>JAHNEJ010002221.1:0-112775 GCA_022559845.1 Amorphophallus konjac
CACAATTGGCCCTCTGCCAGTCTCAGGTGCTCGAGGGCCCGCTGCTGTGGGGCTCTAGTGGAGGGAAGGTGGCCGGCGGTCTCTGAGAGGTGGCCAGGAGAAGGAAAGGGAAGGCGTTGTCGGTCGAGCAGGAGTACAAGCAAGTCGTGGATAGGAAGTTGCAGGCGGCCGACTCTACCTTCCTAGAAGACGAGGGGCACCTTCCTCAACGTGTGTCTACTCCGCATAGCTTACCCTCTGTAGGGGTAGGCCAGATGGTAGAGAGGATGGCTCTGGGGCCTGGAGCGATCGCAGTATTGGGCAGGCCACTGGACCTTGCCACCTCCTGGCTAGGATACGGCGGACCACTGTCTCCTCACCAGGTTCTTCCTCACAGGCAGTGCCCGGGGCCCCTACCTTCGGCCCCGTGGGAGGTCTGGAGATGCGCCGTCCAACTCTGCTTCTCTGGGCAGCCATGTTCTGCTCCTCCGTGGCTCTAACCCTGTGGAGGTCCTGCCTCCTACATCGTCCAGGAAGCAGGATGTTGGGTCTGCCCTTATGTCGGCCCAAGACCCTCCTCTCAATGGATTGCTTCAGTTGATGGGTGATGGCGCTGACGGTGGGGGGAGGGGGGGTTGTGCTGCCGAAGGGGGAAGCGGTCCGTGGGCGTAACAGGCTAGGGGTTGAGGAAGTGAGAGAGTTGCTCATCGAAGAGGAAGTTATGGTTATGGAGCGTGCTAGGGGGGTGGCAGACCAGGCTGGGATTTCTTTCGAGGCGACGGAGAAAGACTTGAGGGGTGTCTTCTCTAAGATCAATAGGCATTGGAGTGCGAGTATCTAAAGTGGGGAACATTCCCGCTCGAGGGCTGGTAGGTGTGATGAGGAGGAAGAAGGACGGGGGAGGATCCTCAATCAAGTCATCAATGAGGATCGTTTCGTGAATGTGAGAGGGCTGGGAAGGGTGGAGAAGAGGAGGCTGTGAGGGAGCTGATTAAAAGGTGCAAAATTAACATTTTATCATATGTTTGCAGGAGACGAAGTGTGAAGGGGATGGTAGTACTTTTCTTAAGGAGATAAGAGGGGGGCAGTTATCTCAGGGTTTGTGTCCCCTGTTGTGGGCAGATCTGGGGAAATTATGATCCTCTGGAACCCATTCGAGGTGAAAGAGGTGTTGCAGGACAGGGTGATTAGCATATGGGTCATCTCTTTACACTTCAGGAGTGTTAGGGAAGGCTTCTCTTAGGACTTCAGCGGGATACATGGGCCCCAGCCCAGGGAGGAGAAGTGTCAACCTTGGAATGAGTTGATTCTGTACCACCTCTCTTCACGTTGTCCGTGGTGTGTTGGAGGGAACTTCAATGCGGTCTCAGCATTGTGGGAGAGGTCAGGAAAAGCTTCTTTTGATGGAGAACTGGAGGAATTCTCTAGACTTATCCAAGAGACAGTTTTGGTCGATTTAGACATGTCACAGGGTTGCTTCACTAGGTACAACTTGAGACATGTTGCTTCTTGCTTCTTGTTCTAAGTTGGACAAGTTTCTGGTTTCTATGGATTGGGAGGATCACTTTACGTTTGAGGTGGCTCGGCTGGCGAGGTCTATCTCGGACCACAAGCCCATTCTTCTGAAGACTTCCAGGGATTTTGGCAAGTCTAACAAGTTCAGGTTTGAGCAGGTCTGGCATAGAGAGGCTGATTTCTTGGAGACTGTTACGGGTGCCTGGAACGCTCTAGAGGCCAGGCCCACTGCTATGGGTACTTTGGTAAAAAAAATTGAAGCATACTGCGCAGATTCTCCATTCTTGGGGGGCTGATAAAACCCTCCCTGGGAGGGTGGCCAAAGAAAGGATTCTTCAGCATCTGGCGGGGTTAGACAGCTTGGGAGAGGCAGGCCTTATAGATTATGGATGAGGAGGACACCAGTTTGATGAATTACTGGCTAGAGAGGAGATTTACTGGAGACAGAGATCAAGGGATAGATGGATTAAAGAAGGTGACAGAAAGACAACCTACTTCCAGGGGATTGCTTAGGGGAGGTGGAGGGTCAACTCCATTTTTAACATCAAGGTGGGGGACCGCTCTCTCTCTTCTAAGGCAGAGATCAGAGATCGGCGAGAGTCTTTTACTCCTTGTTGTTCACTGAGGAGTCGTTCAGCAGGCCGAGGATTGCTGACGACCTTCTCCCTTGCCTTTCCCATGGGGGGAGGGAGCCTATTTCGTTGCCCTACTCAGAGGAGGAGGTCCACCAGGCTGTGCTTTCTTTGATAGGGGATAAAGCCCCAGGCCCCGATGGCTTTCCCTTAATCTTCTTCCAGAAGTGTTGGGAGTTATCAAAAAGTATCTCATTGCGGCAGTAACAGAGTTTCAGGAAGGGGGAGCTCACTTGGGGGGCAACAATAAGACCTTCTTAGTGCTCATTCCTAAGAAGACGGGTGCCTAAGATTTTCGGGACTTTAGGCCCATCAACTTGCTCAATGGTACTTACAAGATCATCTACAAGGTGTTAACAGGGAGATTAGTCACTGTCATAGACAGCTTGATCAGTTATTTCCATAATGCTTTCATTAGAGGGAGACATATTTTGGACAACTTCTTGGTGGCACATGAGTGTCCTTTTGCTATGAAGCAACAGAGGAGAAAAGGTGTGATTTTGAAGATGGACTTTGAGAAGGCCTATGACAAGGTGAGCTGGCAGTGTCTCTTTGATGTCTTGTACAGGATGGGTTTTGGAAACAAGTGGATTGGTTGGGTCAGAGCTTGCGTCACTTCTACTTCTTTTGCTATTCTTATTAATGGAAAGATGACCTCTTGGTTCCGTAGCGGTCGGGGGTTGCGCCAGGGGGAGCCTTTGTCTCCTCTCTTGTTTGTGGTAGCAGGGTGTGGCAGAAGGTTGAGGTATTGGTTTGATCAGAGGCTTTCAGGTGGTCAGAGATGGTCCCTCTCTTACTCACTTGCAGTATATGGATGACACTATTTTGTTCCTTGATGAGGGTGGGCAGCACCCCTCTATGGCTAGGCTCATGTTGGAACTTTTGGAGGAGGCATGGTTGTCAAGGCGTCCAAGGCGACCAAGGTGGTGGCCCACCGCCTCACTGCTTAGGTGACAAGGCGGGGCGCCTAGACGAAGCCTAGTTTATATAACTAAGTACATTGCAAGAGAATTATTACTATACATTTTCTACTTATAAGTTTTATCTTAGTTAATAAAAAATTTGATATTCACAAATCTTCAACATATAACTACATTTTAAAAAATAAAAATAGAATAAATGGTAAATAAAAAAAATAAACTAATAAGAATTTGCAAATACATGTCAATCAATAGACAAATTTTAATCTAAAATTTGGTATTCAAATAGTTATTCTCTATATTAAAAGGAAGCATAAATGACACATTTTTTGTAAATTATAAGCACATCAACATAATATTTTCATAATTTTCTATTTGTGAATTATCAAAAAGAGACACACAAACAGTACTAGCTTCAAAAAGTGCACAAAGTAAATACGAATAAATGTCCTTAAGAGGAGGGAAGAGGAATTGTCAGGGAGAAGAATCTGAGAGAAAGGGGAAAGGGAAATAGAAGTGTCTTATATTCTCTTTCCAATCCTGACATATCATTTGTCAAAAATTTTCAAATTATCCCTGAAATTTTACCCAAATACTAAAATCTACCTCAATAGAAAAAGTGGATGTCCTGGCAAGGCAGGCTAAGTAGGCCCAAGGTGGCCTATGTGCACCAGGGCAGCCAGATGAGTGCCTTAATGGGTTGCTCGCCTAGGCGCCTGGTCGCCTTGGGCGCCTTGGAGTGCCTTGTCGCCTAGGTGACGCCTTGAAAACAATGGGAGGAGGTCACCGGCCTGAAGGTTAATTTTAATAAAAGTCTCCTGGTGAGGGTTAATATGGAGGAAAGACCTCTTTTGAGGGCGGCCACTTTGCTAGGATGTACTATTGGGGAGTTCCCCTTCTCCTACCTGAGCCTTCCTCTCTCCCCGGGACCCCTCCGTTGTGCAGACCGGCTTCCCATTGTTCAAAGATATGAGGCTAGGCTAGCAGGTTGTAAGTCTAGATTATTATCTTGTGGGGGTCGACTGACTCTGTGTACCTCCATGTTGGACAACCTCCCTACTTATTTTCTCTCTATGTTCTGCATTCCCTATTCAGTGGCAAGGAAGCTTAACTTTATTCAGTGCATATTCTTTTAGCAGGACAGTGAAGACCAGTGTAGAGGCTGACATGATATTTCTTAAGCCAAGATAGCCACTAGTAAGGAACAAGGTGGTTTGGGCCTGAAGCATGTTAGAAACTTCAATTCGGCTCTCTTGTGCAAATGGCTATAGAGGTTGGGGTGTGGAGAGGAGGGGTTGTGCTCACAGGTGATTAGGCAGTGTTACTTCCCTTCGAGAAGGGTTTGGGACTTGGCTCCTTCTCCGCACTACAAGACTTCGCCTCTCTAGTGGGATATCTTATTGTGCAGGGACTTTTTCGTCGCCGACGTCCATATCCAATGGGAGATGGCCATAAGTGCATCTTCTGGAAGGACAGATGGTGTGGGGATTCCCCCTTGGGAGTCCTTGTTTCCTATCCTCTTCATGATCGCTAAGGTGACTATTGGCACTGTGACTCAGGCTTTCGATCAGCACATCCCGAGTGGCTCCTGGGCACCGACTTTTAGGCGTGACTTCACTCAAGAGGAACTAGGGCAGCTTCAGAGCTTTCTTTCCTTTCTCTTATCCTTCCATCCTCAAGGAAGTGAGGATGACTCATAGATGGCAGTTTCGGCCGAAACCGATACGTTTCGGCCGAAACGTATCGGTTTCGGCCATAACCGATCCGAAACACACATTAAACACTGTAGCAATCCGAAACTAAAGGGGGTATCGGTTTCGGGCGAAACCGATACGAGTTTCGCCCGAAACCAAACGGTTTCGGCCCGAAACCGTTTGGTTTCGGCCGAAACTAGTGACTTTATGGCCAATGTTGGCCCCCGAAACCCCATAACCCACAGGTTTCGGCCGAAACCTTCCCCCCCTGGTGTGACAGTCGCGGGTGGTGTCTGCCGCTGCCGCTGCTGCCGCTGCTGCCGCTGCCGCGCCTGTGCTGCTGCCGCTGCTGCCGCTGCCTGCTGCTGCTGCTGCTGGCGGCCTGCTGCTGCTGTGCTGCGGCTGCTGCCTGCGGCTGCTCCTGCTGGCTGCTGCGGCTGCTGCCTGCCGGCAGCTGTCCGACCAAGGGTGAAAGGCCGTCCGACAGGGAGAGGCCGAGAGGGACTGAGGTCTGAGGGAGCCTTCTTGCGCCAACACAACTTCAACTTCAAGGGTTTGATTATTTTGTTTGAGGTTAATTTCATTGGGTTTTGTTTGATTATTTTGTTGTGTTCTTTTGGTTGGGTTAAAAATTTGGGGTAAGCAAGTCTTGCTTATTAAGTTTATTCCAAGGGTGATTAAGGGCTTAAGGGTTATTTGCTAATTAAACCCTAATCAGATTTTAAAAATTGGGGCTTTTGTCTAAATTGGTTTGCTTAGGCTCAATTGAAGTTAAATTAAGGTTCATTGAGGATTTTGGGGTTGGATCATGCGGGTAATTAGTTTTTCCCAAGGGTGATTAATAGTTAATTGCTAATTAAGCCCTAATTAGGTCATAGAAATTGGGGCTTTTGTCTAATTCGAGTTTTTTAGCCACAATTGAAGGTTAATTAAGCTTCATTGAAGATTTTGGGGTGGGATCATGCTGCCAATTGATTTTTTCAAAAGGTGATTAAGGGGTAAATGATAATTAACGGTTAATTAGTATATAAAATTTGGGGCTTTTGTCTAAGTCAGTTTGCTTAGGCTAAATTGAAGCTCAATTAAACTACATTGAAGATTTTGGGGTGGGATCATACTGGTAATTGATTTTTTGCAAGGGTGATTAAGGGTTACTTGCTAATTAAGGGTTAAGTTTTTAATTGTACTTATACCTTTTTGTGTGTCACTGTCTTAATGCAGCATCATGCCTAGACGTCAGCAAACACAGGAGCAGCAAGGGCAGGAGGATCCGGGGTGGGCCCACATGTCTTTAATAGATGCTAAGAGAAGAAAGGTGAAATGCAATTACTGTGGTAAGGAAATGTATGGCGGAATTACCAGAGGAAAACAACATTTGGCAGGGGTAAGAGGAGAGGTCAGACAATGTGACAACTGTCCCCGAGAGGTGCGAGAAGAGATGCGCCAATGCCTTCTGGGGAAAAGGGAGAGGGTGCAACAAAGGGCTGAGGATGAGGCTGAAATTGCTGAGGAGATTTCTGGCAGAAGGGTTAGAAGGGATGATGATGAGGAAGGCACTGAGGATTCTGATCCAGAGCTGACTGAAGCAAGGGAGCGTGAACAAGCCGCTCGAAGGAAAGGGAAGGGAGCCATGGGATCAGGGACCTATGAGAGTACAGCTGCACGACGTCCTGACGTTGGTGCTGCCCCACATACGCAGGGAACAGGTCCCATGGACAGCTATCTGCACAGAAGGCCCCAAGCTACACAACCTAAAATCAAGCAAGCAATGAGAGGGGTCAAAAAATCAGCAGAAGTTGCAGGGCATGCATTTAAATCTATTTGCAAATGGTTTTTTCATGCAGGTGTCCCTGCACATGCAGCTTCAAGTGAATATTTCCAACCTATGATAGATGCCATAGCAGATGCTGGCCCTGGCTTGCAAGCCCCCTCACGTCGAGACATATACGGGCGTGGCCTTGAGGGAGAGGTTGAGGAGCTCCATGATTGGGTTGAAAGCTTCAAGCATATATGGGTGGAGAGAGGATGCACCATCATGTGTGATGGTTGGACTGGTACCACGAAAAAGTCCATGATAAACTTTTTGGTGTATTGCATCAGCGGTACAGTGTTTGTGAAATCAGTTGATGCATCAGATTATGAAAAGAATGCAAATTATTTGTTTCATTTGATGGATGGCATGGTAGAACAAATTGGAGAGGAGAATGTTGTGCAGGTGGTGACTGATAATGAAGCCAGTTACAAGGCTGCAGGAAAGAAATTGATGCAAAAGCGCAGTCATTTATATTGGCTCCCATGTGCAGCACATTGTCTTGATCTGATGCTTGAAGACATAGGGAAGGAAAAGCATGTGAAGAAGACAATTGACAAGGCACAAAAAGTCACACAGTATATCTATGGCCATCCTAGGATACTAAATATGTTCAGGGCGCATGCCAGTGGAGGGCGAGATATCATCCGTGCAGGCCCAACCAGATTTGCTTCCAATTTTATTTCTTTGGAGTCTTTGCACAGGTATAAGATTGATCTCAATTCTTGATACTTTATCCTTACTGATATGTAGCAGTTGATGCAGCTTCAATTTTCATTTATCTGCACAGGTACAAGAATGAGCTGAAAGCTTTCATGTACCACAATGCCCTGCGGGAATACATCGACAAGGGCAATGTTGATACACAGATGGATTATCTGGATGTCTGCCACGTCGTGGACGACAACAAATTCTGGGACAGGGTGTCACGGTACTTGAAAGTAGTCACACCTCTCGTGAAGGTCCTAAGAATGGTGGATGGCGATGAGAAGAATGATATGGGCTATCTATACGAGGCCATGGACCGTGCCAAATTGGAGTTGCAGCATTCCCTTCCCAGACATTATGCAAAATGGTGGAAAATTATTGACCAGAGATGGGACAACACATTACACCATGACTTGCATGCAGCTGGTGAGTGATTAATTGTACTGAAATTGAGGTAATGCCTTTATGTTATTTTATAAATTTTATTTAGTTAATTATACACAAATGCAGGTTATTTCTTCAACCCTCGATTTATGTACGGTGCCGATGCACATGTTGATGGCGAGGTGCTTCAAGGGACTTTAAAAGTTATTGGTCGTTTATCGAGGAATCCAGAAAAGAGACTAGAGGCCGAAGTAGAGGTTCGCCTTTATTTGATACTGTCAATAACATGTATAGAATTTATTTAAGTAGTTATGTTAATCTATTACTTTATGTTTGTAGATGAACCATTACAGAATGAGGACTGAGACATATGCTGACTCCCAATTGCAATACGCTGTGGGAAGAGTGAGCCCAGGTATATTTTATTTTTTGGATTTCTTAACCTGATGAATATATATTTTTACAACTAAAATGCATTTTTTTATGGTTGGTGGAACAGCTGACTGGTGGATAATGGTTAACAACCGAGATATGGGTAGCAATGCATTGGCTTTCATTGCAATTAGGGTGCTCAGTCAAACAACATCAGCAAGTCAATGTGAAAGAAATTGGAGCACGTTTAGCCTTATACACTCAAAGGTTCGCAATCGGCTAAAGGCTGAACGGTTAGAGAAATTAGTGTACTGCCACTACAATATGAGGTTGAGAATAAAGAATATGAGGTTGAGACAACAGCTGCGAGACAAACGCGCCGCCGGGGATGCCGCCGCAGAAATTGATGTGGATGCCTTATTTGATGATGAGAATCCGTTGCAGTCTTGGGTGGAGACACGAGAGCAGGTTGATGAGCCCGTTTTTGATGATGATGATAGAAGATGGGCAGAGGGCATACTAGATGAAGATGAGCAAAGGGATCCCGAATTAAGAAGAAAATCAAAGAGGGCCAGAGATACTCATGCCCACATGTCTAGGGTTGTTGAGGACACTGAGGAGCAACATGATTTTCAGCCAGCTAGACACTCCGACTCAGATAGCAGGCCAGTCACTCCTAGAATGGGCAAGGCACCTACATCCTTAAGAAGAAGTACATCAGTGCATGGGCAAACTGAGAGAACAAATATTGCTGCTCGAGAGGACCCGGCAATTGAACAGTTAAAGCAGATTTATTTGAGGCACACGCCAAGGGGAACAGGATTCATGTCAAGGGTGCAAGAAGAAAGCACACCGGCACAGGAAAAAGCATCCCCAAAGGCCAAAAGGCGACTGGAGACTGCAGGTTTCGTGATCCTTTGATTTTTTATTTTGGAAAGTAACTTAAATTCTTATTATCAGTTCGAATCAGAAAAGGTTTTGGTAGGAGATAAATTATATATTTTCGTATGTGCCAGGTGCTACAGGTGCTACTACTGGCGGTGGGGATGCTGGTGGTCCTTCCTCCTTCCACGCAGACACAGGCAGAGGATACAGTCAGGGTGAGGGAGGACATGAGTCACAGAGTCAATATGGGCATCCATCAGGTTATGGAGGTGGCCAACAGGAGGCAGCGATTTATCGGTCGTGGGGTTATGAACCATCATTCAACTTCCATCCGGCCAGTTCCTCTTCTCTTCCTCAAGATTCTTATGCTGATACTGGATTCGGCTCAAGCCAACCAAACACTCCAAGAGGGATCCAAAGAGGGATGCAGGACTTGGCTACCTCATTGTTTGGTTATAGTGAATATAGACCATACATGCAACATGGTTATGGGTATCAACATCAAGGGCCAGACGATGAGGGAGAAGGTTCTTCTAATAATTATTATCCATATTAGGTAAGAATCAATGAATTTTTGTAACAATTATTTTATCTATTTTGTCTAATTTTGTACTGCTTGTATTAATGTACAATGGAATATTACTTTAACTATCACATGTTCAATGTTTGAAGTTCAATTTTTGTAGTTGTCTACTTCAAAGTTATTGCACTAACTTATTCAGTCAAATGCATGTGTAATGATTTTTGTGATTTTAAGTGATTATTAATATTTTTTATGATTTTTTATCATATTTTTTAGAATTAATTTAATTTTTTTGACCTTTTATATGGGTTTCGGCCGGTTTCGGCCGAAACCGAAACCGAAACCGAGTCAACTCGGTTTCGGACCCGGGCGAAACCGAGACCGAAACCGAGTTTGCCATCCTTGGGATGACTGGATTTGAAGGTGAGAGAAAAAAGACATTTTCTCAGTCAAGTCAGCTTACGTCATTATTTCTTATGGAGGTCTACGCCATGGCTTTCATAAGCATATGTGGAAACCGAATATCCCTCTCAAAGTCAAGCTTCTGATTTGGAGAATCTCCCATGGGAGGCTCCCCACAAGAGACAGGCTATCTCGTTTCATGTCAAATTTGATCCCGACCTGCTGTCTTTACGGCGCCGAGGATGAGTCCCTCGACCACATTTTTGTTTTTTTTTTGTTGGGTGCTCCTACTCTCAGCGGGTGTGGATGGAGATTGTTCGGAGGACCAGCTACATCATCTACCTACAGAGTGAGGTTCGCCGCTTGCTTCGGGAGTGGGATAGACCTTGGCCCCACAAGCCGGATAGGACGGTATGGTGGCTTATCCTCCACGCCATGTTATGGGCACTATGGGGAGAGCGAAACCACCGTATCTTCAAGAGGGAGTCGCGTGTCGAGAATGTGCTTGTTGATTTTGTATGGGCTAGACTCTAGAGTTAAGGATTGGGCGGGCACTCTCTCCAATATGAAGTCCTTTGTTTCTCCTCTGTTTGGTTGTTTGGGGGGGTTAATTGATACACACTCCCTTGGTGTGTGTTTTGTTGTATAGGTTCTGGGAGATTGCTTTTTGGGGGGGTTTTGGCCCGCCTATACATGTACATTCTTCCTTTCTTTTAATATATTCATGGTACTACCCACTTTCAAAAAAAAATATCTTGACCACAAATGGGATTTGGGCATCCAATGGGGGCAGTATGATAATAAAGGCAATGTGGACGGTCTACCACAGTTTTGAAGGCAGATATAGAGTTAAAGACATTGGGAATCAAATTAAAACTCCACTTTGTCACATTAGATTGAATGATATCCAGAGCTTACAATTTGACCTCAGAGAAACAGAGGCGACAATGTGCAGACTTTCAGACCTGTGACAGGAAATGGATGCCCATTGTAGGCATTAAAGCCTCCGGCAAGCTCAAGAAAGCATTCAAGTAGTGGATAATTAGCAAGCAATGTAATGCTACTGTTGAAAATATTTTCCTTGTGCCAAGTTTTACATGCTCCTTTGTGGCAATATAGCACAACTGCATTGCGATAACTGGTCATAGCTTAGTTAGAAAATTCCCGAGCATATCTTGAATTCACCTGTGATCACAGTAATCACAGAATGCTACACAAAGGCAGTTTCTGAAGACTAATTTGAAATTCATTACACTTTACTACCTGAGGGACCTCTTACACAACTAACAATCAGTGATATTCAAACCAACAGAGTTTGCAAAATCATTATTGTTTTACATTGAAAATTAACAGCTGCAACCTATGTTACAAGGGTATTAGCCATTTAGCCTCACCTGAGAAGGAGAAAGCAAGGCAAGGTGGGTTAAAACTCTTTTTTTTAAAAAAAAAGTGGGTTAAAACTCTTTCATTGTTGCAGTTTCGGCCGAAACCGATACGTTTCGGCCGAAACGTATCGGTTTCGGTCATAACCGATACGAAAAGGCCCTTTATTACTGTAGCAATCCGAAACTTAAAGGAGGTATCGGTTTCGGGCGAAACCGATACTGGTTTCGCCCGAAACCGGTCGGTTTCGGCCGAAACACGTGAACCCCTGTAAGGCCTTTATGCTTTGCTGTCATGCCCCCCACCCGAAACCCCACTACCCAGTGGTTTCGGCCGAAACCCTCCCCCCTGCTGTCTCCCTGCCGCTGCTGCTGTCTGCTGCTGCTGCTGCCTGTGCTGCTGCCGCTGCCGAGCTACTGCTGCTGCCGAGCTGCTGCTGCTGTGCAGCTGTGCTGCGGCTGCTGCCTGCTGCTGCTGCCGTGCGACCAAGGGTGAAGGGCCGCGGCTGCTGCGACTGCGACTGCTATGCCTGCTGGAGGTGGACAGGGAGAGGCCGAGAGGGAGCCTTGCTGCGCACACCGGGGGCCAACACAACTTCAAGGGTTTGATTGTTTTGTTTGAGGTTAATTTCATTGGGTTTTGTTTGATTGTTTTGTTGTGTTATTTTGGTTGGGTTAAAAATTTGGGATGAGCAAGCCTTGCTTATTAAGTTTCTTCCAAGGGTGATTAAGGGCTTAAGGGTTAATTGCTAATTAAACCCTAATCAGTTTATAAAAGTTGGGACTTTTGTCTATTTTGATTTGCTTAGGCTCAATTGAAGTTAAATTAAACTTCATTGAGCATTTTGGGGTGGGATCATGCGGGTAATTAATTTTTCCCAAGGGTGATTAAGGGTTAATTGCTAATTAAGCCCTAATTAGGTCATAGAAATTGGGGCTTTTGTCTATTTTGATTTGCTTAGGCTCAATTGAAGTTAAATTAAGGTTCATTGAGGATTTTGGGGTGAGATCATGCGGGTAATTAGTTTTTCCCAAGGGTGATTAAGGGTTAATTGCTAATTAAGCCCTAATTAGGTCATAGAAATTGGGGCTTTTGTCTATTTTGATTTGCTTAGGCTCAATTGAAGTTAAATTAAGCTTCATTGAGGATTTTGGGGTGGGAGCACGCGGGTAATTATTTTTTCCCAATGGTGATTGATAATTAAGCCGTAATTTTTCCAATGTACTTACAACTATACTATTTTTCTTTGACTGTCTTAATGCAGCATCATGCCTAGACGTCAGCAAACACAGGAGCAACAAGGGCAGGAGGATCCGGGGTGGGCCCACATGTCCTTAGTTGATGCTAAGAGAAGGAAGGTTAAATGTAATTATTGTGATAGGGAGATGTATGGCGGAATTACCAGAGGCAAGTAACATTTGGCAGGGGCACGAGGAGAGGTGAGACAATGCGACCACTGTCCACGAGAGGTGCGAGAGGAGATGCGCCAGTGCCTTTTGGGGAAAAAGGAGAGGGTGCAACAAAGGGCTGAGGATGAGGAGGAAATTGCTGAGGAGATTTCTGGCAGAAGGGTTAGGAGGGATGATGATGAGGAAGGCACTGAAGATTCTGATCCGGAGCTGACTGAAGCAAGGGAGCGTGAAGAAGCCGCTCGAAGGAAAGGAAAGGCACCCATGGGTTCAGGAGGGACCTACTCCAGTACAGCTGCACGACGTCCTGATGTTGCTGCCCCGCCCCCGCAGACGCAGAGAGCAGGCCCCATGGACAGTTATCTCCACAGAAGGCCCCAGGCTACACAACCTAAGATCAAAAGTGCATTAAGAGGGGTCAAAAAATCTGCAGAAGTTGCAGGGCATGCATTTAAAAGCATCTGTAAATGGTTTTTTCATGCAGGTGTCCCTGCACATGCTGCTGAAAGTGAATATTTTCAACCTATGTTGGATGCCATAGCAGATGCTGGCCCTGGCTTGAAGGCGCCGTCACGTCGGGACATATACGGGCGTGGGCTTGAGGCAGAGGTTGAGGAGCTCCATGACTGGGTTCAAAGCTTCAAGCATATATGGATGGAGAGAGGATGCACTATTATGTGTGATGGTTGGACTGGTACCACGAAAAAGTCCATGATTAACTTTTTGGTCTATTGCATCGAAGGTACAGTATTTGTAAAATCTGTAGATGCATCAAATTTTGAAAAAACTGCCAATTATTTGTTTCATTTGATGGACAACATGGTAGACGAAATTGGTGAAGAAAATGTTGTACAAGTTGTGACTGATAATGAAGCCAGTTATAAGGCTGCAGGGAGGAAATTGATGCATAAGCGCAGGCATTTATATTGGCTCCCATGCGCAGCACATTGTCTTGATCTCATACTTGAAGACATAGGGAAGGACAAACATGTGAAGAAGACGGTTGAAAGGGCACAAAAGATTACCCAGTATATTTATGGCCATCCTAGGATATTGAACATGTTCAGGGAGCATGCAAGTGGGGGGCGAGATATTATCCGTGCAGGGCCAACCAGATTTGCTTCAAATTTCATTTCTTTGGAGTCTCTGCATAGGTATACTGTTGAACTCAATTATTACTTCTTTATCCTTATAGTTATGATCCGTATTTGATTCAAATTTTATTTCTTTGCACAGGTATAAGAATGAGTTGAAAGCTTTCATGTACCACAATACCCTGCGGGAATACATCGACAAGGGCAATGTTGATGCTCAGATGGATTATTTGGATGTCTGTCAAATCGTGGACGACAACAAATTCTGGGGCAGAGTAACACGATACATGAAAGTAGTCACCCCCCTCGTGAAGGTCCTAAGATTGGTGGATGGCGATGACAAGAATGATATGGGATATCTGTATGAGGCCATGGACCGTGCGAAATTGGAGTTGCAGGAGTCCCTTCCCAAAGAACATGCAAAGTGGTGGAAGATTATTGACCATAGATGGGACACCACATTACACCACGACTTGCATGCAGCTGGTGAGTGATTATTTGTATTCATATATTATTGACCATACATTAACTATATACAAATGCAGGTTATTTTCTGAACCTCGATTAATGTACAATGCCAATGCACATGTTGATGCCGAGGTGCTTCAAGGCACTTTAAAAGTCATTGGTCGTTTATCGAGGACACCAGATAAGAGGCTTCAGGCGGAAGTAGAGGTTGGCCTGTTTGATTTCATGAATAAGAGGTATAGAATTTACTTAAGTAGTTATGCTAATCTATTATGTAATTTTTGTAGATGAACTCCTATAGAATGAGAACTGGGACGTATTCTGACTCCCAATTGCAATACGCAGTGGGAAGAGTGAGCCCAGGTATACTTCATCTTTGTGCTTTCTTTGCAATTACATCTTCCTTAATTAATTTTTATTTACAACTTATATTTATTTGTTTATGGTTGGTTGGTGTAACAGCTGACTGGTGGATCATGGTGAACAATAGAGAATTGGGCAGTTCTGCATTGGCTTTCATTGCAATCAGGGTGTTGAGTCAAACCACATCAGCAAGCCAATGTGAAAGAAATTGGAGCACGTTCAGCCTTATACACTCAAAGGTTCGCAATCGGCTAAAGGCTGATCGGTTAGAGAAATTAGTGTACTGCCACTACAATATGAGGTTGAGAATAAAGAATATGAGGTTGAGACAACAGCTGCGAGACAAACGCGTCGCCGAGGATGCCGCCGCAGAGATTGATGTGGATGCCTTATTTGATGATGATAATCCCTTGCAGTCTTGGGTGGAGACACGAGAGCAGGTTGATGAGCCCGTTTTTGATGTTGATGATAGAGCATGGGCAGAGGGCATACTTGATGAAGATGAGGCAAGAGATCCCGAATTCAAGAAGAACATCAAAGAGGGCTAGAGATACTCATGCGCACCAGTCTAGGATTGTTGATGACACTGAGGAGCAGTTCGAGTTTGAGCCAGCTAGACACTCAGATACAGATAGCAGGCCAGTCACTCCTACAATGGTCAAGCCACCGGTCTCCTTAAGAAGAAGTACATCAGTGCATGGACAAACTGAGAGGACAAATGCTGCTGCTCGAGAGGACCCGACAATTGAGCAGTTGAAGTAGATTTATGTGAGGCACACGCCAAGGGATAAAGACTCATGTCAAAGATCACTGAAAAATTGGCACCACAAGAGAAAAAAGCATCCCCGAAGGCTAAAAAGCGACTAATTTCTTGTTGTGATGATGATGATGGTGATCATCCCGGAGGTGCTGCAGGTGGTACTAGTGCTGCAGGTGGTACAGGTGATGCAGGTGCTGCAGGTGGTACTACTGGATACAGTCAAGGTCAGCGAGGATATGATTCACCAGGTTACGAAGGTAGCCAACAGGAAGCAGCTATTTATGGGTCGTGGAATTATGAACCATCATTCCAGTTCCATCCATATCCGACCAGTTAATCTTCTCTTCCTCACGATTCCTATGCTGATACTGGATTCGAATCAAGCCAACCAAACACTCCAAGAGGGATCCAAAGAGGGATGCAGGACTTGGCTACCTCATTGTTTGGTTATAGTGAATATAGACCATACATACAACCTGGTTATGGGTATCGACATCAAGGGCCAGACGATGAGGGAGAAGGTTCTTCTAGTAATTATTATCCATATTAGGTAAGAATCAATGAATTTTTGTAACATTTATTTTGTCTAATTTGGTTTATTGTACTGCTTGTATTAATGTACAATGGAATATTAGTTTAACTTTCACATGTTCAATGTTTGAAGTTCGATGCGTAGTTGTCTACTTCAAGGTTATTGCACTAACTTATACAGTCAAATGCATGTGTAATAGTTTTTGTGATTTTAAGTGTTTATTTATATTTTTTATGATTTTTGGAGTGATTTTTTAAAATTAATTTGATTTTTTTGAACCTTTTAAATGGGTTTCGGCCGGTTTCGGCCGAAACCGATACCGAGTCGTATCGGTATCGGACTCGGCCGAAACCGAGTTTGCCATCTCTCGGTATCGGACTCGGCCGAAACCGAGTTTGCCATCTTTGCTCTCTTTCTCTCCCCCACACAAAGACAAAACAAAAGGTGTGAGCCAGCCTTTTTTATTGTACGCTACAATAATCTGATGCTGGTTTATTTAGGTTTTACCAAACCACTGATTTTCTTTTATTAAATGTGTCTCTCATTATTATAACATGTTGTCAACTGTAAATTGTCCTCCTATTCATTTTACATTGAATGGCTGTTGATATCATATAACAGTTTGTCATTATTGTTTCTTGTAAGTTGTACCCTACTGTTGTTGTTGGAGTTGGTACTTTAAACCTATTTTTGTTTTTTATGTACTACATGTTGCTTCATTATGATAGCAATAATGTTGGATGCCTTGGTTTCCTCTTTATAGGCTATTATCTTTTTCATATTCTTAACCATTTACAAGCAGTTAATGACTCTTTTAATGACATCTAATAGCCTGTTTCATTTAGTTATATGTTACCCCTTTTTTTGTTCTTCTCATTTCAATATAATCCTAGGACCTTACGGTTGGTGCTCTCTGTCGTCCAATCTTCAAGTAATGCACATGATTCATGGTTCTTGGACCCTGCATATCCCTGTTCTTCAATGTTTTATGAGTTCCCTGATATATCATTTCCTTTGTCCTAATTGCAGGGATGTATGAAGGATTGCCTGTAAATGCCTGGGCAGTTGCTTAGGCATTTGAGGCTGGCCCAGGACCTAGTTGTCTCTAACTACAAAGGTTTCTTTTCTTTTTCTTGAAAACCAAGAGTAAACCCACCCACCTAGGGTCAAGAGTGAATCACTGATAGCCCGAGTGGGTGCAGGTCAAACCTCTTTCAGGCAGTGGGTATTCCCCCTGCCCGGAATGATATTCATGGCGTAAATACCCACTGCAGGTGTCCACACGTGGGAGTTGATCTCACGACGTCCAGGTTTGCCCAGAGGACAGCCGTGAGGCTCGACCAACTATCCCACCTCCGAGGGATCTAACTACAAAGGTATAAGAAAACATTCCCCACGGACTTGATAAAATGATGAGTAAAACGAAGGTGTAGTTTATACTAGCGTCCAGACAATACCCTGATTTATAGACCAGTCTTCTATTAAGTTGGAGCAAAACAACCGGCTGTTTTCTGAAAATGCATTCAAAGTAACAGAACGACAGAAACACCGGGATATTAATCCAACCAGCAGCACCCAAATAAAAGTGTACGCGAACCATTACCCCCCCACCTCACTACCCAGCATAAACAGAAAAATGAATATGAAGGGAGAAAAACTGTTGCCTCATTCAAAACTGCCAACCATCGCTTAGGCAAGAAACGAAGTTTTCCAACAAGACACAATCTTAAATTAGAGACTCAAAAACTACAGTCCATAGTGGTTCCTTCAACCGCAGTGTGAAACAAATTCCTTAAAAAGGGTAGGCATACACCCGAAAATCTGATATTTTTACATCTCCCATCTCCTAAAAATCAAAGCCCCAGCAACCTCATCGGTTCCCTACCCCGTCCAAGCTCAATTCCTCATGACCAATCCCAACAACAGCCGCACTTCCGGAACAAGGCGTAATCCCCTAGTAAAGGAGAACGGGAGGCAAAAATACCCACCCGACCATATCCCCCCCGGTCCCCGGCACCGCCCACGCACTCTACCACCCCAACCATCACCTCCCAAAACACCTGCAACCACGCCGGCCCACCCCCGAAACCCTAAAACCCCGCCTCTCGTCGAAAGGGGGCGAACGAAACGAAATGGAGGCCACAGAGGGCGTCTCTTACCGGTTCCGGGAGCTCCAAGAGAACCCTAGCCGTCGAGCCAGGGCCCCAACTCCATCAATATTGGACCTCCGAAGGCTCCGCCTCTTCCGCGCTCTCCCTCCATCCGCTTCTCCGCTGGGGAACGACGAGAACACGGCGCCGAGGAAGGAGGTGAGGACAGGCGGGCCGGGGCGGAGGTGGTGGTGGGACGAGGTTGGAAGTTCGGACTCCTCTCTGCGCTCCTCCCGAGGTGTTGCTTCCAAAACCCTCAATCCCGGGCTTTCGGAAATTTCTGCTGCGGCGCAGAAGCTGCTCCGAAATGGCATAAATGCCCCTACACCTCACATTTTTTTAAGGCTTGTGTCCCTGTCACTTCCCTGGGGAGCATCGAAAGCGAGCAGGTGCGACCCCCGCTGGTCTTCCGCGAAAGCAGATTCTCTCCCCACACTGCCACACCGGGCCATAGTCAACCGCACCATCCGATCTCAGCCGTCTGATCGGTGAGACTTTCCAACTGGCTTGCAAAGATTAGAGTTTCTTTTTATAAATAAGTCAGTAATGCAATGCAATTTAATTATAAATTCATTATTGTGATATTTGGATTATTGTTAAGATTATTAAGAGCCTATTTGTTTGTGGGTTTGTCGAGTGAATATTTCAACCGACGAGAGAGAAAATACAGATAGGCCCCGTCTTCCTCTCACACTCATTCATATTAACCGGGGTCGATTAAATTACTCGATCCTCTAGAGTCGAATAAACTAATCCCAATCGATTAACAAACATGACCTAAAAGTTTAGAAAGAAAAAACATGAATATTCTAGATATTTCTTTTGCGCATGGCCGAGTGGATTTTACGTGTGTACAAAATAAAGATTGAATTAAAAAAAATCAACATAGATAACAATTCCAATAACTAGAAGTCTTATTGGTTACGGGATATTAAAAGCCATCCCATGCAGGCACCCAATGCAATCTGCAGAGAGTAATCTTTATGACATTTTTTTAGACAACTTAAATATAAGAACAATGTGCTTTTAGATTTTTTTTTTAATTCACTGATAGTTTTACTATTTCTAAAAAAATTAACTTAGTGAGATCGGGTACTGTAAAACACTTTACTCTCGAACATTTTTAATCTATGAATGGTTCTTGCATTTGAAGAATTACCATAAAACTCACTCACGAAGCAATCCTGTACTTACGATGATCATGATTCCCATTATCACAGCCACGTTCTTGATACTTTAAACCGTGACCTAAACCCTTCCTTTAGATCCGTGATCCTTAAAAAACAATCCGGTAAGCTTGCCTCGGGATTCCCGGATACCCCAAAATCCAGAGACGCCGGATTCCACAGGGGCATGAACAGTAATTATGCCCTCAACCACGCCTCTTTGTGGAGGCGGCACGCGGCTCCGGTGGCAGTTGCGTCCCACCGTGGGCTCGGGTGGCCGGGGGCTGAGTCCTATACTGCTATCCTATGTCACGACGCGTGCTTCCCCCTTCCCCCACCCGGCCCATCATAATATAAACAATTAAAGGCGACGCGGTCAGCCCGGAATCGAGACCCGAATCCGAAATTCCTAAGATACCCGCCGGGTGGCCGGGGCCAGAAGGATAGTTTCGTAAAGCGAAGGACGATTCTTTTCTTCGTGGATGGGCAGCGTACGACCGGATAAGACGCGGGCGGAGGTCCCGACGCGGATGGTTCCGGAACCGTACGATCGGGGCGTGGGGGCGGAGATTCTTATTCGCGAGGGTCGCCTATCCCCGGGCTCGGACACTATCGTTCTGACGTGGTGCGTCGTCAGTGGAGGAAGTGCGTGGTTACGTGGTCATCGTGCGGGTCGATGCGTACTGATATGGACCAGATCCGTTGTGGGGGGGAGGGTGTTCGCCTACGGGATACGGCGGCGTGACTTGCAAGTGCGGAAATCTGAATGACGAAGGTGCTTAAACGACCCAATTAAAGGAAGCGACGCAAGGAATACCTCGATTGGACTAATGTTTCTGTGGTTTTATTAATAATGTTGTTACGAAGTCTGAACTCACAGGTCCATCTCCTGATCTGTACTTTACTATCAAAGTTGGGCTGCGTTGGTCTCATTTACATTTGGACTTAATGCAACATTTTGTAGAAATCCTCTACGTCAGTTATCTTTTACAAGTTGACACCTTGTTTTTTTTTATTTTTTCAGCGTCTCCCATGTAAAATTTGGACCCCACCCTCTTCCCGTGACCTTGCGTGAGCGGAGGAGGGTACGTGGAGATGCCCCAGAGACGGAACGTGGCGGCAGCGTGTTCCCGGCAAGCGCTGGTGCGGGCGGAGGTGGGGTCCAGAGTGCGTGAAGCTCGCACGAGCGGCATGGAAATCACGTGACGTCCATCAACATCGTTTTTATTTCGGTGGCAAGGAGGGAGTCGCTATTTGTTAAATGCTGTCCGTGGGGCCCACGGACTGACGCCCAAGGCCAGATGTCCGAAAGCCGGGGGGGGTGGGGACTGGGGACGGTGTCTGATAGCGGTGCGGTCAGAAAAGGGCGCAAAGAGAGGTGGTGTCACAGTGGTGGGGGTGGAATCAATTTTCTTTTAATTCTGACTTCCGACTTCCGAGAGAGATTTTAATTCGGGTTGGTTTTTTAAAAAAAGTCTTATTTTTTATCCGATATTGCTGTATAGTGTTTTTAAAGAGGATAGACTGTTATCTAGGGTTATTTATAATTTGATTCAAATTAAAAAAATAGAATCTAATCGTTCGATTCGATTTGATTCGATTTAAAATCAAATTCGATTTAATTTGATTTCATAATGTATGAAATCAAATAAATCAAATTTATTATTTATATGTATTTATTAATATTTTATATTATAAGTATATCAAATAGATTAAATTTAGTATTCATATGTTTAATAACATTATATATTTAAAATATTTAAAATTTAAATTATATGCAAGTAAACCATACAAAATATAAATATTTTTATTTCAGTTCATATACATATAAATTATTAAATTTATATATATTATAATAATATATAAAATTTGATTTCAAATCAAACTAAATCAAATTTTATTCAATCTAATTTGATAAATAAATTTGATTTAATTTAATTTAAAAATGATATTAAATTAAATCGAACCTAACAGTATTCACCCCCAATGTCACCTCTAATCGGTCTCTCTAAACACGGTGGAACTCCTCCGACAATGTATTTATAGACAAAATCGTTGTCCAGAGACATAGAACTCCTGAGACAGCCTACCTCCATTAAAATCTAATCTCACACCGTAGTTTCCATGTTCTGCATGGAGTTAAAATTGACTTCCAAACAAAAGCTTTCCCAAGCACACCGTTAATAACTCTGACATGACACCATAACAAGGACATCCAACAATGACACCGGACCGGATGTGCCTAAACACGCGACAAGTACACCCTAGCCAAGGCGTCTTATCATAACCAAGGCCCGTTCATGAAACCAACTTCAAAATAGTTTGCCACAAAGAACCTTCTATGACTACAACTAAGATTTGCAGGCCCGGTCGACCCGATCGACCCAGTCTCGGCTTGGATCGGGTCAGGTCGTTCCAGTCTCGATCTGACCCGGTCCGTCCCGTCCCGTTCTAAAACACCACTTTATATATATATATATATATATATATATATATATATATATATATATATATATATATATATATATATATATATATATATATATATATAATAGAAAAATATATATTATATATAAAATATAATATAATATAATATTAAAATAATAGGCTGATCCGGTGGCGACCCACAGCCCGGCCGACCCGGTCCCGGCCTGGGTCGGGTCAGGTCGTGCGGGTCGGGGCGAGACGCACGACAAACCATGACTACGACAACAATCAAAAAAAATTCTCCATAAACACCAAAAACATTTTGAATATATAAATATATATAGTACACATATTGAGAAGAACCAATTTCATCAACAAACCTCAGGAGCTTTGTACAGGAAAATCTCATTGGAACAGTCAAAGTGGAGATGTCAAGTTCATCGGCTCAAATTTCTTTCAGAGTATGAAAGAAATCACACAACATTTTTCATTCATGAAAATAATTTATTAGATAAGTACCCCACATATCTACAAATCTAGTAGGAAGAAAATTGAAAAGTAGAAACTCATATTTGCATTCTTACAAACAAGAGAGAGGGAGTAGAGAGTGCACGGATAGAGATGGTTAAGCGAATGAAAAGTGAACGAGAAATATTCTTCAAATTCTACTTCTCCGTTGAAAGATAAAACTCAAGAAAAGTATTATTCTAAATATTTAAAAATTATTGTCCCAACTAACCCTTTAAGTTTTTAACATACATGTGAATGAAATATATAAAAATGATTGTAAAAGAATAAAAAAGGGAATATCAAATTCCCCCTAACTAATTCTATCGCAGGGCTGCCCCATGATCGGTTAAATCACAACAATGATTGATATGCTTTTACTAAAATATGATGGTTCCGACGGTATTTTTCATACTATCCCGTGTTCCGCAACTCTCACGATCATGCTAGATCAAAGTTTGACGGATCAATCCGATACACTATGTACAGCATGTTAGCGCAAAATCTACACAACCGACACGACGGTACAAGCACGATACAATGTCAACAATAGGGGCACAACCGACGGTAACGATGCACGCTGATCAACAACGGCACCAGAGTAGCGGCCAGCAATGCAAGGGGAGCAACTGGGTAATGATCGGCGACGACGACGAGGCTCAGCAATCGGACTCCAAGAGGGTATCCGACATTGGGCAACAATGCAATGCCGACAACAATGTCGAACGACAGTGATCGTGACGGAGTAAGATAGACGGAGCAAGGTGGGTCACGACGGGGAGACTATTCGCGACGGGGGGGGGAGCACGACAGCAAGAGATCAGTGCGAGGGAGGACTGAGGGGGTGGAGATATGGAGGGAAGAGGAGGAAGAAGAGAGCGGGGTTGGGGGAGGGCGCGGCGACTCAACATAGATGGGGGCGAGAGGTGTGAGATTTAAGGATGGAAAATAGACATTTACATAACAAATCTTATAAAAATTAGTTTCTCATCATTTAAAATTTAATTTATTTTTATTAAAAATTTAACTTTTAAAAAAAAAATTGTTCTCAATCCTTGTGCTAGACAACAAACCAAAGGAACATGGCCCCACCTGCTCCAAACTTGTTCCCCGCACGTTGATAAACAAACGCTTCCTTTCGAGAGTTCCGCATTTAGCTAAGTACGAACCTTCCCCACGAGCATTATCAATGGCTCATGGTCATCACATCATTTTCTCGTAATGACAGGTGAAAAATGAAAAAAAATAAAGAACCTCCGCGTGGCCTCCCAGAATGTTCCATGAACATTTTAACAACCTCCCCCCACGGAGACGTCATTTTTTTCCTGGAGGGCCCACGATCTAATAAACACATGCACGAGCTGCAAAAACCCGAGGGCCCAGCACCGTCTTAAATCCAGGTAAAAAAGGGTTAACTTCGCCCTCCTCCCTCATTTTTATGGAAAAAAGAAGTGGAAAAATAAGAGGATAAAAGCCGGTTAGCAGATTCCACTCTCTCATCAGGGAACTGCGAAGGCGGCCGGACCCGGCGAGCTGCATGGGGGCTGCAGGGCCATCATCTAGTAGTCATAGTCCAGGTCGTCGTCGCCGTCGCCCACTTCGAGCTCTTCGCGGGCACTGGCGGGTCCAAACAGTGTCAGGAACACAATCACCGCCACCAACTGTGTCGCGAGGAAGTACTTGGCTCTTCTTCTGAATGTCTTCTCTTCCTCGGTTCTCCCCCTTTTAGGCTTCGGCTTGGGCTTGGAACCTGCCAAGGAAAGTCAGGATTAAGAAACCAGAGAGAGAGAGAGAGAGGAGAATATTTGGGTTTTAAATGATAAGAAATTGATCTAGGCAAAGGTAATGCAGGGAAGCAAAAATGAGCTGCTTTTAAATGATAAGAATTGATCTAGGCAAAGGTAATGCAGAAGCAAAAATGAGCTGCTTTTAAATGATAAGAATTGATCTAGGCAAAGGTAATGCAGGGAAGCAAAAATGAGCTGCTTTTTTCTTAGCTGACAAACAAATGCTGGGAGATGGCATTACCGCCAATAGATATCAAATGCTAGTTTATGGCTCAATGTTCATGTGAAGGGCAGTCTCAAGCGGCTACAACAAAACATGAAGAGACCGAAGCTTATTAGAGTCCCAAACTTCAAGATCACGTATGTGGTTTGTTCATTCTGAGTGTGCAATTTGGTTTTGTTTTTACTACCAAAAACAATTTGGTTTTACTTTAAGGTTATTTAATTATGATCTATTGGGCAATATAGGTGTCTCGTCCTTACGTGACATATTTCAAATTGTTTACTGTTCACATTCCAAAGATTCCAAATAATACTTTAACAACTTAATTGACAACGTCGGAAGGAAAAAATGTATTGGGTCCTGCTAGGTAACCATCCTTGACGGTCATAGGGTGGGCACAATGTGGGCCAATCCTATCAGGGACGAGTAATAAGCATTTCCCAGAATGTATTGTTTATGTTTCACTAATGCATCCACTCTTTCATTGGTCATGGAGCAAGATTCAGTGCATCGTCTTAAACGTCAGTGAATGATCACGTGGTATCTCTATTTTTCGGACGTCAATTCTAAATGCAATTACTGCCAGCAAGAATAAAGAGCAAAGTAACTTTTGCCGCATGTCTTACTCCAAGTCCAATGTGAGGAAGCTCCCCTTCCAGATGTCGACGACGTAGAAGGTTCAAATGGAGACCATGGGATGGAGGATGATGAAGAGCAAGCCTCGAGGAATTCTTTCGTCAGATTCTCTGAATATTTTACAAGATTGTCATGTTTCAAAAGAAGGTTTCGCAGTGCTGATGTTTCCTACAGCATCAGATACAGAAACAGAATGTCAATTGAAAAAAGGAAACATATTGGACAAGGCAAAACAAAGAGAACAGATAAACCAACTGTCACAAGAAGTCTAATGCACGGACGTCCACGTTGTACAAACTACAAACAAGCGCTTTGCTTAACTAATATTGGGGAAGGAGGGTTCGGGGCAAAATAAAGGAAAATGATAAAACATTATGAGCATCGATAACCTTGGAGCTCCTGGCATAACCAATTCAAAATATATAGTGAAAGAGAAGATTGTCAAGTTTTATGACATTCAGTGACTGGCTAGCATCCTATACAGCCACTAGAAAGAAAAAAGTCCTCTCACCAACTGCATTCCTGACAGTACCTAAATACATTAACACTGCTTCAGGGATGGAGGGGGGGAGGGTGGTGGGGGCGCATTCCCAAATTTCTAATAAGGCCCTTTTATCAGCTATAAATAGAGGGCCAGTTTCCCATTCTTGGCAATTGAATTTGGCTTCCACAGCTTGATAGACTTTGATTTGGGTGAAGTACAAGGTCGGGCATGTACAATTCTAAGCCAAGTAAGGCTTTGTTTTGATTCTAGTTATTTGATTTTGACTAAGTGAAGGAAAGCAATTTTCTCCTTTGTTTTGTTGTGTTTGTGTCGAATTTAAATCCATGAAATTGGCTAGTCAAATAGAAATAAATCAATTGAAGATACACTTCACCTCACCACATTTCCATAATCACAACTCTGGAAACCAACCTTCAGAGTCCAGACATACACAACATGTGAGATAAGCTCTTAAGGATCTTCACCATGAGATCATCCAAGAAAGGAAAAGGAGTCATCTCACAAACTGCATTCCTGACAGGTACTTAAAAGTATCAACCCTTCCAAAGGAGGGGGAAAACATCCTAAGAATCTTATGGATCAATCATACAACATATTGACCCCTCTATCTGCTCTCAGACTCCTATTTCACCACCAGCCCATTGCCAAGACATCTTAGAAGTCCAGCAAATCTAAGGCTGCATTTGGAAAGGCTTTCTTTTTTGGGGTGTTTCTTTTTTTTTTTTTTTTTTGGGGGGGGGGGGGTGTGTGTGTGTGTGTGTGTGTGGTTATAGCCTTGGAATCCCCACCCCCCACAAGCCTTTCCAAATGTGCCATAGTCACATCAAATTTTCAAAAAGGTGGATTTTGAAATGAGGAGAGAGATGAGAAAAAAAACCAAGGCTTGAAAATCTATAGAATCCACCCGAGACTAGCTTTTTCTCTCTCCTTTGGATTATGGAAAAAATCCATTGAAGACGTACAAATTTGGGGTGTCTCCTTTGAGGTATTGTCCCCGCTACGCCCGGGGGCAACTAGGATTTTGTCCTTTTGTTGTTGGTAAAAGGGCCCTCAAAAGAGAAGACTTGGGTTTTGCTTATAACTTATAAGCACATGCCCATCTTTGTAATTTTCAATATGGGATCTTTTGAGCCCCCTTATTAGGCCTCTACACTAGCCCCCCAGCAAAGGTGGGCTTTGGTGCTTATTGGGCCGGGGTTCCCACAGATGGCGCCAATGAAGACGTATAAATTTGGGATGTCTCCTTTGAGGTATTGTCCCCGCTATGACCGGGAGCGGCTAGGGTTTTGTCCTTTTTTTGCTGGTAAAAGGGCCCTCAAAGGAGAAGACTTGGGTCTTGCACATGCCCATCTTTGTAGTTTCCAATATGGGATCTTTTGAGCCCCCTTATTAGGCCTCTAAATCTATGATTCATGAGCCTTTCCAAATGAGGCCTAAGCCAATTACCGAAGTTCAATCAGATTCCAGGCTAGAAATCTCTCTTAATGAACAGGAAGTGACTAAAAAGCCATACGATCTACAAAACACTCTGCAATTGTATTCCCAAACTTCCTTCACTTCTAAGAATATAACTGCTTCTGTTTGAAGGCACTACTGTCCACATGTACTTCTGTGAGAAATGCTTCACATAAATTCTCAAACGGAGCCTAAGGGAGTTTCAACAGAAACTTGGGCAACTTTGCTGGTAAACTAAAAGTAATGGAAGAATCCAAGCCAAATCTGAAATGAATATATTACTCAATTGTTGAGGATAAGGAACATAGAGAAACTAATATAAGACCAAAATAATTAAGGGGCTGCTTGGTATCCCCTTCCCCTTACTTTTCAGGTTTAGAATGTGAAATGCTCACAGCTTTCCACTAATTCATCAATTTCTTTGTGGCCTTTCAGACACTAGCCAATGTCAGATAGCTGCCGAAGGTTCATAGTTGATTGACCAACCATGTGAACGAGTAAGAAAATTGCATCTTGCTCAAAAGTTTGATAAGTGATGAAAGCAAAATTGCCTTGGTAAAAGCTCCCTTGTAAAATTGCCTCTCATGAGCACATATGTGATATGTCCATTCAAAAATGAAGTTTGAACTATTTATGTATTTGGGGTTCCATTTATGACGAAAATCATGTCTAATTCCAGAGGCGAGAATTTATCAGGTTCATGTTCATGTCATGACCAAAATCATGTCAATTCTTATAGTCCGACACAAAAATCAAACCAAGATTACTAGCATGAATTAGATTATTAGTTAATTGACTGGCAAGAATGATAGAAGATAGCCTGAGGAAATGTTCAAGTTCAACAATCTGATTGGTGATTGAATGAAGCTTCCCATTAGAAGAGTGAAAAACGATGACATTCAGATAAAAGGTTATGTTTCCTTTTCAACACATTTCAAATACAATTGTCACCTACTCTATGTGTATCTCTAGTGGTGAGAGATTCATTACACACTCCATGGACATGAATATTAAAAATGCACATGAGATGTGTTACAAGTAATCACCACATTATTGGCCAAAAAAAGGTCCATCATAAAATTCTAGATGAATTGGATGCCAGACGGTATCAGCCAAGGGGTAAGGCACATGCTGCACACTGGAAAAAAGGGTAATACGTGATTGTCTTAGGATAATAAGAGATAAAAAATTGCCCATTAGTCATGCCTCTTCAAATGAAAATAAGAGATAAAAATTGGATAATAGGAAACTACTTACAGGAGAAGTCTGAAGCACAAAAAGTGCATGCCCAAGGAAAATAGCATCCAAACTTGTGGGCCTGTTCAAGAATAAGAAATTTTTGTAACCATGAATTTACTATGCAACTAGATAGAATTCAGATGTCTAATGATGAAAAGAAGTTGAACGTCCAAGTATTTCATTGGTATCTGAGATACCTGTTCTCAAAGAAAAATGTCTGATCACCCAACTTTGAGGATAATGCCTCATATGCTGCTTTTGCCCTCCGGTATATCTGTTATCACATTTTGATTATTATTATTATTATTTAGTGGTATTTATTAATTTGATATTTCCACATTAACTCAAATTGAACATATAAGGTAAAGAGTAGTTTTTGCAAATAAACTCTTCGAACAAGATAAAACCTGATACCACAAAACTGGAGAGCATATATAAATTTGAAATGCAAATTTTAAAAGGTAAAATTGACATGAAAAATAACAGTGAAAAGTAAAAAACATATTGAACACCTAAACATAAATTGGTAGCAACCTCCTCTTCTCTTTCTATGACATTGGCTTTTGTTATCCCCAATTTGTTCTTGACATCTCTGCTTTGCTTCCAATGGAGAACCTTTCTAATAGGCCAAGGAAGATCAGAGAAATATATTGCGTCAGCAGCACTTCCATCAGAGTCTACCCAGAACTCAAATAATGCGGCATCCACAAGCCAGGAGCTGACCATTGCTTTCATTGACAACCAATCTGAAAATGATTGAGTTGAAAGTTTTGAATCCAAATCAACAATTCCATCATCCTTCAGCCCATTAATAACCCCTCCTTTTTCATTATTGTATGCTACATAATCACCAAATTCAACAAACGGTATGTGATCTGCAGAATAAAAAATTCAATGTTAAGCAAATCAAACAAGATAAACGAGAAAATCACTATTCCAAGCACATTTTAGGGAATTCAGACTACTTTCAAGCTCTTCTGCATTTGACTGAGAACAACAATACATGCATGTCTGCAATAAAAACAAGAAGAAACCTCATAGAACCTGGGAAGATAAAGAAATTAGAAAAAAAAACAATTTCTTAAGACTCAAGTGTCTAGTGTCGTGTATTATAGTCAGGCTTATCACGAAGTTCCCAAAAGTGCATACCACTGCCTATCCCCAGCACATTTCATGCACATTGACGGCCTTGCTACTCTCTTTTAACAAAATATACAACCCACAGATTACAGCCTCGGAGATTGTTTGATGGTTTCTCTTACAAATCAACCAAAACCAGAAACCAATGTTCAAACAATTGAAATTACAGTTCCTTTCTATTGGATACCTCAACTGCTGCAAAGAATTCTCCATCATGTTAATGCTGATAAACACCGTCAGTTTACTCACAAAGGATGAAAAAAAAGAAATCAAGGAATCATAACTGTGACCAATTGACCATGTTACCAAATACCAAAGTATTTGATCGCAAGAAATAATCTTTGGGTGTTTAATTTGGTCCTAAGGGGGGTAGGGATTACAATTACTTGTTACAAAACCATTTATCCTTCATTGGGACTCATATTCCTTTGGGATTATATAAGTCCCACTTAGTTTAAGTAGAAAACTGGGGAATGAATTCACACCCCAGACCAATGAATTCAATTCCTAGGTTATCTGCAATCTCCCAGTTACCAACAGACCAGAAGGAGTTTTATAATTTTATTCCCATTGCAGGATTCCATCTTCGGGTAAGAGCCTTCTTCTTAGAGGACTCTTTCTTCTTGCACCGGCACACATGACACAATTCTACTTTGTGAGTTTATCTTTTTTAACCTTTCAGTGATAGTCGGTAATGTTTTCTTTCTTCCCCCTAGCTATGCTGCAAAGGCCCATACCCTACTCCTCCCTCACAGAAGCTGGTAAAGGTGTGAAATTGCAGCACAGCTGCTGCAGCAATGGCGAAGTCGTCCTTGGCAACGCACTACGGCTCTTGTTGCAATGCCTCCCACCACATCACAGTGGGGAAGACCACTGCTGTGACACTTCTTTGTTTGTAACTTACCAAACTTACTGTGTAAAATACTTGCTAAGTACTTTAGCAATAATATACTTTTAGTCTATTAAGATTACTTTGAAATCTTTGCTAAGCACTTTAGCAACAATATATTTTTAGTTTACTAAGATTACTTTGAAAACTAATATTACAAGATTATTAATTGAGTATTAGATTCTTACTTATCTCACTAATGCGTTCTTAACTCACCAACATGTGAAATGTAATTCCTGACTAGAATCCCAATGAAATACCTTTCCTAACGACATATGCTTACACATCACGCCTAACCCCTCGGCATATTGCCAGTCATCAATACTGAGGAGCAAGCAATTCAAAGCCATGTTAAATGACATCCTGAGGAGTCTCAGGCCCCAAAAATCTACCGAAAACTTCTCCATGAACCCGCCTGGTTGACATCTACTTCAATCACTCCCGCAAGCTTTCTCGAGCACAAAATAAAGCAGACGCCATTTCCAACATCCAGTACTATAAACCACCAATCAGCCAACAGCAATGATTGCTTGAGATCAGGGGATAGCAATAACTCAGCCACGCAGTCCAATAGTAACAACCAAAACGGATGCAATTGCACTCACTATCCATCCCCCCGCCCAAATAAAATGGAAACAAAGGAAGAAGAAATCGCGCCAAGATCCAAACTTTCATATGAAACCAATAAAGCGCCCCACTAATGCCACACAAAAACAAACAGACATGCAAAACCAAAACCGCCAGAAAGATCAAGGCATGCACGCAAGGCGGCGAACAGAGGGATGTCTCGGGTGGCAACAACCGACCTGAGTCCGGGTTCTTGACGTCGTACTGGAGGTCGAAGGAGGCGCTGGCGAGCCTGAGATAAAGGTAGACGGGGAGGCACGAGGGGCACGCCGTGGGGAGGCCGAACGCCCCCTTCCTCGCCACCAGGACGAGCCGCAGCCGGTCCTCCGCGCCCTTCGCTTCGCCGCGCATCCCGGCGGAGGCCAGAGCGATGACCCTGCAACTCTGTGGATCACGGGAAGAAGGATGGAGTATCAAAAACCCTAGGGTTTCTGCGGGGGTTTTCGGCCGCTCGTCCTCCCGGGAGGAGGGTGGAACTGTGGAAGGAGGCGATCGGATGGGACGGTCTTTTTTTTTTTTCCTCCTCTTGACCGGAGGGAAAGAAAACGCCCCTGACGGAATGCGAATATTATTTTGTTGAATGAGAAGTAACTTCTAATTGCAATTGCAATAGACTGTTTGTACTAAATTTTTTCGTCTAATTATTAAATAAAATAATCAACTTTGTTGAATGTAACTTCGACGGAACCATCACAATGCGCTGTACGTTAGTTTAGGATGGGACATTTAACATCATAATATTATATTTTTACAATTAACGTGACAATAAATTTGACATTTAAACATATGTGATTGCACTTTCTTAAATATATATATATATATGTATATATGATTGCAATTAGATATATCATGTTGGTGATGGGCATACACTTTTTATTTTTTAAGGGATTCACACTTTAAGGATTAGGACGTAAATGTGGATATTTAAATAGAGAGAAATATTTCGAGAAAATATTTTTTAAAAAATTATTTTTCTATTATTTTGAACTATATGCATGTGTAACGAGAAATGCACCTCTCTGTGGGGCCCGCATTACATCCTGTACCGATTAATGGCCCTTGGACCCATGTACAGCTTCGCCGGTGAGGGTATGTTTGCAATCTCCAAATTTTCTCTAAAAAATATTTTTCTAACAGATTTACATATGATTTACAAACTTGGAAAAAAAAGTTAATTGGGAAAATATTTTCCTGATTCTTAGAGTATTCTCTATTTTTCTAGAGTTTATTTTCCCACCCCTTCCAGTGTGAAAAACACTTCCTATCTATGCTCCACTTCTCTCACTATCTCTCTCTCTACTCGTTTTCCACTCTCTTTTCTCCCTCGTCACCCATGTGAGAGCAGAAAGGCATTTTTTTCATTTTCCAGTTATTTTCTTAGAAAATATGCAATTGTGCACGTTCACACCACCTCACACCCAGTTTGTACTTCTCCATCTCCTTGGGCGATTACACTCTGTGAGACACATGAGTCTACATATAAAACTCTTTCTCTAACGGGGAGAAAGTTACACACACATCTACATTAGAAACTTGATCTTTATCTTATTATAGTCAGTGAGGAGAATTTAAGAGGAGTCCCGTTGCTCTTGCTCTCTCTCCCTAAGAAAGAGTGCCGACCTACAGAATGGGAGGAAAACCTTACCTTCCTATGCTATACACGAGGATGATCTCGACGCAATGTATTCTTCGTCGAACTTTCAACATCTCAAGATATCACTTCGTAAGATCTCTTGTTATTTCGATCTTTTTTATTGTGAGATGTCATCGTGTTTCGACGTGCACTCTGATCCGTTCAATTTCTAACGAATAACTCCCAAATTATTTTCACTTTCCAGTGAAAATGTTTTATATGATTCTTGATTTTCACGTAAAATTAGAGAATGCGGACCACCCTTAGAAGTCTCATAAGAGATGATAAAATGCCGTCCACTTCTGAATTCCGATAGTGACCGGACCGATTTGAAAAATAGCTTCGGTCGGCAAAAATGAACGATCGTCGGTTATCCAGTTTATATTTTATTAAATTCCAATTTTTTTCCATCACATAAATCTATCGTCTAAAGTTTTAATTTCATATCTATTTTTTTCATATGTTACGGTGAATCTCTAAAAAAAAATTTAAGAGTTCATGATTTGACTTAAAAACATCTTTCTTCGTGTATGGTTGAAGAACAGAGCCCACGAGGACGATGGCCAATGGGGGAGTGCCAATGCATTACGGGCGACAAATAGTGACGAAGTGGCCCCTGCATTATGTACTCCACGATCAGTGACGAAGTCACAAACCTTTTTTTTAGAGGGTCAAGTTAAAAATCCCTTTTGTCATTTAAATTAAATTTATTTTTTTGTGGATAATATGACGTTGGATGTTATAATAAAGATAAGTTCGTTGTGACGTACAAAAATTATATTATCTTACAATTGATAACTTAGAAATCAATTGTTAACAAAAGATGCATATACAAGGAATGGTCAATGTTTGTTCTAGAGCTGATAAGTCGACGTACGGATTTTTCGCCTATGGCGGCGGAGCGTGGAGTTAATTTTATTTCTTGTCTTTTTCTTTGATTTTAAGATTTTTTTGAAAAGTAACATTTTATTTTAAGATTATATAGAATAACAAGACTAACCATATAATTATGAAATCGATGTGATTAGAAGGTAAACAGACGTATCATTTATGACACGTGCCTTATTCATCCATTATTTTTACCAAATAGTATCAGTTAAGACATTGAGGGGAATAAAATAATAGGCGAGAACAAGAGATGAAAGATAAATGAGGCCTTCTTGTTATAATGCATGTTATTTGCAAAGGAGATTATTAGGATCGATAAGATAAAGACAACAGAACATATGTGTTTCAGGAGAGTAACATATTGTCATGTATATTTTTATATTATAGAATATATTTTCAATTATACCTTTCGTCAAGGTTTGGCATACCGTTTGAATCGGCCGTACTAATCATGGTCTCGTGTGAATAAATATGGTCCAATATGCCACCGTACAACATTATATAAAGAAGAAATCATTTTTGTTTAAAAGGTTTATAATTTTTTATAGAAATTTAATTTTTTCGTTGTAATATTAACTATAAACTTGTAATACTAGTTGATTTAACTTGTAAAATAATACATTCATCTGAATAATAATAGAATTTATTATTCATTTTTTACTTGGTTATACTTAGTTACATATAATTAACTTTAAACTTGTAATGATTGCGGCCCAAACATAATTAGTTACGCATTATTAAATATATTATGTAATGAAATAAAAATACACAATTACTTATAAATAACTAAACATAATTAAATATATTATTACACCACACAAAGTAATTTTTTATAATAATATATTACATCATATAATTAAATATATTATTTAAAAAAAGATAGATTAAAGAGAATAGATACGTTGCTCAATTTCACTCATAAAGTATAAAATATACAAAATTAATCGTATGACTCATATGTGAATGTTATATCTCAATCATAATCAAATACATATGGCTCAAGATCTGGCCGGGGGAAGCGGGATCAGCAGCTCAGTGCCCATATCTGATAGTGCACCGCCGTCAACTAGTCGGAGCTCAGTCAGAACTGTGCATAGGGCAGCCCCATCCGCCTCACTGCCGCTGGATCTGGCCGGGGCGAGACTAGATTAGCCCCTCTATGCACAGATCCGACAACACTCTGCCGTTGGCATGCCGGAGCACAGTCGGATCTGTGCACATGTAATTTGACCCCTCTCCCTTCTGTCTCAACACCGTCGGATCTAGTAGGGGAGAGACTGGATTAGCTATCTCGTGCGCAGATTCAGTAGCGCTCTGTAATCGGTCGATTGAAGCGTAGCCAGATCTGCACGCGAGACAGCTAATCCGCATCAACGCCGTCGGATTTAGCTGGGGGGAGACCCGATCAACAGCCCCGTGCGCAGATCCGGTAGTGCTCGACCGTCGACAGGCCAAAGAGTAGTCGGATCTGCGCACATGACCAATTCCCCTCGTTCAAACTCTAAGAGTGAAAGCAAGGAAAAAAATACATATCACCAGAGATTGTTGGACCTCGTCGGAAACTATTCGCCCGCCCCCCTCGTTGCCTTGAACCGCCGCCTGGCCGCCTAAATGTTGAAAGATTGAAGCCATCACTCCTCCACTGATGTGTTTGACCTTTGCCCCTATCTTGTTGGTTAACGCCGAACTGGCACGAGTCGATCGGCCCGCACGTACCAATGAGGGTCCCGCTCTAAGCTACTTCAATATGCGACAGAATGCATAATTGTGTGATATCCAATGCACGATCCGATATGTACGATTCGTAACGTAGCGACGATACGTAAAATCCTACCTTTCATATGCTAATATATTGTCAAAATTAACAGAATATTCTTGTCAACATGTAAAGTATAAAATTTCATAGGGTGACATAAATAAGACAAAATATTATAATGACACACTTGTCATTATTTTAATTATCCAAGATATTAAAATAGAGATGGATCAGTCATTTTTATCTTTATCTATCTAAAATTAAGTTAAATAAATAGTAGATGACGATAGAGACATAAATGATGAAACGAAGTTTATTATGAAGTCATATATATATATATATATAGTGATATAAAATAAAATATGCAAAATTGTATACATCCTATTTATTCTGTGTGCTTTATACAGTGACTCTGGGGGCCAATGGCTACTGAGGAAGGTAAATCTGCCCATGATCGGCCCGTTAATAATGAGCTCAATCTAACTCTGGATCTACAGCGCGTCCAAGAGGTGCCCAGTGGCCGCAACCATTAAGGTGTGACCCACTACGGCTCAGCATCGGATTCAACAATGCAGGAAGGGCTATGGCCCAAGCGTAATAACCGCCGGAGAACCCTCCGACGACCGACAGTTACCCTTACGACGTCGACCTCGACCCCCTAACGGGCGAGTACGCCCAAAGAATGTCGTAAGACTCGCCCAAGGATCGACCGACGCCGGGGTAATCGCCCTCCAATGGAAAACTCCCGCCACAATAGCGAGATGCGTTATTCCACTACTTCCGTCCTTCCCTGTTAAAGGTAGGACCCTTGTTCCAGGACAATCAACAGAGAAGAGAGTGTTAGAAATAAACAATGTAGTAGGGGAACATCATGGCAACACCCGGACACTAACACATGCATTACAAATCATAGCAAAAATTCATATGGGATAGATTTAATCAAGAACAATTAAGAAATAATGTAAATAAACATGATTGCAGAATATCGCATGATAATAAAATAGTTAATCTAAAATACACAAAGCAGGATAAAAGCGCCTCAAAGAGACTCCCCTTAGAGAAGATATCGCCCCCACTATAACGGTGCGATGGGTATGGCAGTCTTCTCTCAAGATATGACTATCAACACGAGGTTATCAAGCGCACTCTCAGGAACCTCGTAAACATGTTGATTAAGAAGCCTAAATCTCTTCGAATTAAAAGTTTAGAAGTTGAAGAACATGCATCGAGCACCGCAGAAAGAAGGCCGCTAGAGAGTAGAAAAATAGAACAACGTCCGCAACGTTTTACTGCCCACACATCAAGCGACGAGGAGAAGGCGGTGGTGTGCGAGGAAGACGACGGCGGCGAGCGACGGCCGCAACAGAGGGAGACGAGAGAGAGAGAGAGCCTACAAGCGAACGATTCCTTTGGGAAGTAAAAAACAGCACATACAGGATAACATGTGATTAGAAAAATGCTAATCACCACTTTTGTGCCCACGCCCGCGATGGTTCGCCTCCAAACTACATATTCGGAGACCCCTCTTTCTCTCCAAGAGGAGGTAAAACAGCAAAATAATTCCAAAAAAGTGCCAGTGCAAGCCGACTGGACCCACCTCTCACACGCACGTGCCCGCCCTCCCCGCCCCGCCCGGCCCGGCGCGTGCGTGTGATAGGATCTAGCACACCTCCACTATTGTCTATAAAACATAGTTCAGGGGGCCCTAGGAACTATAAGGTCCCCTCACCTCTTTGTGTTTTTCAATGCGGGGCTAAAATCCCCATACAAAACACAACACTTGAGGTAGCACCTTTTGAAAAAATCTTTGAATTTTCATTTCTTACGTGTGCTCCCAAACATCTTCAACCCAACGGAGAGGACACGGTGGATCATTCTGCCAAATCGCTACGCAAGAGAATATAGCTAATAGCCTTGATACAGAAAGAGAGAAGTGACGACAGTCCACGCCCAGAGGGAGGATTCTTCCTGCACGACCTTACCACCTAACGAGCACTCACCGAATGACCACTGAGAGCGGCGAGCACTCGTCTAGAGGGTCTACACGGCTCCCCGATCTTCTACTACAGTCTCTCTCTCACTCTCTCGCCTGCTCTTCTCTACTCTTTATTAATCCATTGCTAACTTAAGTATCGGAGAGTTGTCTCCTAGGGTAACACCCGAGACTCCTTCTGACGCCCCTTTACTTCTGATACTTGTAGACTTCTACGGATGCGAGACAACTTCCCCATTCAATAAATAGAGAAGATGGTACGTGACATAAAAATCAGATTTCTGCCTCTCCAACTGTCAATGTGGAGGGTGACGATTAGAGCCAATGGATGGTGCTGGTAGCATAGCAATGGTGATGGATGATAACAAGTAGTGGAATGACAAAGGAAACAATTCTCTTTTGCTTTCTTTTTTAAGACAGAAATCTAACACAGTAGTACTAGAGTCTACAAAGAGCGTGAGAGACTGTGAACTTCCATACATCTCTTTTTTCCGAGGTTAAAAAATCCAAAGTACACATCCATTGAGGATTAAATGTAAACCAGATAAATCCCTCTCCCCGTGGCATTTGGTCCTTTGGTTAATCTTGCATGTCTTCTAAAAATACAAGAGCAGAAAAAAGGAAGCGAAAAGTTTACAAAACCCGATTGCAATCATGGCAACATTCCTCAAAGGCAACAGGTTTCTGATGGGGGAAGTTAACGTAATAGCAGAGTTTCACCACTTGACATGAACCAATCATATACATACTTTTTCCAAACTATAATTACCTAAACATTGCTCTTTTCAGATATGATAGATCCTGTAAGAACGGTAAAAAAAATGAAAGCACGTAGAGCAAGACTCCAAGCAGATGTGATAAACGTCTCATGGCTTCCACTAAACAGCATGCGGCTGTTCCCTTCCTCCTCACAGTTTAGACCTGGGGAAACGCCAAAAAGACCAAAGTGTACAAAACATTTGGACAAGAGAAAATGGGAGACAGCGAGTTCTCAGATCGCCAAAACTTTGATCATTTCTGTGAGGCAAATCCAGTGAATTACATAAGAATTTCCTCATTGCTGGAACAAAATGATCAAGATATTTTAAAAAGTGGACACTATGTTGGTCAACCTCAGGTGTAAATTCAGCCTGATGACACTACACACTGCAAAAATATAAGCAGAGGAATGTACTACGTGCAAACAGGCGATGTATCCTTCCACGTACAGTTTTTTTCTAAAGATGTAAGAAAATTATATCTAAAGGGCTGACCCAGAGACAATACAATGCACAGTTTGGTACAGGACTTTTGTAGGTATACACATACATTTAAGTGTGGGTAGAAGGGCACAACAATTGATTAAAGCTAATTACCCAGCCAAGTAGATGGGATTGTCTGGAACCTGTGCTTTGCACGTGACATCACATCACAGTAATCCCCACGATTGAAACAGTCACGAAAGTCTGTGAATAGCTTCTCAAACACCCTCCATTGAACGCTGGATGATCTTGAGTACGGATATGGAAGGAACACCTGCAAAGAAAGAAATTTAAGTGTTATCCTCTTGTAATGAAATGATTTTGCCAATGTAAAAGATCTCACATGTTCCATTTACCCAAACAGCTACAAAGAGAGATACAGTATTTTCAATATATTTACCATACATGTGCACATGAGACACTTTTCATGCTTACTGAATAGAATACCGTTTGAGTGCCTATGTACCTATTTCGTCCAAGGAAAAGCATTTCAAATGGCATTGAAATGTTTACCCTCAAAAGTCCTAAACTTCAGCAACAAAACTAGATCTAAAACTAACTTCCTTGAATCTGTCATGTTAAAACAATTGGATCACATTATAATTTCAAGGTTCCTCTAGTTAACCTGGTTATGACTTTGTTGTATGGGTACCATTTCCTCCCCCTAAAGATGATAAAATTGGACTGGAATCAATAAGAGTGACATTCGCCCATATACCAATTATATAATGGCTCCACGATAGACGGTGGTACATATCAGATTGCTACAGAGGTTATCTTTATAATTTTGCCTGGCGATGATGATAGAGCTGTGACATTTTCCTCTGTATCAGATTAGATGAGCAGGAGCCAGGATGTATCATTATCTCGGTCATTTAGGGAGCTGACTGGCTGTAAGCCAGACAAGGTACCCTTACTGACACCAGCGACCTGAGCTTGGGATGGGACCTACCCAATTGGAGCCGATGAATTCCCTTGGTGACTGAGATGGTAATGGATCTTAGTCACCCAATGCAATCCCATTTTCCGTAAAAGGTCTTTCAGATTTGACATCATTCACCAGTATGATTTGTCTAACACCAACTTCCCGGATCCCATGTTAGAAAAGTTCATTTTCATGTTTGGCTGTGAAATTACAAAACCGTCTATGCAAAGATTTTCTTTCCAACATCAGGAAAGAAACTGTACAATTTATATGCAAAGAGAGGCCAATGGCAATGCTCACTTCTTTTTCTTGCGCAAGATGTTTAAGTAGCAGAAAGGTGTGTTCATTTTCTTCCAAATGGTTGATAACAGCTATCCAGATTTGTGAAGCGAGCTCATCAGCCCTATCTCTTGATTTACCACAGGCAATAAACTGGTCTGCTTAAAAACAAGAAGTAAAACAATTATAGCTTAAACAAGGCTAAAGATGGAGTAGACAGTTTTCAATAAATAAAATTTGTAAGGACAACAAAGGAGATGTATTTGGCCTTGATTTGGCCCTCATATAATTAACAGATACTAAGCTTAGATTAGGATCCAAAAAGTCATTCTCAAAGGATGGTCTCAGCCAAAGTTGCTAATTATGTACTGAGAAAATTCATAAGCTGCATTTGTAGAAAGAAGACTCTGCCCAAAATATCTTTAGTTTAAAAAGATAATTAAGTAATAGCTATAAGAATATATCCAGTTTTTGCACAAAAGACAGTCCACACCATTCAATTGTGACACATAACATGAATATTCAAAGAAGATAGTTCAATGAGAGAGACCAGAAACTGATGAGGTTTCAGCAACTAAATTTTAGGTGCTTAATCAAATGTTACTCAAAAGCATATGGCTAAGAGAATATAGATATCAAATAAATCCTAATGATTCTTGGCATTAAAACATCAGAGATTGTAAACAATTAGGTGGACAGCCCACGATGGCATGACTGTCCACAGGGAAAGGCATGCAAGTTAGAAACATTTAATCATAGTAACATTATCACTAATACCAAAAAGTTGTTTAATGCACCTAAAATTTGGGAACATTGTTAATGAATTTTTTTGCAACAAGAAAATTCTGCTGTCTGAGCACCATTTTGCTCTATTTGATAGTCACAGTATACAATAGAATTCACTGACTCAAAGAAAATATATACAAAATAACTGAATGAAAAGCGCACCAATTATAGTTCCATGAAGTACCCCAGAAGGTGGGAGCACTGTTGAATGTTCAAGCTGCTCCTTCAGGTACAAGTAAACATGACCAAGAAGCTCATCTACCTCACCATCAAATGGAATGATGTGTTCACTCACATATAGGGCTGCATATCTCCTGAGATAAACTATGCATAAGCATAATGCTACGGGAATCAATACAGGAGTACATCTTCATGTTAATACTATAATATATCAGAAAGCTGTAAATTGTAATGAAGATTCAACCCCTGGACACACCAAAAACGGCCAGGAGAAAGTTAAATTATATATCCAATAAACCCCAAATTTCAATAGTCTCGAAGCATTTGAACTTCCACAAATGTCCCTCCATGTTGTAATGCATCTCAGCACCTTGATCCCCTTATGACATTTATGCTGGCTGCCAATAGCTTGATTCACTTTCCAGTTGGGTAAATTGTGGAAGAACAGATGTAGTAAGAAATAGAAAACTCGAAGCAAGTCAACGAGGGGATGGCCTACAGCAGCAGATGTTCCATGCCAGTGTAGCAAGTTACAAATTTAAGTCAGCAAATGATAGTGATGGTTGAGGAGACTCCTAGTTTTATCAGCATCTGATGACAAGTCACAAAATTCTATGTTTCTGACAAAGTCAATAAATCAAGCTTCAATTAATAACTTCAGAGTAGTGTAGAGACCTGCATCTACTTTACATTGTACATTCATGACAAATTCTTTTAAGGTGGTAAGAAGAACTGGAAAAGGCAAATTTCAAAAGAGATAGATGTGAAGTAAGAAATTATCAGAAGACTGGTTAAACAAAGCAGCATTAGGGAACGGCAAGATTGCTACTTGAGTAAAAAGTGTGCAAATTAAGCAAGGTTGTCCATACATACAGAAAAGTAGAAAACACACCCTCTTGTAAGGCGTCGGTAGTCTTGCCATGGTTTTGGGCTTATTTCTCATCGTTTAGAGTTGATTGCATACATATGTGATGAGGGGCACATGTAAATTCAGTGGCATACAGAAAACTTTAAAAAAATAGACTTAGTCCCCTATTAAATATATTATTTGATGATAAAATCCATTTTAACATGCCAGATATATTGCTATCTATTCCATTACAAACAGATCCAATGAGCATTGACTCACTTGTCATATTAAATTAGTGCACATGATCACCATCTCAGAAAGTAAAGAGGTAGATGTTTCATTCATAGGATATACAGTTGCGGGAAGTCAGGTACCATGTTTCCCAGTGTTTAAGTTACATCAATTTGAAGGACATAACCATTAGACAAATGTGTTAAGAATAAATAGGCAGAAACGAAAGTCCCCAAAAGTAAGTTGTTCCAAAGTTATCCATCCCAAATAGGTCTAAATCACCTGTGCTAGTGGGGCAGTTAATGACAAAACATAATTACCCTGACATGTCCTTAGGATGCTTAAAATCATTCATGAATGTGAACCAAACCTAAGCTGACAAGAGGCCAGCCCATCCCACATAGCCTTCCTATGGAATGCACATTTGTTTTTTCCCTACGTGTTGCTACAGTAGCCAACAGATGAGGGTATTATGGTATACAGCAAGATTGACAGGTAAGTGACATCTAACAGCTAAGAGACAAAGCGTAAGATATGCAAGAGACTCACCTTTTGCTCAAACCTTGACGAATTGGTCCAGGCCAACGTTTCCCATGTGCGGCCACAGGCCATGTCCTAACAAGAGCAGTTTTCCATAGACACTCTCCTTGAAAAAGAGCTGCCCACTGCTTCTTAACGCAGGACACTTGAGCCCATTCAGAGATTGGTACTCTAACAAAAATTTCTACGAGGAGATGATCAGGAAGCTTTCCAAATGTATGATCAATATCTTCTGTCATTAGACTTCTGCAAACAATGAGCCATCAAATCATGTTTGCAAACTTAGTTCCCAGAATATGTCAAAACATCCATTCTTGGGCATTAGATAAGAGAAGTGTTAACTTCGATTCAAAAAAACCAACAATTTTGGAAATACAACGGAACAGTCAAGCAGTGGATCATATTCATATTATGTTACACCATGGCTGAAGAATCGGTCAACAACAATGCCTTAAAAAATAAAGAAACACTATTTTCTTTAATGGGGGAGGAACCTCTGTCATAAGTGTATCATCCAGATAACCTACACGTTGTTTACTTCATAAACGACTGACAGAGAAGTGGCATTCACAGTTCTAGTCTAGTTTGACTGGGGATCTACAGTATTCTTCCCACGGAAGAAGGTCCAGAAAAAAAATCCAAATAATCGAGTAAGGTCCTTGGTTCTGAAACTAATCAGCTCTATGGCCAAATAGTATGAAACCTGTCGACTAAACCCAATAAGCTTTCTCACAGAACTGATAGATAACAATGAATGGAATAGAAGACATAGTTTTCCATCCATATGCTTTTTCAACCACGGACGAAACCGATAACATAGCAGGAAATCTAGTGAGCAGTTCATATGGATAACAAGAATGTCATACCAAACTAGCAGACCCAATGAAAATACGAAATCAGAAAGGAAAAAGAAAAACAAAAGCCGGAACTTTTAGCTGACTCCGCATACCCACCGACCTCAGCCACAGCACCCACCAGCTACACATCAAACGAGACCCATCGAAACAATTCCTCAATTGCAATAAACCCAACAGCTACCACCACAAGAAACGATCAACGGAACCCAGAAAAACAGTGACAGTCCACACTCGAATCGACTAAAACGGCTCTAGCAGTCCAGCCACACACTCCCAATACTTGATAAGAAAAACGCAAGCAGCAGTGGGTAACAGCAACAGGGTACCTGATAGAGGCAAATGAAGGCTTCCCAGATGGAAAATCCTCCTGCTCCAAAGTATTCGATGGAACCGAGATAGAGGGGGAGGCGTGATGAGGCGGCTGTGGTGGAAGACGGCTGCAAGGTGCCCTTCTCCTGTGCGCTCTCTCTTCTCTCTCCTTCCAAGTTCCCCAATTTTCCAGTTCCTTTTCTTCTCCTCCTGCTGGTTCATACTTACCGGTCACTACCTAGGACGATGTCATATGAGCTCTCGGTATGTTTTGGATAACCTGGTCCGTCTGCGCAGACGCGTTGATCGCCCAACACGAGTGGAGGCCTGGTGGGAATCACTGGAAGTCGTTGCCCCGCGCAGACGGGGCCGACCGGTGGGGTTGCGGTCTTGGTTTAAAATGGGCCGCCGTGATACCACACGCGTCACCGACGGCTGGCGATCTGGACCGTCCAACCACCTCCCCCGCCCCCACCCCAACCAAAAGAGGCTGTGGCTTTTTTTTTTTTGACAGGCACTGTGGCCTTTTGAGGTCGCAAAGACCGGGGGGGGGGGCTGACGTAAGCGTGGGTCCCGCGTTCTTTGGCAATCGACCCAACTTTCTTGTATGCCGGCGATCGTGAAAGTTCGAAAGGGCGTGGATTACATATACGCCCCAATTATATATAATTTTTGGGTAATTATATATATGCCCCAATAATCTACCCATTCTACTTTGCATTATTGTATTTGATATGTTATGGTATATACTGTGCAATAAATTGTACTTTATTATCAAGGTAGATCAAGAGAGACAAAGACTAATATCTTCTTACTTAACCTCCTTATATGATAGAAAGGATTACATGTAGTCTACTAAACAAATTTATGCTTTCTTGTATATCTCATAACGTTTATCTTCATTTCTCGATTAAATTTTAATAAAATATTAGTTCAGTTACGACGGGAAATGAATAAAAAGGATAGAATTGAAATAATTCTTACTTATTATGAAGGTGTACATGACATTAATATAAGTAATATAAGGATAGACAATAGAGTACAAATATTTCAAAGGATACGCATGCAATGATCTTGTGTGTGTGTGTATGTATATATATATATATATATATATATATATATATATATATATATATATATTATATTCTAAAGTTAATGAAAAGAGATTTAGTGATTAATCACCATTTTTCTGACATTTAATTTGCCTCTCATAGAATACAAGGCATGAATACTTTGTTATCAAGATCAACCCAAATCACTGCTGGCATTCTGTTGAAGTTGAAAAGATGGTTTAGCAAATCTTCCAAGGCACTAATTCCTTTTTTAATCGAGGACGGATCATGGGCCAGGCTAATGATAATTTAATGTAGCTGATATCAGCTATTCACGATCCCATTAACAAAAGAATGAAGATAGATATACTTTGAATATAAATTAAAATCACAAAGTTAGCCTCATTTATCAACAATTAAGGGCTTTCTACAGGGTTTTAGTGACCCCTTTATTTAAGAGGCCAACTGCTGGAACACCATGATTGAGGATCATCATCTTAATTATGAAATTCAACTAAACATGTTACAAATTTGATGGGGTCAAATTACGTGAATTCAAAGTTTGCCAAATAGGTCCGATACGGACCGTACCGCCTTGATGGGGGCCAAATTATATGAATTCAAGGTTTGTCAAACCGATCTGATACGAGACGTATCGCTTGTATTAGACCGTTCCAACTACAGATCGGTACGATCGATCTGTGATACGTAATCGGTACGTATAATATATATTTTAAATATTATATATATTATTTTATATTAAATATGATTTTATAAGTAATTTGGTTAAGAGTCTTCATTTGAAAAGTTAAGATTTGGGTTCAAAACACACTATGACATTATTTTCTTATTTTTTTATTATTCTTTAGAAATAATAAGTAAAAAAAACACCTGACATTTGTGAGATTTGAACTCTTTATCTCACACACAACTATAACCACTAAATAACACATAATATTTTGTTATATTTTATAATGATATATATTTATGAAATAATTTTTTAATGTTGACACATTGCGATATGAATCGATATAGTGCTATACCGTATCGTACCGGTAAAAAATCGATATGATCGTTACGATCAAACCGACGAACTTTGATGAATCTACCTTGTAATTGATTAGGGTTTGTGAAGATTGGAGCCAACTTTCATAATTTTGTCAAGGAGAAAACGGATTGGGCCAGCTACCACTTGGTCATTGATTCTCCTTTCTACTTTAACTCGGGGTCGTTTAATTTAATTTAACATATAATATTTTAAATTTTTAGATAAAAGGATGATAATGATAATATTATTATTTTAAGTTGTTTATAGCTTTTCGTGTGAAATTTAATTATTTTTTTCCAAGAATAATTCCCTATAAAATTTTAAAATACTCTCATCATTCTAATTCCGAGTTGCTCTATTTAGGCACCATGTTGGGTCGTCATCGTTCAGATGTTGACGGGTTCATAAGGTGCCAAAGACCCGGAATCTTGATGGGAAAGAAGGAAGGAATCTTTTCGTTCATCTTCAAATTTCTATGCACCAAAGAATCAAAGGGTAGCATGGAAAAGGACTCTTGAGATAGAAAAATGCTCTCACGTCACTTGGTCTGAATTGAGTTGAGATAAAAGGAAGAAAAAATAAATCGAAGAAGGCATGCAGATATGTAGAGAAGAAAATGAAGGAAATGACATTTCTAAGGTATCATAAATAATGCTCCATCAAGTCATATTTCCCCCCTATAAGGTTTTCTTCTTATTTAATACCTAACCTGTTTTAAAATTCAAAAGAATCATACTTTACACTCAGCAGAATATATAGATACAATAACATAACTATTACATCATTTGCATAGAACTTATTTGCTTATATCTTAGTTACCTTGGAATTAATATTGATCTTAATTTGCCAGTGTGATTAAAATTTGGTGGATTATGAGTTACATGTGGTCCAATGGTGATCCAGATTGAAGTTATCTGTCAAGTTTGTGTTCACGCAAACTCAAAATCCAACTCATTTAGTCTTTTTTTTTAATTTTTTTTGGTTGGAAGTCATATTATAGTAACCTTGTACACAATCTCCTTTTATAAATCATTTTTAAACTTGGCCTCCCATAAAGTTTGAACTTTGATCACCTAGCTAGATGTAATTAGAGGACTTTTACCAACTGAATTACTCCTTGAATACAACTCATCTAACTTGCAGACTACCACTTCCTTATCGTACTTGTAAAATTGCATGTGCAAATGCACGTATAACAGTGGAAATGGGAAGTTTTTTAGATTTAGGTAAAGAAAGATGATCGTGAAATTTTAAATAACATGTACTCTTACATGTATTATTCAATGCCAATAATATTTTAATATAAATAAAATATGTTTATTTCAGACCCTATAAATTAAGATATTGGATTTTCACCCAAAAAGTCTCACTCTTGTTTTTTTTTTTGGTAATAAAAATTATGGTAGGGTGACAGGACGAGATCGAGTCGAACTATCTGAGCTGGAATATTAGAAGATGCTCGCTCCCAGAGTCTTTTATATATTCTCATTTGAGAATGATTGAATAGAAAAGCTAACGTGACACCGTGCAAAAGAGGACCTGTCTCTTTTAATTAGTGACACTGTGACTCTTGCTTACGACGAATTTTTAGTGAAGAAAGTGATGAATGTGAGATGCATGCCTAAGTGGCATTCGAATTCTGCATATGTATAGTGAGACTTTGTTATCCATGTAGTTCCTAGCTAGCTAGCTAGGATTTTATGCAGTTGAAGGGTGCATTTGAGAATAAATTCAGTGGAGATTCTAATCATTAAAATTCTGGATAAGATTTAGATCTTATCAAATATATGGCAGCGATATAAAATTTTGAGTTAAGATAAAATCTTGATGAGAGATATTATAAGAATAAAATATTGGGTGCCCATGAATCCTCGTAAACAAGTGTAAAGGTTGAGGAGGGTAAATTCGATTTGGCCCATGGATAGTCCAATAGCGGCAGACCCAAATCGGATCCGTCCCCTTAGCGCCCTCAAGAGACGTCCGAGGTGAACGGCACGCCAAGGCACGGCCCAACCCAGTTTCAGCATTAGATTCTACAGTACGGGAAAACGCATTAGTCGTCGAAGAACCCTCCGGCGACCGACCATTGCCCCCTACCACGTCGGCCTTGACCCCATAACGGGTGAGCACGTCCCATGAGAGCCGTAAGACTCGCCCCGGACTAGCCGACGTCGGGGTATTCGCCCTCCAACGGAAAAGTCCCGCCGCTATAGCGGAAAGGAGTTACTCCACTACTTACGTCTTCCCTATCAAGGGATACGTCTCATCGCTCCAGGACAACCCCTATAAGAAGGAGAACGATAGAGAAGAGGGACACGGTAGATGATTCTGCCAAAACCTGCTACACAAGAGAATAGAGCTACTAGCCCTACTGCACTACGAGAGGGAAGCGCCAATGATCTAAGTTGAAAGGGAAGCTCTCCTCTGGCGACCTTACCACCCAGCGAGCACTCACCGAATGAACACTGGGAGCGACGAGAACTCATTTTGAGGATCTACACAGCCCTTCAGCTCTCGACTACGATTTCCTTCTCTCTCTCTCTCTCTCTCTCTCTCTCTCTCTCTCTCTCTCGCTCTTCTCCATTCTTCATTAATCCGTTCCTGACTTAAGTATCGGAGGATTGTTCCCTTGGGTAACACCCGGGACTCCTTCTGACGCCCTTCTGACTTCTGGTGTTTGCAGGTCTCCACGGGTGCAAGGCGACTTCCCCAACAAATAAATAGAGAAGGTGGTACGTGACATAGGAACCATTTTCATGCCTCTACACTTCTTGGCTCCCTCCGAAGGATCAAGGGTTGACTATGGACTTGCCGAGATCCGTCGTCGGACGAAGTACCAGACTCCCCTGATGACATCCCGCAGAAGGACTCTCTCCTCAAAACCCACCAGGCTAGAGATGGCCAAGAGCTCACCACGGGTAACCGAACACACGCCCTGGGCGGCCAGAGCCACCAACCTCTCATCGACCTCGCGGCCAAGCTCCTCAGTGCGCTCGTGCCAACAAACGCTCCTTCCCATAAAGGCAATGACCGTCGCGACCTCAGAAAACCCTGACGTTGTCCTCGGGCGTTGAGATAAAAGGAAGAAAAAACAAATCAAAAAGGCATGCAGATAAGTAGAGAAGAAAATGAAGGAAATGGCATTTCTAAGGTATCCTAAATAATGCTCCATCAAGTCATATTTTCCCCCTATAAGGTTTTCTTCTTATTTAATACCTAACCTGTTTTAAAATTCAAAAGAATCATACTTTACACTCAGCAGAATGAATAGATACAATAACATAACTATTACATCATTTGCATAGAATTTATTTGCTTATATCTTAGTTACCTTGGAATTAATATTGCTCTGAATTTGCCAGTGTGATTAAAATTTTGTGGATTATGAGTTACATGTGGTCCAATGGTGAACCAGATTGAAGTTATCTGTCAAGTTTGTGTTTAAGCAAACTCAAAATCCAGCTCATTTAGTCTTTTTTTATAATAGTGGAAATGGGAAGTTTTCTGGATTTAATTAGTTAAAGAAAGATGATCGTGAAAATTTAAATAACATGTACTTTTACATGTATTATTCAATGCCAATAGTATTTTAATATAAATAGAATATGTTTATTTCAGACCCTATAAATTAAGATATCGGATTTTCACCCAAAAAGTCTCTCTCTTATTAATTTTTTCGATAACAAAAAATATGGTAGAATGACAGGATGAGACGGAGTCGGACGATCTGGGTTGGAATATTAGAAGATGTCCGCTCCCAAAGCCTTTTATATATTCTCATTTGAGAATGATTGAATAGAAAAGCTAACGTGACACCGTGCAAAAGAGGACCTGCCTCTTTTGATTAGTGACACTGTGACTCTTCCTTACGACGAGTTTTTAGTGAAGAAAGTGATGAATGTGAGATGCATGCCTAAGTGACATTTGAATTCTGCATATGTAGTGTGAGATTTTGTTATCTGTGTAGTTCCTAGCTGGCTAGGATTTTATGCAGTCTAAGAGTGCATTCGAGAATAAATTCAGTGAAGATTTTAATCATTGAAATTCTTGATAAGATTTAGATTTTATCAAATATATGACAGCTGTCGAAAATTTTGAGTCAAGATAAAATCTTGACGAGATAGATTATAAGAACAAAATATTGGGGTGCCCATGAATCCGCATAAGCAAGTGTAAAGGCGCTTCCAAAGATTTTTAATGATGACAAATGCCGATGTGTGAATAGCGGTGACGAGATTACGTGGACACATGGCAAAGATAGGTGGGTCTCCAAACGCACTCTAAGGTCCATTTTGATGATCGAGTGGGTTAGAGGGGGAATATGTCGCTCGCTTTAACCGGGCGGGCAGCGTATTCGAGTCCCCACACTCGACTGAGAAAACCGTCCAAAATCAAGGTTTTGTGCCCGTTTGACACCCTTAACCAGCATCCAATCCAACTTGGTTAGCACAATTACCGTCGAAACCGGCTGCGAACTGGGCAACAAGCCATCCCGAGGGCGCCTATCCGATTATCGAACTGGGCCTAAGTGAAGGGAAAAAAATTAATAAAGAAGTTGGGCTCGGAATAACTCCTCTTTTGTATGTCCCTAACTTCCTGTGTAATGCTTATTTGAACTAAAAATATGTATGTAACGTAGTGTTTTATGTCAATAAAAGAGTGTTATATATTTAGGTTAATTACCCCGACACTCCTTAAAATTTTTAGATGTCTCCTACACTCTTATCTTTATCTACTCTAATCTTTCCGCTTCCAAGATAGCGAGAGGGAGATATTATGGGAACGGAAAAGAAAATTGTCTAGAATTTAGTAGTTGGTAAAAGGATGAAGTGGGGGATGGCATGCATAACGGAGTTAGTACGTTAAAAATAGACGGCATTAATTTACGAGGACGACTTTGATAACAGAATAAGGGGTGAATAAGATGAGTTATTCTGTCTACTCGCACTTAACTAAGTTTGGTAGTAGGATTAAATTATTTGGGATCGGTTAGAGTTAAGACCTTTATTCTAGGAATAACTCATTCTACCATTTCACATAGAATGAGTTATTCCTAAGGTAATAGTAAATTATCGAACTCAAAACGAGAAAACCCAAGGAATAACTCACCCAGACTCACCTTGAATAATTTATCCTAACATGTTATCAAAGTGACAATATACATGCACCCGAATGGGGAGAGAGTGAAGAATATTAAGTGCTGATTTGGACAGTTACCAATTATATATTATTGAGTAATGCTTAGTGCACATCCGGGTGTGTAATTACACACCCAGGATGTGTACCAAGTGAATAATTCTTTTGATTTTTTTAACGTGGGATGTAATTTATCTTAATTTATCGTACAAGACACCTCTCGCTTCGACATCTCAAAAAAATTTAAAACAAAAGAGTCAATTTTTGAACAACTGGGTCTAACACTATTCACTTAATAATACTAGTTTTTTTTTTAATTTTTTTGACTGTCGTGGGGGGATGTGTTTTTAGGGCAAATAAGGGTGACTTGGGACCTATATTATCTAAAAAAAAAATTTAAAAAAATTTGCTTGATGCACACCCGGGTTGAAAATTAACTCTGGTGTGCACTAATCATTACTCTATATTATTTAGCCAGCAAGAAGGATAATTAATTATACGAAGAATAAATGGTTTATATTGAAATGTTTAATGTCAAAATGAGATCCTTCCAGCGAGAGCCTTTCTTCGTAGTGCAACTTGAAGAAAAGGGAGATGAGAAAGAAGGAATCCCGATTGCAAATGAGAAGCCAAATGCGCTCCGCTTAATTACAAGTGGAAAAGGTGATGGGTATATCAAGACGATCAAAAGGAAGAAAGGCTCCAAAATGTCAAATCGAATCATAGATTTGATGCTCGTACGTTTGACTTCGCGCGTCGATGCGGAGGTGCAAACCAACCTCACTCCATCTCATCAACGATGGGTTCATATGCCAACAAAAAAAAAGAAGGAACGTTGTGGTATCATCTAGAAGCTGATCTTACTAATTAATAATTGGCTGTATTTGATAACGCTCACCTCTTGAATTATACGAGGAAAAGCAGTCGACATGGGTTGAGCATGTTCAAAGGCAACCGGGACTCCACGACTTCCGCATGTAATATATAATATTATTTGAAAGTGGAGAGAGACACACTGTTAAAGAGAGAGTTACCCATCTACCTTCGAAAGCATCTCGCCACCAGCTTGTCCAGGTCGGAATGGGTTATAAAATATTTTTACAATTTTATCCCTTCTACTCCCATGCTTCTTGCTTTTATTATTGAAATGACTCACAGAAATAAAGGAAGAGCATTATTGGAAACATATACGTACAACTTATTCTACTGTATATGGTTTCTTTGATTGGGATTGTTCTGAGTGAATTTTTTTAAAAAATCTTTATTTTGAACAAATGTCATAGTGTCAAAGATTTTAGATTTTAAAATTTACCCCGAAACTCTGCGAGAGAAATTTTTATAGATTATTTAACATCCCTCGTTTCGTGTCTTTTTCTCTTTATTTTAAAAAATTCACCTAACAAAAAAATCGAGATAATTTTGAGCCATTTGATTGAGATTAAATTATGTAAAAAAATTTAATAATTAAAATCCCCGATGATCCGAAACAAACGGGCGCTAAAAAATGGTGCCACAGCAGACACATTTAATGCAGGTTCTACGTGAAATCTGTATTATTACAAGTGAGGCAAGTTTGGTGGGCAGAAGGGTCCTTTCCCTTCATAATCCAGAAAAGCGTCTTTAAAAGCTGGTCATAACCTGCTTATGTAGTGAAGTAATTAAGAGAGAGAAGTCTTTCTCTCTCTTTTCTCTGGAATTTATCTTTGCACAAAAGTCGAAGTATAAACAATGCTTTATAATTTGCCCTTTCGTTTGCAGTTTTGTGAGGCTCGAAGGACTCGAAGATCAAGTGTTGCCAACGGTGGGAGAACAGATATGAGCCGATCACCGCACACGGGAAGAGATTTTCCTTTTTTTCTTTTTCACTCCTCTGCCAAAACTTCACAGACTTGTGTCCCCTCTTGTGGGTGGGTAGGTGGAGAAGGAATATCTAATTTTTTATCCTTACACATTTGTTGGAGTCCCGAAAGAGAGATAAATCTCGTATCAAAAAATATAAGTGGATTCCTTGAATTTATAGTCCTGACCCCCTTCAATCTTAACACTTAAATTTCAAAGTTCGTAAGATGATATCATAATAGGTCAAGACATATTGTGATATTTACGTCACCTCCTTTCTAATTTAATTTTTCTGACTCATCTTAACCGTGAGTGAGAGTGTTGGAGCTCCGAATGAGAGATAAATCTCATATCGAAATACACATGTAGATTTCTTAAATTTATAGTCACGAGCCCCTTCAACCTTAACACCTATGTTTTAAGGTTCGTAAGATCATTAATAATATCTTACAATGCTCTCACACCGTGAAAAGGCAAATCGTGCGATTACCACTAAGTGAGGAACCTATAAATCTTGGGACCATGAAGACATATAAAAGAAATCAGAAAGGAAAACAGCTGGGCTTTCCTGGATGTGTATGGAATGACAGATAGACCCATTTGAAACGTTCACTGGGAGGGCATGTAGAAGAATGCATTGCGTCGGACCTTTCTGAGTAGAAAGAGAGGATGAAAAGATGGAATCCCAAATGTACATGAAGACACCGTGCAAGCTTCACAGCCACTTAATGTGGTGAGAAGAAGGCAACTCGTTGCCGGCCAACAGGATGAGATTCCAAACTCTTACTTAAGAGATGGGATTGTTCATTTTGTGTGTTCTTTGGGGTGTATGGAAGAACATTATCTTAATAGTTTAATCAGATGTAGTGGGTGTCAGATTGGCATCCATTAATTAAACTCGGTAAAAGCCTAACATGATTCATTGGCCCCTTGTAAATCAATTCAACGGGCACCTTGTCCCTCAAAAACTTTGGAGAACGATTCAAACTCACATTAATTCATTCTGATTAAAGGTATTAAAGGGTACCTAATTATTGACCCATTTAAACATCCTCGTCTGCAGCTCAGAGGAACGATAAAAGATGTCATTAATTTCATCTATTTTTTGAACAAGGATAAAAGTAGTGTCAGTGTCCAAATGTCTCTTCGCAGACATTTGATAAAATTGGAATGACACAGAGAAGATTAGTACAGCCCCTGTGTAATTAAAGGTGACATGCACAACTCAAGAAATGATATATTTCCAAATTATGTTAAAGGGTATAAGGATATGGATATCCCTACTTGTGAGTCCTTTTCTTCCTTAATTTCTTCGTCTGTTTGCTTTTCTCATACATCTCATTGCTCTAGTGCTCTCAGGTTCATTAAGTTTTATATATCTCGTTAATTCTTGAATAGAATAACTACACACATGCTCCCGTATGGATACGTTGCTAGTGAAGATTGATGGAGAAGTTAGGATGCTTATTATTATCTGGGGGGATTTTTTTCTCTTGTCAATCTTCCAAAAGAGGGGTTTTGTCTTCCTTACCGGCTCCATATATTGCAATCCTGCTCTCTAATGTCTCCTTTCCTGTTATGGTACTCTCTACTCTGACTTCCCTATCAACAATTCTATAACTTAGCTTGTTACCTATTGCTTAAGCTTTTAATTTCTAAATGAACTTCATAAATTTTGTCGAAATGATATAAGATTCACTTTTATGTGTCTTGTGTGTTTTTGGAAAGTTATGTACTGTCTTATATGTTAGATGAGCAAAAATTGTATGAATACTACTTGCTTGAGGGAGTTTGAATGCATGTAGTCTTCAGGCAAGCCATTTAAGATTAGAAGTACATTGTGCGCCCTGGGAGTAACATAGTAAACAATGTAGACCCACTCAAAGTATTATCTGATAATGTTTTAGCCTCTTAATTTGTTTCTAATAAACTTTAAAGATAATGATGTGTAAAAATAAGGATGGTCTCTTTTTTAAGGGTAGAGTAACTAATTAAGGGTAGGGCTTCTATCCATCCTGATCAGGTGTTTTATCCTAACCCGGCTTATGTTATTTTAATTCTATCTTAATTTATTTTGACACGCAGTCACATGGTTTCGACAAAACTTGATCAGGTAATTAGCATTCGGAGGTTATTGAAACTTGATCTGATCCGACCAACCACTAATGAGCATCCTCGATCACGAGCCGAAATATGAAGGGATAAATGCTAATGAGTGCAAATTCGAAGTCGCAAGGCCATTACATGATGAAGAGTTTACCAATATTGCGACAATATATATAAACGCTATGTGCGCAGACTAAAAATCTAGCTTCAACAAATTAACAAACACCAAACAATATTGGGGTCCAATAGAAACAATTAATGGGGATGAACACCTCATTGGCCCTCCAGTAAGTTCTTCTTTCTAAGGGAATCCAATTCTTCCCAAGAAAAGGGGCAAGGAGTGCAACCAGCACTGAAGCTGTCCTCCATCCTTTGAAAGGGACCTGCCCCTATTTAACTAGTCAGTTGTATACAAAGGCAGAATATATATATATATGATAAGGATGACATTTTGGAATGGGTAAGTGCGAAGACACATTTTGGGAATCCAACTGTAAAATATCCTCTCAAAAGTACGCTATCTCTTTAATTACTTTTCACATGCTCAAGTATACAAATTTATTCCTCAGCTGTCGACCATTGCACTTGGTCACGTTGTACTCAGGACATATGTATTCAATCACAACACACAAAACGATCGATGATAATAATAATAAATTGCATGAGCCGATCGATCACTCTTGTTATGCACAGTGCATCCATCTCTTTGCAACCCCACATCACTTGTCATGCATCGAGGTCCATATACTGGTGTTATTTATAGTGTCGTCAATTCTCTTAATTATGCTCTTGGCCTAGCTAGACGATGCCCATTACGTTAAAGCATGTCAAACGAATCTTATCCTCCATATGCCATGCCCGCTTTGTGATATTACTGCTGTCAGTCTTTACGTTTGTTGAATGCATTGGTGATCCAAAAGTTGTCGACGCAGAACATCTAGAGGCCTGTTACCGCGTACGGTTGGAGCCACCTCGATCCCCTATAGGTAGTGCCACCTTCAATTCTCAGTTGGCGGCTGCACATTGTATCCATATCGTAAGGCAGATGATCTCATCGATCTCCATGTCTACCTCTCCTCCAATTAATGGATGGATGATTTCTATTCCCAAAACCTCCTAACAGACTTCTCAGAGATAATTAAGCGCCACCTCCCCTATAGAACCGGTCCAGCCTCTCCACAAAAACCTCACTCTCATGAAGACTGGCCAGCATATATATGTATATCCCACTCTGCGAATAGAATGGCCGCCCCACATATCTTCCATGGGGCCAATCCAAAAGGGGAAGGCGATTTGGATATAAGGAAACGGTAGCCAGGGAGGAATGGGGAGTGGTGTATATATATATATATCTATATATATATATATATATATATAAATATTGCCTGTGTGTGGTTTCCGATGTTATTCCTTCTGGCCGGTCAGGTGGGTCAGTGTCCATATCCCTGCATGCAGCTTCCTTTCTGCTTGCCACCGCCTATAAATAGAAGGCTCAAGGAGGAGGATCGACGACGCAGAAGCAAGATCAGGAGGCAAGATATGTGTTTTTATATATATATCCATGCATGGTGTGAAGGTCCACGCATGAAGAGGCAGAGAGTGGAGTGCAGCCAAGGATGACTTGCCGGCATCATGGGCGAAGAGGCTTCCCGGCGGTGGCGTGCCCCGACCGCAATGCGCCGCCGGCAAGTTGTCCTTGGCTACATTTTGCTCTCTTCTTCTCATGCCAGGCTCTCGCACGGGCGCCCAGTGGAAGGCTCGAGCTGGGCGGCATGGAGTGGAGGGATATATATAGCCTTCCATATGCACTAGCAGATCGGGCCGGGCAGTCTGAATGTCTGATACATGCTTCACTCTTCAACAAGGGCCTTCCCTATATTTCCTTGGTGTATGTCGTCTCTAACCGATCATCTTCTTAATTAATTCCCTGTATATATGTTTGTGGTGACTAAGTTAGTGATAAGGATCATATATACCATGCACCGGCGGTGATAGTTATATGTGAATGCAGTGTGGAGGCCGTGTTGGAAAACCGGAGTACCTGTAGGGATGGACAAACAATAGAGGAGGAAGAAAGAAAGGGAAGAGAAGATCAAACCACAAGGACACAGAGATTTACGTGGTTCGGAGGCGATGTGCCTTCCTACATCCACGGCCGCACTGAGATCTCTTATTTCGCACATACAGTTACAATTACAAGGGATGCTGACTTTATATATAAGGAGCTAGGGCAACCCTCCTGGGTGAAATTACAGTAATACCCCCCAAAATTTTCGCCAAAGGACAGGGGGGAGCCTACCGATATCCGGATCAGACTCCACACTCCCCCAACAGGCCGTACTCTCGAGGGCATGAATCCAATAGGATGGGTCGACGATCTCATGCCCTTGGTAGCATGGTGCAGTGAGACCGAGCATGCCATTGCCGTTCCATGCATGGTGAAGTACTTGGGCCGTACTCTTCTTTCTTTTGAGCATCGGTGCATGCCTGCAGCCCTACATGTGAGTCAGAAGCCATGGAAAGCTTTTGACACAGAGAGAGTACGCTTCATGAGAGAGACCCATGACTTGGAATCTTTTTGTTTTCCTTGTTTAGTTTCCATTTTCAACATGAAACTCATTGACGGACAGACGTGCATGGATCTAGTATGGGTCAGAAGCCATGGTGAGCACGCGCGCGTAAGAAAGGAAAATTAAGCTTCCGATACACAGACAATACAAAGGGAGGAAAATTAAGCTTCCGATATAGAGAGTGTGTGATCGATGACGAAACTGTTAGAACCTATTTTTTATCTTCTCTAATTTACTGGATGGACATTTTCCTGACTAATTTCAAGTAATCACATTCTTAAAACCACCGTAAAGATTTTGTTTTTATCTCAATTTTAGGAAATTTTGATCATAAACTCAATTAGAAATAAAAGAGATTACATAATAGCCGTTTTGCGTTCTCAAAGTTCTTGAGGAAATGAGAAATCACAGGAAATATTACACTGACAGGTAAAAAAACTCATGAGAATTAACTAATGGCATATGATCGGAAGGGATAAAATATGTGTTTATAAATTTTTTAGGAAGATGACTGACAAGTGCAAGGGTATCTTTGTATTTTCACATGGAGGGAGAGAGAGAAAAGAGAGCATGCATGGAGTGAGGGGAGAGTAATATGTGGTTAGAGAAGTGTGGAGAGTGGATGGAAAAAGTACGACTGGAGTTTTATTTGTTCATAGGGAGAGGTGGAGAGATGAAACTCAAGGAAATAGGTAATACATATATATTCTGAGCATGATCAGAAAATCTTTAATTTCTCCAACTACTTTTCACATGTTTGCAAAAACATGTAAAAATGAACGAACAAAAAAAATTTAACCGTTAACATTGTCCTAGAAGTAATATCGTTCTCTTTTCATACAAACAGGCTGGGGCTGAATGATTAAGGGCCAATTTAAGAACGGATTAGGGTGGGAGAGCAGATGAGAGAGAGTGAGCGGTGGATCTCACCTCTCTTTTCACACACATGGGTGTTAACCGAGCTCGATTAGGGGTCATCTGTGCTAACCAGGCTCGGTTATCAAACGACCCCTAAAAATTTTTGATGTTAAGAAAACGTACCGAGAGTGATGCCATTAATTTGATACCGGTAAAAATATTTATGCTTATGATCAGCGGATACAGATTTTATTTGGATCTTCTTCGGATTTGTAAGCACCCGGCGATCAGAATTCTTTGTAATTTAATATCTGATTATCGGATATAGGTAATATCCAAATGGATTTTGGAACAGATATAGAGATTATGCGGTATCTGCTCCGTGTTATGTAAATACGTACGTAGATGTGTATGAATACGCATTATTGATGGAGCTAATTAGAAGAACTAACACTTTGGGTTTTTCGCACATATCTTCTCCTTCCCTCTTACGTGCGTCTGGTGATGCTGACGTCAAACAGGGACACAGACTCTCTCTCACGTGCCCTGCTTCCCTCTTACGTATCTGTGTCTGGTGATGCTAACGTTAAACAGGGACACTACACAAGTGTCTTTGACTGTCCTCAATATCTATGTTTACCATTCTTCTTTTCAAATTTTTTTGTCAAGGTATTTACAATTTCGAGCAACCACTCAAGTGTTTTTCTGAGTAAGAGGTTATCAGCACAGTTACAACAATTCTGCCTAATTAATAATTAGGTGACTATTCCCCCTTTATAGAGGTTTCACTGGCGCAGAGAATAAATTCTCTTACGTACCCAGCCATTTGTGTGGGGAGCACTCGAGGACAGGTCCTCACAAATCTGAGAGGTTAATCTCTCCTCTATCACACCCATCGGATATGAATCTAAGACCTAATACGGCTGAACTGTAAGCTCTTTGAAGAAGAAGGACTTGTGTACATATACCCCACTCTACCATCTGACCCTGTCCACACACACACACACACACTCTCTCTCTCTCTCTCTCTCCCCCCCCCCCCAAAAAAAAAGATATCCTTTTGATCAGTACAATGTTCTTCGACTCTATTCTTCCAGCATGTTGTTCTCGTCAAGATATTCTCCAACATCAAAATTTTGAATGTCAAGATCAATCCCTAACTCAAGGCAAACAAATTGTGATGGACAACCCATGTTGGGTGGGGCCCACCCCGTGTCAAAAATTTTTAATGAGCCAAACAATTCCTCTCGTATGTATGGTTATTGACTTTGACTTGCTTCACACCCAAGTGTGCTACACACTCTAGATGTGCAACATCTTTATAATTTTTATTTTTTTTTAATTTTTTTGAAGTGACCCTTAAAATATCTTAATTTGAGATACAAACCACGTCACTATCTGATTATATAAAAAAATAAAAATAAAATGAACCGATTTTTAGAAGTATGGGTCTGACACTATTTATTTGATCAGATTTTTTTATTTCTTTTTACGTAATCTAATGGCGATATGATTTACAGTTTTACACCCCAAATTAGAGTATCTTGAAGGTCACTTCAATTTTTTAAAAAAATTAAAAAATTAAAAATACTGTACACCCACGGTGTGTAGCACACCCGCGGTGTGCAGTGACACTTATCGATCGTTCTCATAATGGCCGGCCATTTGCTTCCAAATGAAGGCCCACGTCAGGGAAACCCACATGGGGCATTGTTTAGATTGAAGTGGGCTTCGTCTCACATAATTCACATGACTGTGGGCCTCCCATTGGCACCTATCGACGTGCCAACATTCTCCAAGCCAGCCACCCCCCTCCATATTTAGAAAGAGAGCCCTACGTATATGCTCGAGCGCAGAAAGGTGGAACCTTCCAAAAGAGGAAAGTTTTGAGTGACGTGGAAAGTGTGGGTTTCTTCCCCACTCAAACCATGGCACCGAAGTTCTACCTCCTTCCTCCTGCTATAAAAATTGGCACTTAGAGAAGATGTTGTGTGGCAAGAAGGCAGGACAAGAAGAAGTGATCAGAGTGAGATTACATATAGAGGAGGAGTGATGTAGATTGAGGGAGGTGGGCATGCAAATGGGGATGCTTAATTGCTACCTTCAATGGTGTGAGGGCCCTTGCATGAAGAGGCAGAGAGTGGAGTGCAGCCAAGGATGACTTGCCGGAGGCGGCGGCGGCGGCGATGAGTTTCGGCCGTGTGTTTGTTGTCGGCGATGATCTTCCGGCAAGTTGTCCTTGGCTACATTTTGCTCTCTTCTTCTCATGTCAGGCTCCAACATGAGTGGATGCTACTGAGTGTCATGCTCAATATGTTCCCAGTTTGAAAATTAAGACTCAGAGCTTTGGAGCAGCTAGGATCCACACTTCCCAAAAGTTCTTCCACTCTCCATCTATATTTCTATATATTATCAAAGAAAATTTTAAATGGATCTGGCCTGTCTCATATTTTTCTCATTACCACTTCCATGCTTAATGATCCAGATGCACCTGTGAGGCTAAGAGTATGGAATGGCTTCATCATATATAGTTCTCTGGAGGTTCAGCAAGAAAAAGAAAAGAAATGCATGATTTCTACCTAGTTCTTCTCCTTTTATCTTCAGATAATTACTTGTTGTGCTACCAAATCTCTTCGCTAAATTTTATACTGTCAAGTAGTGCATGTGTGCAGGTGCACTCATGTGTATATATATGTGTTCCTAGCTAGGAACCTTGAAGGGTTGATCAGGAGCATGAAGCTGTTCCCAATCTTCTATATCTCTCTGTAATACATTCTATCTTCCTACAGGTTTTCTCTAATAAATGAGCAATGCAAAAGTTTGGTGTGCATGTGCATTTCTTCTTTAAGGATCAATATTCTGGTGATACATCAATTGGTAATCGAAAATGAGGAGGACGATCCTTCACAGAAAAGAGAACCAGAATGAAGACCATTTATTTTCTGTCTACATGAAAGAAAACCGGAGCGCAAATTAGTCTTTTAAACATCAGACAGACTGAATTGGACGATTGGACTGAAAGAAAAAAGAGAACGAATTTGATCTTTCATCCGAAGTTTTTTTGAATGGTTCATCAACTCTTTCGATTTCTTCGTAAGCGCCCTCTAATCCAATTACCAAAACACTTTTTTTTTTAATTTTGATGATGCAAAACTTAATAAAATTATTAATTTTAAGATTCATATCGAGGATTAAATGTGACATCCCTACTGCTACGAGGGTACTCGTACGTCAATCATCTATATTGACTTTTTGAACAAAGAAGAAACTCCTCCCACAGTTAGACGGCCGTCCGCCGATCATTTCGGAAGGTCACTTTTACTATACGCCCCTTGGACTGCCCAAGAACCATATATCATGAGATTGGACCCTCATTTATGGAGGTTTCAACCATGTTGTCGGAGATGCCCACCACTAGTGAGGGCCTATACATATAATCCATGTCCGTTAGATGAGGCGAACCCCAGATTCCTCTCTCTCTCTCTCTCCCCGCGCGGTAGGGCCTATACATGTAATCCATGTCCGTTAGATGAGGCGAACCCCAGATTCTCTCTCTCTCTCTCTCTCTCTCCTCTGCTCTTGGGAGGAGAAGAATACCCCGTGCACAGCGATATGGTAGGTTATTGTGGGCCATTGTTGTCCGGAAATGTTATCTTATATTTATTAATATATTAATATGCTTTCATATTATATATATATAGGGTAATAATCAAATGGTGCCGGCACCGTGTGAGATTTTTCATGGTGTCGGCATCTGGACCGTTCGTCTATCTCGGTGAAGATCCAACGATCATTTTAATTTTTCAAAACATGATACGTGAACGATTTATCCATATTCACCTCTAATTTTGATTAAAAAAGACTCAGTTCACCTCTTAAAATATAAACTCAAATCATAAATATATTTTATAAATCTATTAAAAAAATAAAAAATAAAAAACTAAGCAAAGAATATTATCGTAATGTAACAAAGTATTACTTAAAAGTGAACCGTAAATTAATATCTTCGTATTTCAGTTTTAGTTTTTAATTATTAGTATTAAGTACTCTATATATTAATACATTAATGATTTTTTAAAATATTTTTGTGCTATATATTATTATTTAAAGTAAAAATATTAATAAAAATATTAAAAATATAATTTAAAAATGTGATTAAATAAGAGCACTGTAACTTATTACGGTGCATAAGGAGAGACAGATGTGCTGTGCGTAGGAGAACACTGTTTCATAGATGATTAGATTGATTTAATAGGATTTGAACGGCTTAGATAACAATCCCATGGAACGTTCTCATAGTGTCATCACCATGTGAACGCTGCCCATATATATATAGCACCACCTGAATATCTCTCATATATATATATATATAAAGAAAGAAAAGCGTCGACACCCCGTTACGAGGATAACTAATTAGGCCAACTTAATTTGTGGCGCTATCGATCAAAACAGTGGTGTCCCAATTCTAAAGTGCAGATGTCAGTTGAAAGGAGACGAAGTATTTGTGCGAAGACCATCGAACCAAAGAGTGTCGTGTTTTAATTAGGTACTTTTAGATGGAAAGGGTGCCTGTTAGTCCCACTTTGTTTGGGATTTATTTCAATATTATTTTCATTTTAGTCCAAACTTAAATCATTTTATTTTGACGAGAGTAAATTTAAATTAAATAATCTGCTTAAAAGTGACTTAACCCGACTTAAGTTGGATTAACCTATCCTAATTCTATAGGTGGGATAACTTAATTCGATACCATGTCAAAGTAAAAAAGAATAAAAATAGATAAAGTAAATCTACTTAACTTTAATCTAATTATCTTTGATCCCGAACCGAAGTGGGGCTTAATGCGCCCTGTTCTTCTCCCTTTGTCTGCAAACTCTGCTTTCTTAATTTGAGGGTTTAAGGTAAAAGTGGGCTAATCTATGTTGAAACCAATTCACTTTTGCCCCAAGGATTGGGGAGGTTATTTCACTGGGCTAGGTAATAATCCGTCTTTTCACGTGGGGCAGTACGTAAACATAGGATTAACCTCAATTTAATTACTCTTAGTCTAACATGTTTAGTTTGGACCGGGTTAACTCAGGGTTAATCCAGAGTTATTCTCAAGTTAACTCCCAAAACAAATTAAGTGGTGCTAATTAACGGTGACTTAGCTGAAGAAGTAAGGGCGACTAATTAATTAATGAGACCAGGATTAGTATACCACTAGTCAGATATTGACATATGGCAGTCCCTTCCGTAGGTACTTTGACAATTAAATACATAAAACACTAATAATACTACACGCAAAGATATTTTAGTATCACGTATTTTTTTGAAATATAGTCAAATATATAGTAAAAAAATATGCACTATTAAAAAACTTGATACATGATATATATATATATTATATGGGGTAATGTATATTCATATGTTAACGACTTCGACTAAAAATATGGAATATGGATAATATATTACATTAACATAAAAATGTATAGGTTCATATAAAATAAATTTATCTGCCATGATCATCACTATTTTTTAGTTTAAAAGAAAAATATATGAAAAATATACTATCATCATGATACATATTGATACATCTAACACCATATATAATAAATAGGCATGCATCTTGTCTTACTAATGAAGGATGGGATCGAAAAAATAACTAATGGAATTAAAAATATGCACAATGGGTCATGGGATGTATTTGTTGACAAAGTCTATATAAAACTCACGTTTTGTGTTTAATATGCCTCAATTTTAATACACATATATAATCATATCTGTCAATCAGTTGATAAGTGGTGATCATTTTTTTAATTTTATACATTTGCATGCATATTGTATGCATGTAATATACAACTAATTAACTAGCCATGCTCAAGACAACGAATGGCATGGGAAACCAATTCAAAGAAACAAACTCTTACATTCCACTCCTGGGGGTGTGTAGAGAGAACCGTCCATCTCTTCGTCTATCAATTCATAAATGATTGAAAATGTAAAGAGACTATCCTAATTAATTAGTTAGAAAGGTAATCAGAATTTTGAATTCGAATTTGTGCTAAAGATTTGATGAGCTAACTCTCTGACACAGTTGTACGATGTGTATGGGAGTCTATTTTCATCAATGCTTTAAAAATTAACTCATTTTTTTAACATAAATAAGTTAATAGGTCACATGTTAATGATTTAATCATTCTGACTGACCTGTGATCCGCTAAATTAGAATCATTACATCAAATATTATATATTTATATAACTTTAATGTATCTTGATCGAGTAACAAATTAGAAGCATGAAAGATACATTGTAACATACATTTTAAAAGTAAATAAAATTTATACTAAACAATCACTAATAATCACAGTCTAAAAAAGAAGAATCAGTAAACCCAAGCCTGATTATGTGTGAAGTTAAATTTCTTTGTCTAAGTTTCTCGTGTCTTGTTCGCGATAGTGTCAATGATCTTTTCAACTTTAAAAATTTGATGTTAACAGTATTAAATGATAAGGCCACATCAAAGATGACTTTTCACCTTCCATACTTTTTACATGCTAAATAGAAATTTAAATTAATGATAAAAAGAGTGAAAATATGAAATAAGTTTAGATGTAGTTGAGTCACACAGATTTTACATGGTTGAGTGAGTCTAAAAAAGAAGAATCAATAAACCCAAGCCTCATTGTGTGTGAAGTTAAATTTCTTCATCTAAATTTCTCATGTCTTGTTCGTGCGATAATACAAATTATTTTTTCAACTTTAAAAAATTGATATTAATAATATTAAATGATAAGGCCACATCAAAGATGATTTTTCACCTTTCATATTTTTAACATGTTAAATAGAAATCTAAATTAATGAAAAAAAGAGTGAAAATATGAAATACGTTTAGATCTAGCTAAGTCACATTAGTTTTACATGGTTGAGCAGGTCTAAAAAGGAAGAACCAATAAACCCAAGTCTCATCGTGTGTGAAGTTAAATTTCTTCATCTAAGTTTCTCATGTCTTGATCAAGACGGTGCAAATTATCTTTTCAACTTCAAAAAAACGATGTTAATAGTATTAAATGATAAGACCACGTCAAATATGACTTTTCACATTCTATATCTTTTTACATGCTAAATAAAAATCTAAATTAATAATAGAAAATATGAAATAAATTTAGATCTAGTCGAGTCAGATAAGTTTTACATGGTTGAGCGGGCTATATAAGATCCACCAAGATTAACTGAGTTTTATTGGATTTTAGATACTGACTAGTGATCTAAATAGTGGGTCAACTATATTTTGGGACCGAAGGATCCTAAGTGAGTCGATTGGTAAGGATCTTGTCTCATAGTAGGGAGATCCCAGATTCTACTCTTAAAGGGAGAGATGGGGTTTTCTTGATTTACATTTAATCTTCGAGTGATATGAGCATGGTGTTTACTAACTTTAAGAAAAAGAGATGCACATAAATTAGGTGTCGGTAGATTTGAACTCAAGTCTCTCACACTCCATGTAGACCCGAGTATCATTGAACTAGATTCCTCGTCACCAAAAAAAAGATTTTGAGACAGGTTATGGGTCAACTAATCAGACCGGCCATCATGATTTTCAAGCAAAATTGATTTCCATGGATTCTGAAACCAAAATAACTAGCCAATTTGTCACCTCCCCTTTTGCTATATACTCCACCCAACATCAAGCCTACAACATTAACAAGCGGCACTACTACCCTGTCGTTACTACACGAATCTGCCAATCTCCTCCGTATCTACATGGACCCAGCATTTATGCTGCTGCGCCAACAAGGTAGAATCTTCCTAAAAAGAGATGGATCATTTGCATGGAATAGTGGGCTTCTACTTTTGTGGATACGTACACATCTCTCTCAAACAATTAGGGTTCCTCCAGTCCTCGCGCGTCCTATAAATATATACCAGGTCCCAGGGAAGGGCTCATGCAGCAGGGAAGGTCGAGGGAGGTGTAATAGGTGGAGGGCCTGTCCATGAAGAGAGATGGTATAGTAGATGCAGAGGAATGGTCGTCATGCAAGGTGAGAGAGGTGCTGCCATGAAGAGGCATGCAGAGAGCGCCTCTGTAGCCAAGGACGAGTACTTGCCCGCCTCGGCAAGGGAACTCTTTCCTTCCGCTGGGCATGGCCGGCAGGTTGTCCTTGGCTAGATTGGCTGGTTCTCTTCTTCTCATGTCAACCTCTCCCACAGGCTCAGGGGAAGAGTAAGGGGAGAGAAGCGAGTGAGTCTTGAGACCCTCAAAGTTATATTGTCATGCTTAAATTAATTTATTTTAATACTATTCTCAATATATACAAGAGTAGCAAAATTGATAAGATGTGATTGACCAGTAAACACTTATTATTCGTAATGTTTTTGTTTTTATATATAGATACGTGTATTTGGTATATGTATCAAAAACTCTACAGCCAACCAACTTACTTCTGTTCAAGTACAAATATATGCAATATCATGTCACTAGTTAGCTCGTTGAATAATAATCATGAATAATTGATCTTTGCTTATAGGGTTTTTTACATGAAAACCATTGTTAAAAGTGAATTTGTAAATAAACCATTCCTAAAAATGCATTAGCATGTATATCACCGAGTTAATCAAATAGTGCATAAATGCTATTTAAGCGTGATTTTCTTGCAAGTTGTTGATAAAAAGAAGTGATATGCATGCAAATAAATATGACATTGTTGCACAATTCAGATTACATAGTGATATACCTGCTAATGCATTTTTAGGAATGATTTTTTTGTAAATTCACTTTTAACAATGGTTTCAATGCAAAAAACCCTTGCTTATATTGTAGAAGCAAAAAGTAGACAGGAGATCTGACCTGTAGCGACCATTCATGATGGAGAAGATAACGGGAAATTTCAATGTCAACCATGGTTCGCCGACTCGATAATGCATAGATCGAGATCTCCCTATTCCGGTAGGATACTCCTAAGTCATATGCGATTTGGTCCGACTTGACTTGAGTTGCTCCCCAGATCACATGTAAAAGTCCCATCTCAGCATCACATTTCTTCCCCCACTTTGGCGACTCCCCTGTTCGCAGACCACCCTCCCCCCATGGCCCTTCAAGTTCGGTAACCTACCTCCCCCACGTAGCACCGCCAGATCTCATCCGCCCACCGTCAAATTTCGTTCGTCACTACTAGATCTAATTTTCTCACCGTTGGATCCTTGTCGAAGCACGACTCCATTGCCGTTGGAATCTCGTAGAAAAGAAAAAAGAGATAGGGAGGAGTGACTAGATCCGAGTCAGTCATATCATGTCTCGAATTCTTGTAGATTTGAATAGATCCGCCCGAGTCATCTCAACTCGAATCAATTAAGTCGGTGAACCATGCTGTCGACACCCTATGATTCCAAGCAGAGAGCAATAGTCCGAGGACACTAGGGGTACTATGGGGGAAAAATCGATCGTCGCCCAAGTCAGCTGCTGCTACAGAGGATAAATAAATTGAACTAGAGGAGTAGGTAGAGAAGGGCTTGTGTACCTCACGCTTTCAGAATATACGTGGGCCTTTTTAGTTGGAAATCGAATGTGAAAGAGGTTATATCTTAATCTTGGAGATCGAGCACACTAGAACTGTGTAGAGATAACATCTTCCTCAGATTTTTTAATCCGAACTTATGTTGAAGATTTGATGATCAGCTATTTGATATTGTTGTTCCACAATTTTGTCACTATGAGTTGATGTAAATTATGAGAGGTTGCTTCCAAGGATTCTGAAAAGGAAATAACCAGTCAATTTGTTCAAGCCCACAAAACAAGTGGCCACCAGCACTGCAACACTGCTACCACACGAATTATCTCCTCCATATCCTACGATAATGACCCAGAATAAATGTTGCTACGCCAACAAGGTCGAACTATCCTGACGTAGTGGGATTTGGAATTAATAGTGGGTATTCTCTTTTGTGGGTACACCATTTTTTCTCCAATCAACGCATTAGCGGTTCCCCCCACCCCCCCGGCCTATAAATTGCGAGTCATGCACCAGGGGAAGAACGAGGGAATTAAGGCGAGGGAGGCAGAGACTGGCAGAGGGCTCGCCATGGAGAGATCGATGTGGGTGTTGCAGAGAGGAGCGGTCGTACGTGATGGTGAGAGAGATCCTGCCACGAAGAGGCAGAGTGCGCCTTTGTAGCCAAGAATGATTTGCCGACCTCGTCCGCGTGGGAGGGCCGATGGACATGGTAGACAAGTTGTTCTTGGCTACACTGGGCTCACTTCTTCTCACGTCAGGCTCTCTTCCCACTGATCCCAGAGAATAGTAGTACAACGACGTCAGGGAAAGTCCCTAGCTTCGAACACTGTTAGATTAATTAAAAGAGTAGGACTAGGGATGTCAACGAGTCGGATACGGTTCGGATAGTAGACTATCTGTTTCCGTATTCAATAAGAAATACTGTATACGTTTGATGTTCATTAAGAATTCGGAAAATAGTATATCCGAAACCATTTTTTAGTATTCGAAAATATACGGTTAACGAGCGGTTAGCGGATAATTACCGATAATAATAGTACATAAAATATGAAAATATAATATAAAAATAGCTCAATTAGAATAAAATCAGTGTTATCAGAACCGGAGCAAATCGGTCAGTCGGGCCGATCCAACCGTGAATCGGTCAAGGAATCGGTCCGATTAAGGCTGATCCGGTCTAATATTAAAGAACCGGGTGAACCGGACAAACCACGGTTCGATCGGTGAATCGGTCTGAACCGGTCCGACCTGATTCACCCTTTAAAATAAAAAAAATAAATGTAGAAATATTTAGATATTCAAAATTAGATTTATGTGTGAATAAAATTATCTTATTATTATTGATTCGATGAGCTTGCATAAGCATATGTCAACCCTTTAGGGTAGCACATGCAGTCTCAGGGAAGCATCTACGGCCTCAGGAGAGCATCCTTGGTAACAGGGAAGTATGCAGTCCGGGTTCAAGATAATTTGATGTCAACGATCAGGGGGAGCACATGTAGTCTCTGGGGACCATCCATGGTCTCGAGAGAGTATTTAATGTCTCAGGGGAGCATGCGTGACTAGAGGTTCAGGGCAAAACATATGTCAACCATTTAGGGGAGCATATGCAGTCTCAGGGGACATCCACGGTCTCAGGAGAGCATTCTTGGTGAAAGGGGAGCATGCAAGTCAAGGGTTCAAGGTAATTTGATGTCAACCCTTTGGCGAAGCACATGTAGTCTCCGGCGAGCATCCACGGCCTCAGGAGAGCATTTGATGTCTCAGGGGAGCATGCATGATCAGAGTTTAGGGTAAAGTATATGTCAACCCTTTAAGGGAACACATGCAGTCTTAGGGGAGCATCCACGGCCTCAGAAGATCATCCTTGGTACCAAGGGAGCATGCAGTCCGAGTTCAAGGCAATTTGATGTCAACCATTTGGGGGAGCACATGCAGTCTCCGGGGACCATCTATAGACTATAGCCCCAGGAAAGCATTTGATGTCTTAGGGGAGCATGCATGACCAGGGTTCAGTGCAAAGCATAATTTCAACCCTTTAGGTGAACACATGAAGTCTCAGGGGAGCTTCCAGGGCCTCAAGAGAGCATCGTTGGTGACAGAGGAGCATGCAGTGCAGGGTTCAAGGTAATTTGATGTCAATTGGGGGAGCACATGTTATAATTATTATTGATTTGTTGTTATTTATCATTTCAAGGTAATTATTAATTTGTTGTTATTTATGTGTGAATAAAATTATCTTATTATTATTGATTTGTTGTTATTTATCATTTTATTTTAGATATATTTGAAGTTTAAATGTTTAAAGGAGTATAGATGTCAATTGTGAAGAGTGAAGACCAATGAAATATTACAAAATTTTAAGGTCAGTTTATTTAAGCATGTTATTGTTATTTTTTGTACTTGTATAGTTACATAATCATGACTAATAATTATACATATATATTTATTTATTTTAATCATTATGTCTTATTTCTTATTGTTTGGGATTATAGAATCGGGTCGGACCATGTATCATTATTATGAGGACTGAGGAGGCTTTGGGGATGGGAAAGCCTCCCTATTCTCGATCAATTATTCCTCGCTCATGAGCTCCTGCGGATTTGGATGTGCAAGTACGGCGATCTGCGGTGTGCATCGGAGTAGCATGTGCACAAAACAAAGAGATGGGAATGGAATGGAGATTGGACAATAAAGAGATGGGAACCTCCGTGGTGTTGCCTCCTCTGGCGGCCGCTGGGTGGACCTGATCTTTGAGGGCATTGGGGGCGTTGTCAAACTTGTCATTCATTAGGGTAACTTTTTAATCTCCACCGTTAAATTTAGATCTAAGTGATAATGATAATACTATATATTTTTTATAATATTTAATGATAACGGACGGATACGGGTTCGGAATGAAGTGTATCTATTTCCGTATCTACTATGAAATCGGATATATCTGTATCAGTATCCGTTAAGTTATCGGGAAAAAAATATATCCACTTGTTGTTCGTTAAGTTAACGAAACGGCCGGTTAGCGGGTTATTGGTTACTATTGACATCCCTAAGTAGGACTCCTATGACATGGTAAGTTGAAGCGTCTATGTTTTATATTTATTTGACTTTGGCAAATAAGTGTACGTGGCCCTCCCTCATTTGTATTTGTTTTATCTTTTGAAATTTCTGCAAATACATTCTATTTATATGTTCTTTTTTATTAGGGATTTTTATTTTAAACCCCTAAATTCATTAATTTGAAATTACAAAAAAATCTCTCTAATCCATCTATTTAGGCCCCGTTTGGGAACGCACCCGCTTCCCCAATGTCAGAAATAATCCTCCCACCGTACAAAGTCTTCAATGGTTGGAGATTTGTCATGATTAATAATCCCCAGAAGCTCCTTTATACTACCTGTAGCGGCATGAAAATGGTCCTAGGTCACGTACCACCTTCTCTATTTATTTGTTGGGGAAGTCTGTAAGCTTTCGCACAGCACCTACGGGTGACGCAGCGGATAACAAAAAATTCATTTGCCCGATTCCGGTGTTATGGAAAGCTTAATCTGTGCTCTAATCGGTGTTTCTAAGACCCTAATTACGGGTTGCGTGTTTCACCTTGCGCAGATTAACGACGCTGTCCGCTAAGCCCGATGCAGAGAAACCGAGCCGCACAGCTGTACGGCCTCTAAAGCAGATCCACACGGACCCTTGCGCAGCGACGGTACCTCCCTGGCACAACTTTCCCCGGCTCTAACACCTTCTGGAGAGAGAGAGAGCAAGGGGGAGAAATGGGGAGGCTAATCCTCTCCTTAATGCTTAATGCTTGATTAGCATTAAGGGGGGGTTGGAAGGAGAAGCCAAGAGTTCGAATGAACTCACGTAGATGGCTATATATAGAGTTTGAGTTTATTAGAAAAGGGCTCCAAAAGATCGAAACTATATATATATCATATCTTATATTATACATATGTATTAAACTCTATTTACACTCCTTTCCAAAAGGAATTAAAAGGAAATAATACATACATTTGTATAATAATTATCCGTCACCCAAGAATCCATTGTGTGTGATCCTCTAGGCCTATAGTCACTCTAGTTTAAGGCCCATTAACTTCTAATTCCTAATTAGAAGTAAATTAAACGTATTATTCGCTTCTACAAGAGCCGAATAATAGTTTAATTCATTCCGAACCTACGATCACGTTGGGTCAAGCAAATCCGCGTGATCCTAGAGGACGCCGGGTTTAAACTAGCCTGTCTGGTACCTGTAAGTCCACAGTTATCGCATCGATATAATCCCTCGCTCCTTCTATGAGTCTGGTACGATCGAGGGTATGGTTTCTGTCAAACCCTATGATCGTGCCATTTGACTATGACCTCCTTAAAGTGTATGACGTCCGTTCTAAACGAACTCACACGACCTTGGCCAGGGATTTAATGGAGCGTCAATGTCATGACCCATTAACTGTCTGATATATACCCGACAGTGAGCGATCCCATCTTGACCATTGATGATCTTCACACGTATCCTGGAGTGGTTAATGACTCGGCAACTCATGACTTATGGTTAAAGTCACTTAGCCAAGTAATTAAATCATTCCAGTCCTCGTGTAAGATCCGATCAATGTCTCAGGTCAAAGAACCAACGATGCTACTGTGACCGTTGGATCTTCAGTTGACATTAGGTATAATCAACCATCTGAAGATCCAATAGCGGATCAGTTCAGTGTATATCCTCCAAGGACATACACCTACACATATGTGCTGGTGCCCCGCACCAATGACCATGAGACTGGTCACTGACACATCATGTGTACTGGTTTAATAGGTAATCAAAGTCCCCAAGTGATTACCCTCCAACCAGGAACAGTTTAAGGTATGTGTTCATGTAAAGTCAGTCTCATAATCGAGATCCCATCTCGAGTTGACTTTACAACCACATATCCTAGGGACAATGTAAAGTAACACAATCGCATATTTACGCTCAAACACCACTTTATTATTAATGAACAAGATCGTACAACTATTGGGCCTACCCGACCCGAAATTGGCCTGTAGCACACCAACACTAACAATCTCCCACTTGAACTACAGTCAATTGCCCACAACTTTGAGGCCCATCTTATCCCGATGATGCTCAAATACAGTCTGTGTCAAAGGCTTAGTCAGTGGATCTGCTATGTTATCTTCTGACGGTACACGCTCTACCATCACATCTCCACGATCAACAATCTCCCGAATAAGGTGAAAGCGCCTAAGAATATGCTTTGACCTTTGGTGAGATCTCAGTTCCTTCGCCTGGGCGATGGCCCCATTATTATCACAAAATAATGGGATGGGAGCTGATATCTCGGGAACTACGCCGAGTTCCAAGATGAATTTCTTCATCCAGATGGCTTCTCCAACTGACTGCCCCTCCATTCAACATGAATACAAATTCAGACATGGATTTAGGGTTATCTGGATCTGACTGGAAATTAGAATCTGTGTAAGCTCTAAGCTATAAGTCCTCTCCTTCATAAAGCAGAAAAAGATCCTTAGCCCTTCGCAGATACTTAAGAATGCCCTTTACTGCCTTCTAGTGCTCTTCGCGTGGATTTGCCTGATATCTACTGACAATGCTCAAAGCATTGGCAACATCAGGCCGTGTACATAGCATTGCATACATGATTGACCATATCACCGAAGCATATGGTACCTTATTCATGTGTGCCACATCCTCAAAAGTTTTAGGACTCATCCCCTTGGATAGGTAAATTCCATGTCTCATGGGAATGAGACCTCTCTTGGAATTTTCCATCCTAAATCTTTTGAGGATAGTGTCTATGTACATGGATTGGGATAATCCTAGCATCCTTTTAGATCTATCTCGATAGATCCTTATGCCCAACACATAGGATGCTTCTCCCAAATCTTTCATGGAGAAAGTCTTGGACAACCAAGACTTAGTTGATGTCAACATCCCTACATCATTCCCAATGAGTAAGATGTCATCAACATAAAGGACCAAGAAGGTCACTTAGCTCCCACTGACCTTCTTATAAACACAGGGTTCATCTTAATTCTGAATGAAGTTGAAAGATTTGACAGCCTCGTCAAATCTTAAGTTCCAACTTCTAGATGCCTGCTTTAATCCATAAATGGACCTTTGAAGTTTGCATACCTTATTAGGATGTAGCTTGGAAGTGAATCCTTCAGGCTGTACCATGTACACCTCTTCTGACAGGTTTCCTTTAAGAAAAGCTGTCTTCACATCTATTTGCCAGATCTCATAATTCAGGTATGCAGCAATGGTAAGGAGGATTCTGATTGACTTAACCATGGCTACCGGCGAAAACGTCTCGTCATAGTCAATGCCTTGCCTTTGACGATATCCTTTCGCCACTAGTCTAGCCTTGTATGTGTCAACCTGTCCATCTGCACCGAGTTTCCTTTTGAAAATCCATTTGCAGCCGATAGGCACCTTCCCTTCGGGTACATCAACTAAGTTCCAAACTTTGTTGGTGTACATGGACTGGATCTCTGAATCCATTGCCTCTTGCCATTTCTCGGAGTCTACACTACGGATCGCCTCCTGGTACGACTGAGGATCATCATCCTCATCGATACATACCTTAGAGGACCCCTCTGAGACATGTCCAACATATCTCTCAGGTTCTCTCGGTAGTCTACCAGATCTCCGTAGTGTCAGTGTTTCACCTTGAATAGGATCATCCGATACCATCTCATCTAATGAGTTTGTGTCTATGGGTTGTGGTTCTTGGACCTCGTCCAATTCTATCTGGCTCCCACTGTTTTTCTGGAGTAGATATTCTCTTTCCAGAAATACAGCTCTCTTGGTCACTAAGATCCTTTGCTCAGAAGGGTGATAGAAATAATATCCAAACGTCTCCTTTGGATATCCCACAAACCTACACTTATCGGTCCTCGACTCAAGCTTATCACTCTCGTTCTTCTTTACATGAGCAGGACACCCCCAAATTTTAATGTGATTAAAATTTGGTTTCCTGCCCTTCCATATCTCATATGGTATAGAAGGAACTGATTTACTTGAGATCTTATTCAATAAATAAGCTGCAGTCTCTAACACATAGCCCCAAAGAGACAAGGGTAGTCCTGACATAGACATCATGGATCGGACCATGTCTAACAAGGTCATGTTTCTCCTTTCGAATACACCATTATGATGTGGTGTATACGGTGGAGTCCACTGAGAAGCTATTCCATGGTCTTTAAGATAAGAAGTGAATTCATGGCTTAAGTATTCACCTCCTCGATCCGATCGAAGAGCCTTAATACTTTTGCCTGTCTGTTTCTCTACTTCATTCTTGTATTCCTTAAACTTCTCAAAGGCTTGTGACTTATGTCTCATTAAATACACATAGCCATATCTAGAGAAGTCATCAATAAAAGAAATGAAATAGAGATAACCTCCTTTTACTTCTATGGACATGGGTCCACACACATCCGAGTGTATGAGTTCGAGAAGGTCAACAGCCCTCTCACCATGTCCACCAAAAGGAGCCTTGGTCATTTTCCCCATAAGACACGGCTCACAGGTATCAAATGGCTTGTATTCGAACGAATTCAAATATCCATTTGAGTGTAAGTGAGAGACTCTTTTCTCACATACATGACCAAGTCTGCAATGCCATAGAAATGCAGAATTCACTTCATCCGCATTGGAAATTTGCATAACATTAGAACGTGTATCTAATACATAAAGGCCATTGACTAATGAATCATTGGCTATAATCAAACCATTATTCATTATAAAGCACCAAGTGTTATTAAAAGTCAATGTATATCTAATGTTATACAAGCCAGAGATTGAAATAATGTTCTTAATAATATTAGGAACATAATAACAGTCATTTAGCTCCAGAATGACTCCTGAAGGTAAACTGAGGCGTGTAGTCCCGACAGCTTTGGCAACAACTAAAGCTCCGTTGCCCATCCTCAGTTCAATCTCCTTTTTGCCCAATCGCCTTCTATTTGCCAACACCTGCACAGAATTGCAGATATGAGATGCACATCCAGTATCCAATACCCATGATGTGGATTCCATATATGACAAATTAAGGTCTATGACAAAAATACCTTCATTTAGAATTACCTTGCAATTCCTTTTCTAATGCCCAGTTTCCCCACATCGAAAATATTTGTCTTCCTTTTCATTCTTCTTGCCCTTCCCTTTGTCAACTTTGGCGAGTTGCTTACCCGTGGCCTTTTTCTTTCCTTTCCCTTTGTTACTTGTAGTGGATATCTGGGTGGCCTTCCTTTTCTTATTGGCCCGGCCAATAATCATTACAGATGAAGATGGTTTATCTTTCTGCATAGTTCCTTTAGCACTCTTTAACATGTTGAGCAGCTCCGAGAGAGTTGCATCAATTCTATTCATGTTAAAGTTTATGATGAAGGAAAAAAGAAATCGGGCAATGACTGGAATATAAGATCAATGCAGAGTTCAAGATCCAACTTGAACCCCAGTGCATTGAGTCTCTCTATCCACTCCATCATTTTCAGTACATGAGCATGTACTGAAGAACCCTCAGACATCCGTGTCCTGAAAAGCCTTTTGGAGATGTCATACCTCTCAATCCTACCCTGCTCCCCGAAGAGCTGGCGTAGATTGAGAAGTATAATTCTACAATCAATCTTTTCAAATTGCCTCTGTAGCTCGGGAGTCATAGAGGTCAACATGTAACATTGGGCAAGGGAGGAGTCCTCAGACCACTTGGCATAAGTCAGTAACTCGCCCTCGTCGGCATCAGGAGTCGGCTCAGAATGAACCGTGTCCAACACGTATGCAATCTTTTCGGTGGTAAGGACTATGCGTAGGTTACGCAGCCAATCCGAGTAGTTCGGTCCAGTTAAGCGATTTGCATCCAAGATGCCGCGGAGGGGGTTGGACGACGACATTGTAATCTGGATAAGAAATAAAAGATAACTTAGCATGTGTTCAAATTCTAACTTAGATGTGATTTTTTTATCTTAGTTAGTCCCACTATTTTTTTCGATCGAACTATATAACCCTCAGTATATAGAACGAGAGATCAACGAGATCAACCTAGTGGGTCGGAATCCCAACGAGACTGCTGTACGACCTTGTGGAAAGCACAACAAGTCATACACCATCTCAAGGGCAGTCAACAAGCACTTACATCTAATGCAATATCCGATATTCGGCCCCCGAGAAAACATCCCCTTGTGGAAAGCACAACAAAGGATATTCTCGGTTAGATCTAACCATCATTACTTCATAGCAATGAGTTCATGACCCGACCCTTGTAGAAAGTACAACAATGTCGAGTTCAATTCCTCACCCCATTGAGGCCGAGCCTTGGAGTTTAATCCCGCCTCCAAACTCATGGACCTTGTGGAAAGCACAACAAATCCATGAAATGAAGACGTTCATTCACTCCATAATGATGGAGGGCCACGACGACTCCTAGAGCCACGCTTACCAGATCTAAAATTTAAGCGCGAGGGAATTCAATTTTATCTTGATCTCACCCTAGGTGGTAATATAAATATATCCAATATATTTACCGTACCTAGTAGTTTTCACAAAATAAATGCATCCAATGCAAAAATAAACGCAAGTGATCATGGACTTTAACCCTAATATAACTAAGATATCCAGCCCGCTTCCGAAGCAGCTGGATCGTCCTCGTCGGGCTCCACGCTTTCAAACTCCGACGCTGCATTAATTATAACTTTTACACGGCACGCAGGCCGAAAAAATTAAATTACATGTGACTCAAATTTTAGCAGCCCTTAGGGCGAGTACAATAATTGAGGAAGATAGAAGTACATTGAAATTTCAACAGAGAGAGAAAGGAGGTTAGCAGACCCCAATTAATTACATTAATCCAAGTCCATGATCACTTGCCAACCCATTCAAATAAAATCAATCAAGGGTTATTTTCTAAAAATAATCCTTACTTTTGAATTTAAAAATGGGATGTGCAAACAAAAATAAGCTAACTTTATTTAATTTTAAAAATCAAAGCATGATTAACTAAAATTAAACACACAAGTAGGCCATTACAAGATAAATAAAGTAAAGCACGTAAAGAACCATCATTTTCTACAAGGGCATCTAATTGAGATAATTAATTAAATTTAAATTTACATTTAATTATCCAATAATCAAATTTAAATTCAAAATTTAAACATGGCAATAATTTAAATTTAAATTCAAACTAATTATCCAATAATTTTGTTTGAAAATAAATTTAAAATAATACAATTATCCTCAATTAGTAATTTTTTAAAATTCAAAATTTTAATTTAACAATTATCTCATAATTAAAAAATCAAATAATTAAATTTTTCACATTTAACTTCAATTGTTACCATTTTATCTTGAGGTAAATAGTAATTATCTCACATCGGTAAATTCAACACGGTTAAATGAAAATTAACATTTGACATTTACCATCGAGATAACATAATTAACCTACTCGATAAATTCTATTTAATTTACTGTGCATTTTGATATATATATCTAATATATATATTATTATATTCTAAGCACAATAAATTAAAAAGAGAAAAATGCGAATTTTTTTTTATTAAAAAAAAACCCGGCCGCCCGCACGCGCGGGCGCGCCCGCCCGCCCTCGCGCACGCGAGGCGGGCGCCACAGGCGCCCGCCACGCGCCGCGAGCGCGTGCTGATCCGGCGTGCGCAGCCCACGCGGCACACGCGGCGGGCGCAGTGCGCCCAAATCGGGCCTGCAAACTTTTTTTTTTTTTACAAAAAAAATTGCTCTCCTAATGCCCAGCATCCAGGAAATACAGAAATGCCCAGCACTCCCGTCTCCAAATAATAATTGAAGTATTTAGATTGCCCCTAAAGCATGGTTCTAAACGGCGTTAAAACACCGATCAGAGCGCAAACCTGGCTCTGATACCACTGTAAACTTTCGCACAGCACCTACGGGTGACGCAGCGGATAACAAAAAATCCATTTGCCCGATTCCGGTGTTATGGAAAGCTTAATCTGTGCTCTAATCGGTGTTTCTAAGACCCTAATTACGAGTTGCGTGTTTCACCTTGCGCGGAACGACGCTGTCCGCTAAACCCGATGCAGAGAAACCGAGCCGCACAGCTGTACGGCCTCTAGAGCAGATCCACACGGACCCTTGTGCAGCGACGGTACCTCCCCGGCACAACTTTCCCCGGCTCTAACACCTTCTGGAGAGAGAGAGAGCAAGGGGGAGAAAGGGGGAGGCTAATCCTCTCCTTAATGCTTAATGCTTGATTAGCATTAAGGGGGGGTTGGAAGGAGAAGCCAAGAGTTCGAATGAACTCACGTAGATGGCTATACATAGAGTTTAGGTTTATTAGAAAAGGGCTCCAAAAGACCGAAACTGTATATATATCCTATCTCATATTATACATATGTATTAAACTCCATTTACACTCCTTTCCAAAAGGAATTAAAAGGAAATAATACATACATTTGTATAATAATTATCCGTCACCCAAGAATCCATTGTGTGTGATCCTCTAGGCCCATAGTCACTCTAGTTTAAGGCCCATTAACTTCTAATTCCTAATTAGAAGTAAATTAAACGTATTATTCGCTTCTACAAGAGCCGAATAATAGTTTAATTCATTCCGAACCTACGATCACGTTGGGTCAAGTAAATCCGCGTGATCCTAGAGGACGCCGGGTTTAAACCAGCCTGTCTGGTATCTGTAAGTCCACAGTTATCGCATCGATATAATCCCTCGCTCCTTCTATGAGTCTGGTACGATCGAGGGTATGGTTTCTGTCAAACCCCATGATCGTGTCATTTGACTATGACCTTCTTAAAGTGTATGACGTCCGTTCTAAACGAACTCACACGACCCTGGCGAGGGATTTAATGGAGCGTCAATGTCATGACCCATTAACTGTCTGATATATACCCGACAGTGAGCGATCCTATCTTGACCATTGATGATCTTCACACGTATCCTGGAGTGGTTAATGACTCGGCAACTCATGACTTATGGTTAAAGTCACTTAGCCAAGTAATTAAATCATTCCAGTCCTCGTGTAAGATCCGATCAATGTCTCAGGTCAAAGGACCAACGATGCTACTGTGACCGTTGGATCTTCAGTTGACATTAGGTATAATCAACCATCTGAAGATCCAATAGCGGATCAGTTCAGTGTATATCCTCCAAGGACATACACCTACACATATGTGCTGGTGCCCCGCACCAATGACCATGAGACTGGTCACTGACACATCATGTGTACTGGTTTAATAGGTAATCAAAGTCCCCAAGTGATTACCCTCCAACCAGGAACAGTTTAAGGTATGTGTTCATGTAAAGTCAGTCTCATAATCGAGATCCCATCTCGAGTTGACTTTACAACCACATATCCTAGGGACAACGTAAAGTAACACAATCGCATATTTACGCTCAAACACCACTTTATTATTAATGAACAAGATCGTACAACTATTGGGCCTACCCGACCCGAAATTGGCCTGTAGCACACCAACACTAACAAAGTCGTCTCGCGCCCGTGGAGGCCTACAAACACCAAGAAATCAAAGAGGCGTCAGAAGGAGTCCCGAGTGTTACCCCAGGGGACAACCCTCCGATGCTTAAGTTAGCAAGGGATCAATGAGCAATAGAGAAGAGCTAAGTAAGAGAGAAGTAGAGGTCGTAGTAGTCGTTCCGAGAGGCGTGTAGGTCCTCTGCACGCGTGCTCGCCGCTCCCAGCGGGTACTCGGAGAGTGCTCGCTGGGTGGTAAGGCCGTGCAGGAGGAGGATTCTTTTTGGTCGTAGCGAGTAGCTTCTCTGTCGTAGTTGCAGGTCTGGTTGCTCTATTCTCAATAGGAAGCTCGTATGGCGGAAGTATCCACCGTCTCTCCTCTTGCATAGCAGTATGGGGTTTAGTAGAAGAATCTACCGTGTCCCCTCTCTTATGTCGAAGTCCCTTTTATATGGGTTGTCCTGGAGCAAGGGACCACATCCCTTGAGAGGGAAGAGTCTGCTTAGTAGAGTAACGTTCCTCCGCTATGTTGGCGGGACGTTGATGGGCGATAGCCTCGGCACCGGCCGATCAGTCTTACGGCGCTCGTAGCGCGTGCTCGCCCGTTACGGGGTCAAGGTCGTCATCGTGGGGGCAACGGTCGGTCGTCGGAGTGTCCTCCGGTGAGAACTGCGCTTGGGTCATGGCCGTTGTGCGTCGTGGTATCCGATGCTTTGCTGGGCCGGGCCTCCCCTTATTGGGTTGAGTGTGCGTGCTCGTCCTTTGGCTGGGTTGAGCACGTTCGAATCTTAGTGGGCTGCCAGTCACTGGGCCGTTCCTGGGTCAAACCAGATTTATCCTCCTCACTAGCTTTGGCAGATTCACGGGCCGATCATGTTTTTGTCTCTAAAGTCTCTCTCCTCCGGATTTTTTTCCAGCACAGAAGCACATACACCTGTTGAGACATTTGATAACGTTTAAAGTTTGTCGGGGATTCCAATGATTGGAATCCCCGCCAGGCTTCTTCTCAAACACGTCCTTAGTTAAAAGCTCCTAAAATCTTCTCTGTTACATAAAAAATCCATATAGTCTCTCACCCTGAATCTGGTTAAACTAACTTAACCATAGTCTAACCTAACTAGAGGAGAGAAAAGCTCATAATACCTTTATCTGATCCCAGAGAGAAAGGGAGAGAGAGAGAGCAAAGATGGAGGGTGCTGGAGGGGGAACCCCTCCTTCTCGATGCTGGTAATTCGATTATTAATCGGATACGAATTCGGATATCACACTATCCGCTCCGTATCTGATCAGTTTACATATCTAGTGGCAGGGAGAGGGAGGGCTACAGGCCGGTGATGGGGGGAGGGGCCGAGGAAGAGGGCGGAGAGGGTGAGGGGCTGTAGGCCGACAACATGGGAAAGGGAAAAGGGGTGGAGGGGGAGAGGGGCTACAGGTCGACGACGGGGGTAGTGGGGTTGCAGCCCGCTGGTGCCACCACGAGTCCCCTGCCTTTTTCCTTCTTCCTCTCCCTCCCTGCCACCGCGTAACCACTCCCGCTGCCCTAGCACTAGTAACCCACTGGCGATGTAACCCCACCCTGCGCCCTCCACCTCTCCGCCGGATAGAGGCCGACCCTATAGAAGGCGCCGCCATCATCCATTTAGGATTTGGGAAACCCATGGAGGAGAGGAATAAGATGACTTTTCTTGCGTTCCAACCCTAAGGTCTCGTTATTAATTTGTTTATGTATCTCTATTAAATGTGTTATTTTTGTTTTAAGATTCTATTTAAGTTTTGTTTGCAAAATAACCCAAATTGTAATACAGATAACTGTGGATATTTTTATCTTTTCTCACGTATGATTAGATCTAACTATGATTAAATTGACAGGTGAAAACGTAGGGTTACGGCAACGACATATTTATAAATTTTTAAAACAGTGGTCATATATATACTAATATTTTTTAAAAAATAATACACTTGTAATTTTTCTTCCTGTACCAATAGTTTCTTTGCAAAAACAAAACCCATTTTATAATGTTTGTATAAGAATGGATACAGCGGACTATTCTTTTCCTTTTGCATATCCCTAGTACTGCCCTTGCATTTCTCTCCGAATCCACCAGCTTTCAAGGTTTGGCTGGCCTCGGGTACATTTTGCGTAGCTAATTAAAACTCGCGCCTTCCTTCGGCTCCACACCCTCGCACGCCCGTCAACCCTGTTTCACATCTAGTGAAGGGAAAGGGGTGCTAACCAGGTGGATAAAACGTTATTATTATGTACATATACCACACACAATTAATAATGTCTGCATGTGGATGCAAATCCACAGCATGGGATCACAACCAATACAAAATTATCTCTCAACTCTCGATGTCAATTAATCCATCAAGTTGATCCTCAAAAATTTTCAAATCCAATGTGATTTGAGAACGGTGGAATATCCATTCATAGTCCACAGGCTACGTACGTGGATTCCCTTTAACCCGAAGATGTAACACGAGCACAACGACAAGACAACAACCAAGATTCATATAATAAAGAAGAGAATGCTTCGCCATACATTCCCAAGGTATACACTCTTATAAAAGAAGCACCCTACTCGAAAGGGTGAGAGTTACATTCAATAACAAGAGTTCTTCTCCACAGAATAAGAAGAAGAAGATGAATGCAGAGAATATAAATGGATGCAAATTTTCTTATCCTGCAGATAGATAGCCCAATTTGTTTCATCCCCTTACCCTTGCCTAGTTACTCCACCGCCCCCCGCCCCCCCAAAGTACATCAAGCCCACGAGCCATGCGGCCATGCATGCATCACTACCAATACCATGCTGCTGCCACACGGACCATTCCAATCTCCTGCATATCTACACAGCGGATCCATCATTTATGATGCTGCTGAGTCAAGAAGGCCGAATTTTCTTAAAGGAAAGGATTTGGAAAATATACTTTCCATTTGTGGATGGACATTTTTCTTCCCCCCTACTCAAACCATTGGAGGGTCCCCTCCCCGATCTATACATAAATAGCAAGTCCCATATGGAAGGTCTCGTGCATGCATGCACCAGTGAATTGAAGAACGAGAGGGAATTGGTGAGGTAGGCAGAGGGATTGCAATGGCGATCGATATGTCGAGGTGCTGCTCTTCATGGTGAGAGAGGTGCTGTCATGAAGAGGTAGAGAGCGCCTTTGTCGCCAAGGATGAATTGCCAACCTCCGCAGGGGAGGTCCTTCCTCTGGCATGGTCGGCAGCTTGTTCTTGGCGACGGTGGGCTCTCTCCCTTCTCATGTCTGGCTCTCCGGCCACACATCCACGGATCGATGCTACCCGTACGTCCTATGGGAAATTAAAGTTTCGGGATTGAAACACCATGCAAGATGTGACTCCTGTGTGGGAAAATTGCATGCAGATCCTCTGTATATGTTTTGTATTTCATCCGACTCGTACGTATATATAAATATATATATATATAGTGTAACTTTTTCTTCCTTTTTTTTTGAAATTTCTGCAAATATATTCTATTTACGTGTGTTCATATACATGCAGAATTGGTTGCAATTCTAATACCGAAATGGACAGAGAAATTGAAGGGCCTTGTTGAAGATGTGTATATATATAGACATTCAGACTGCAACCCCCCGTACGTGCTAAGTACTGTAATGCTATCCCTCCAGGCTCTAGATATCTTGAGCCATCATCCACTGTATGTGACCCTGATGGCACGAGAAAAGAGCAAATTCATGTAGCCAAGTACCTGTACAAATAACTGCAATTCTAATGCAGCTACAGAGATAGTGGACCCTTGTTATGTTCAATCAATTTTTTTCTTCAATGTTCATATGATAAAGGTGTCCAATGTTAGGGTAAACTCTGTATGGTTCAAAACCTATATTGTCAATATATAATACTATTCAAATTTTGAGAGTTCAAAAAACTCTCTCCCTTCCCTTCCTTCTGTCCTAATTCCATCTTTTCCCTTAAACAGTTGCCCCCTCTATATCCGAATATCAGTACTGTAAATATTAATAAAAATAGTTAATATCAAAATTGATGCTATATCAATTTTTTATTATATAAAATTTAATTAATTGATATCCCAATGAAACAGACCATTAGGGCTGAAAATTCAAGGTTCCAATTAAACCCAGATAGATGACTGTTGTGCCAAGGGATGCAAAAGGCTGCATAGTTTGCGGTGGGGATAGCAGCTCTTTATATGTTTTTATATCCTCATCGTCAAAATAAAAACTCCATCTCTACCCTTCTTCTTATCCTTATCCATCCTACGTCTTTATATTTATCCTTCAGCAATTATCGACAAACGATACATAAAGATTGAATAAGGGAATAATATGTGAGAAAGGAAGCATGGGGAATTAAATAAGGTCTGCACTAAGAAGAGGGCAAGATGACACTGGAATATATATATATATATATATATATATATATATATATATATATATATATATATATATATATATATATATATATATATATATATATAGCGCAAGATGGTTGGGAATTTTCCACTCCCTACCTATGTGGTACTTCTTTACATTGACTTGGGACTTAAAAGGATCAGGCTTTTAGGAGTTCAAGTCAGGTTGATTGTTGATGAGGTGTCAAATGATCTATCCATAATGCGATACGTTGAGAACAAGATTGCTAGTTTACGTACTCTTGGTGTTGGAGACATGTCAGATCTCGATTTCATATCCAATTTTGTGTGTCCGCGTGGGCCTGGGTGCAAGTGCTCGTGCAGGCAAGTACGTGTGCATGGCACGCGTGCGTTATATTATTGAGTAATATTAATTTTGTGTAATTATATCTCGAATAGTTATATGTCGGGAACATGTAATATTTATATTTTTCCGTTATTTATAAGTGGTAGATTTTTGTGTGATCCTCGTGTCACGTCATTTAATAACGTGAGCGACGCGTCAAATTAATTTGGCGTGAACATTATTTAAAAAAAATAAAAATAATAAATATTACGTGTGTAACAACTAGACGTGTGATTAAGTTGCGTATTGCACCCAGAATCACTCTGGCTAAGTAAAAACATGACGTGGAAACAGTGGTTTCTTTCTTCCTATCCCAAATATAGAAAAAGATAAGAGTAGTATCCTTATCCTTAAATTTATATACTTATAGCGATATGGATGGATATTGTGACTATCCTTTACCTTTTGCATCCGTACCCTCCCATTTCTTTCCAAATCCACGAGCATTTAAAGTTGGGTAGCCTTTGCTGCATTTTGTTTCAGGGAACTGATTGTTTGGGCTTATTTCCGGGTGGCATGGCAAAAGAATCCACGCTTAACATATTGTCATAGATTTTTGAAACTAAAAAATCTCATTTGATTTCCCCCTTTCTATCCTCTCTCTCCTCTCCCTCCCTCGCTTTAAATGTTGAGTTTAAGGGATTTAATGGTGGATTTGATGCTAAGTCTAAATACACAATGGGAGTTTAATGGTGGAATGGCATATAAAATAAGTTTTAAATGCTAATCTTGCATCAAAAAATCCACCCGGAGGAGCTTCCGGAGATTTTTCAACTCTCTCTCTCTCTCTCTCTCTCTCTCTCACTTAAAAACATTATATGAGTGCAAAAATCAAGAATATATATAACATTTGGTTGGACTTATTATTTTATTAAAGATTATAATGATTAAAATCCTCCTATCATCCCAACCAAATGATGTCTTAGACACTCACAAGCGTCCTAGACTCCACGCCCTCGCAACCCGGTCGACAATATTTCACGTTTAAGAGAAAGGAATAGGGTGATATATATATATATATATATATATATATATAGGTGGATAAAATGTTATTATTTTGTGCATACCTCACAATAATTAATGTCTATAGGTGCAAATCCATAGCATGAGATCGCAATTAATGCAAGATTGCATCTCGTTGTATCCATGGACGCTGAAAATAGATGCCAAATCCACCAAATGTATCGAACATAACTTTTCAAATCCTCTATCATTTAAGAACAAATTAAGGAATATATATATATATCTTCACAGTCCATGGGAAACGTGGTTTCCATTCAACCTGAAGATGGAACAGGGCACCACTGACAAGAGACCGCCATTTTTTATATGTATGGCAGAGAAGGCTTGGGGATTGGAGGGGAGGGAGGCAATTATTTAACGGACAAATCTACATGTATTAGCTCAAAATTAATTGTCAACATGTAATATCTTCGTATCAAGCATAAAATTATTTGATGGATAAATCCTTCAAATTCAAAACATTCATATAATGTCATGTTATCGAGAAAGAGAAAGAGGGCCAGGGGTGAGGGAATAAGAGGGTGAGTGTTTAACCCCTTAAAACTATATAATGTCATGTTATACATGACACGAGCTCTCATATTTATGTTAGTTTTTATTTTAATATTCTTTCTGATACAAGAATAAAAAAATTGATGGAGCATGCTTGACCACTAAACACATATTATTTGTAATAATAGGGTTGCTAATAGATATGTGTATTTGAGACATAAACTAGAAACTCTACAAACAATCAACTTACTTCCGTTGAAGCTCAAGTATATGCAAAATCATCTCACCTGATTTGCTTGTTGAATAAGAATCATGAACAAGAGATCTTTGCTTATATTGTTGAGGCAAAAAAGGGGACTTAAAGATCTGAATCATTGATCTCACCTCTGGCACCCATTCATGGTGGAGAGGATAACTAGGAAACTCCACCGTCGACATGCTCTAATTGCCAAAAAAATGGGGAAATAGTCCAAGGACCTTAGGCATAGCCGTAGAGAAAAAACCCCTCGTCGCTCTGGTCAATTGCTACTGTAGAGGATGAATTGAACTGGAGGACGAGTTAGAGATTATAAGGGCTTGTGTACCTCATACTTTAGCCATAGAGGTCTCTTCATACTGACGAACTTGTTGCACTTAGTCAGAATACGTTAGGATTGTTCGTTGAATTGTAAATTAAATTAAAATAATTCATCGGATTTTTGGGATTGAATGGGGGAATTCCTATTGATCGTGGACCTCCATAAGATAATTATAAAGGCTATAGCTAAATTAGACAGGTGGTGTTGTAGTTCCCTTTCTTGTTTAAAGGTGGTGTCGTGCTTTGTCCGGGCTCTTTCTCCTTCTAGTAGCTCACGTCGAGCACTACGAGGATCTCGGCTAAGAAGCGAGAAAACATAGCAGAATATAATTTTCTCCAAACTTGACGATACTCGTTCTGATTTTTGATGGGGTTTCCCATAAGAGGGCGGGAACTTGATCTTTATCTCTACAATGCATGGATCACAGTGAAGTGGAGAGAAAACTCTCGTGATAGTTACGATCCGCGTGGACACCTGATCTCTAGCAATATTCACACAAGTTTAGATAATGTAATCCTCCTGGTGCAGCACGCCACAGACGATCTCCTTCCTCCAGAGTCGTTGACAAAGTTTCAACACTTGAGATAGGGAAGGAGAGGAGAGAGGGGGCGCTGGGTTGAAAGAGATAGAGAAGAGAAAGTGTGTGGCCTCTGGGAAATCTTGGATGTTTGGCCCAAGATTTCTTCGATACATTGTATTTATAGACTCTACTGAAATTTTTCATAAAAATCCTCAGAAGTATATAATTGTATCTATATTCATGTCGTCCATAACCCTAATGTGTGTGACTCTTTAGGCCTGTGCCAACTTGATTTGGGTCCATTAAGCTTAAGAAGTCATTCTTAGTTTAACTATGTTAACTCTTAACATATAATTAATTATTCAATCATCTCATGACTTAAATAATTAATTCATCATCTCATGATGACAATCAACTCTTGATTATTTTTTATAACGCTTTCAGGTCAAGGAAAGTATCAAGCGACGCTTCGTGATCTCAAAAGACAAAGGGGTACTATAACCTATATAGAGACTTTTCAGTCTACGGTTACTGCACAACTATAATCATTCATTCATGCAATATCTTTACCATAATTAAGGGTACGGTGAAAACCAAGCTTCTGAGATTTATGGTTAAAGTCCTTCCATCCAAGATCAAAATTAAACCTAACAGTCCTCACGTAAGGTGTCATTGATGGCTCATATACAAGGATCAATTGTGTTACTATGTATTAAGAATCTTCTGGTTTACAGTTAAATATAGTTATCATCTAGAGATTCTTCGTAAGATCAATTCAATGAACTTATTCTCTAATGAGAACTTACATGTTAGGCTTAGTGTCTCCACATAGGTGATTATGAGATCGATCACCCTGGAGCACTACCACAGCAGTGTCCTCCCTTACTCGACGGTGTCGAGTTTCAGCCATCCCGGGAGGGTTGGTGGGGACACCGGACTCACTACCGGACCCACTACTCAGAGCCGACGCCGCACCGCCCCGACCGCACCGAGTTTGTGGCTCGGAGACTCATTTGAAGACTCGGCGTCCTGAGTACGTATATATTGCGTATGTGTCTATGTATTGTGTGTATTTTACTATGGTGGTATTTATATTATTAAACCACCAAAGTCAAAGTATTTTATTTTATTTGGTCAAAGTCAAATATTGGTAGGTGGCTTTTGTTTTATTAGGTTAGGACATGAATGCTATTAGGAGAAGTTTAAGGGTATGGTTGTTATAGTCTTTCCTATATAAAGGGGGCTAAGGTGTTGTGTTTTCATATGATGAAAAGTTTAAGATTTTGTAATCACGTAAGGACCCTAATTAAGTCCCTTTGTGTTTTTCCATCTCTCCTTTTCTTTGTGAGATTAGAGTGTCACCCGGTGTGAGACCGTTCGGTGTGAGGTCGAGAAGCCCGAGGCAGTGATTATCCAATCGTGTTCGCATCCCGGAGCTACTGTCGATCCTTCCTCCGACGCCGACCGCGTTATCGATGTCTTTCTCAAACATTGTATGACCGGGAACTTATCCCAAATTAGCATGTCCTTCAAGGGTGCCTTTGAAGAAAATATTTTGATGACTTTGGGATCATCAAATCAGATGATCTAACAGTTTACATTATTTGTTCATAGATGCATTTATTTGTACTGAGGAAGACAAATGAAAAAAAAAACAGATAGACCCAAAATAAGATTATGAAAGAAGATCATCATCATTATATGATACCAATTATGCACAATTTCTCAATTATTTTGGCTATTTCTATAATTAGATCATCCATGATTCTTTACAAACGTGGCCTTAGAAATTAAAGACTCCCTTTACAAGTAGACCTAACTTATGTGGTACTCCGTTGACACATTCCCCAATCTTGGCCTCCTTGGAAGATGTTGCCGCCATTGCCTCAACTCTGTTCCCCTGCCACAACGTTCACTCCTCGACCATGCAACAACTGTGCAAAATTAACACAATCATCTCTTTCTTCTCTCCTTGACCATCCCCATCCCTATTTATTAATCTCTCCAAACAATCCTTATGGTAGCTCCCTACCAACTGCAATCGTGCAATAACAACACAACCATCTCTCTGACTCATCCATGGATTTACATCAAAACTCTTAAACGAGAATATTTTTGTTAAGGTGAGATTAGTTGAAGTGCATAGTTGTTATATTTATTGATACAGTATTTGAGCGGCAGTCTCAAGTTGGAGACAAATTATTGCACAGAAATACTTATTCAACAGTCCAAGTGACAAAGACAACACTAAAGGCTATGTTAATTGCTATTCATGCAGTTTGAATACAATTATGTGTGTGTGTGTGTGTGTCCTTGTGATGTGCTTCATGCCCTCACCCGCGAATCATTTTAAGAGTTGGAGAGTTTGGTTTGGATTGTTGCGAAATTTTTTTTAATTCAAATAAAACCCAGTGATTGTAGACACTAAATTGTTTGAACTAAAACATAACAATATCAACACAGAGATTGGTGGAAACAAAAAAATCACAAATATTACCTAGTTATATGGACCTGTGAGCTCAGGATCTCCGGCCCATGGCTCACATCATTCCAAGAACTTATTAGATAGATATACGCACAAAATAAAATGTCTCATATCATTTTTAATGAATATCGAAAGTCAGTTTGGTTTGATTTCTGCTATATATTTGAGGACTTTGAAATCAAACTAATCCGAAACATTCTTCGAACCAAATTAAAAATGGGTTCGATTTGATTTTTCTGAAGGGAAAAAAGTCATGTTCTTATGTGTACTAACAAATCTTGAAAACCGTATAACGCAGTGAAAAATTTAATCGAAACAACACATCCACATGGAATACAAGATTTACGTGAAAAATCCTTCCAATGTGAAGGAAAAAAATCACGGGCAAACCAGAGAAGAGAATTTATTAAGAATATGATGAAAGTACAAATTACTCAAAGTCTCTTTCCAAGACTTGAGTTAAGATTACAAGAGAAAAGTTGGGCTTCAATAACAACTGAACTCTCCTACGTGATCACAGCAGAACTTACTGCAAACCTGATCTTCCCTGTAGTGAGAAACATGTTCAGTTAATAGAGATCTTCCTTTCTTGCTCTCCTTCTCTTCTAGTAGCCCCTTCTTCCCCGGAGCTACAGTAACCTCTTCTCTTCCTCTTGATAGTCACACTAGATCTCACCTTATCCTTAGGGTTTTAAACCCCAATAAGATGTTTTATACATCTAGGATAGTCAAGGAACAACCCAAGGACCAGATCCATCAATCATGGCTTGTCCCAATGACTTTGGCATTAAACAAACCATGTATATTATCCCTTTTCGACCATGGAAACAAGTCAAATTTGGCTGCATCGGGGCGACCGGTCGACCGGACCCACAGGGGCAGTCGACCGGCAGTTCTCTGCTGCTGGAAGACTGGCTTTCTGCCAGTTCCGGTCGACCGGCCCAGTTGAGGCGGTCGACCGGCAATGTCCAGATAGAACCCCTGTTTGTTCCGGTCGACCGGCCCAACTGTGGCGGCGGTCGACCGGACAGAGCCTGGGCTGAAAAAAATAAAAGGGCCAAGGGCCCAACAACCTCCCCCTTCAGCCCATAAGGGCGGCTCCCCCGAGACTGCTCAGTGTGTAGTCATGCCGACCAGTCGTCGGCAAACCTCTTGCCTTTCTTTTGGTAAAGTCTTTGTCAACATGTCTGCCCCATTCTCATCTGTGTGAACTTTCTGAAGCTTCAGTTGCTTCTCTTCAAACACATTTCTGATCCAGTGGTATCTGACATCAATGTGCTTTGACTTGGAATGAAGAGTTGGGTTCTTGCACAAGTGGATGGCGCTTTGGCTGTCACAGAACACCACATAGCTATCTTGTTTCAGCCCCAATTCATATAAGAATTCTTTCATCAACAACATCTCTTTGCAAACCTCTGTAGCAACAATATATTCTGCCTCTGTGGTGAAGAGTGCAATTCACCTTTGCAACCTGAATTGTCATGACACAGCTCCCCCTGCAAAAATAAGAACAAAACCTGATGTGGACTTCCTTGTATCAATATCCCTTGCCATATCTGCATATGTGTACCCCCAAAACTTAAATAAATTTTGGAGATACCTCTGAGATATCTAAGGATCCACTTCACTAATGCCCAATGCTCTTTTCCTGGATTTACAAAAAATCTACTAGCAACACCGACTGCATACGCTATGTCCGGCCTCGTACATACCATGCATACATCAGATTTCCGACTGCTGAAGCATAAGGGACTTTCTACATTTTCTCATTCTCCTCTTCGTTTGTTGGACTCTACTCTGAGCACAACTTAAAATGACCTGCCAAAGGAGAACCAACTGGCTTTGCATTGCTCATACTGAACATGTCCAATACCTTCTCAATGTATTTCTCTTATGACAACCATATTTTCTTGGCTTTTCTGTCACGAGAAATCTGCATGCCCAGTATTTACTTTGCTGGCCCCATGTCCTTCATTGCAAAGGACTTGCTAAGTTCCTTCTTCAACCTGTCAATCATAGACATATCTTTCTCAAGGATAAGCATGTCATCATCATATAATAAGAGAATAATGAAATTCTCACCAAACCTTTTGATGTATACACAATGATCTGAAACCGTTCTTTTGTATTCATTTTCATCCATAAATGAATCAAACGTGTTGTACCACTACCTTGGAGATTGCTTCAGCCCATACAAGCTCTTTCTCAATCTGCAGATAAAATTTTCTTTACCTATGACTTTGAATCCTTCTGGTTGCTCCATATATATTTCCTCTTCTAAATCACCATGGAGAAAAGATGTCTTCACATCCAGCTGCTCAACCTCCAAGTCCAGACTAGCAGTAAAACATAGAGTAACACGAATAGAAGACATTTTTACAACAGGAGAAAAAATTTCTTCAAAGTCAATACCTTGCTTTTGACCAAAGCCTTTTACAACCAATCTGGCCTTGTATTTTGGTTGAGAACATTACTCTTGAGTCTTCAATTTGAAAACCCATTTGTTCTTCAATACCTTTCTTCCCTTTGGTAGTTGCACCAAATCATAAGTGTGGTTCTTCTGTAGAGCATCCATCTCTTCCTGCATAGCTTCTAACCACTCATCCTTCTGCTCACTTTCCATTATCTCTTGGTAACACTCTGGTTCACCTGCATCAGTAAGCATTACATATTCATCTGTAGAATACCTTTTGGAAGGCTGATGCTCTCTGGAATATCTTCTTAGCTGAGGTTCTATAGGAGGTTGCTCCTCATCTACTTCCTGCTCAATATGTTCTGCAGGTAAGTCAGCATCTACCTCTGCGTCATCTTCCTACTGATCTCCCCCATCACCTTGACATACTGGAGGAGGGACTGGATCACAATCTGCTAAGCCTTCTTCAGAAGCCTTGGCTGGTACCTTTTTCTTGAGGTCTTGAAAGGTTTGATCTTCAAAGAAGATCACATCTCTGCTTCTGAGTACTTTCTACTTTTCTGGATCCCAAAGCCTGTAACCAAATTCATCACGTGAGTACTCAAGAAAAATATATTCTTTTGTCTTACCATCCAACTTGGACCTTTCAATGTCTGGGACACGTGTAAATCCACGACAACCAAACACTCTCAAATATTTGTAGAAGACATCTTTTCCTGACCATACGTGTTCAGCGACATCACCATCTAGAGCTGTATAGGGTGACAAGTTGATAACATCAACTGCGGTCCTCAATGCATCATCCCAAAATCTTTTGGGTAGCTTGACTTGTGAAAGCATGCATCTGATCTTTTTCATGATGGTACGGTTCATCCTCTCTGCAATTACATTGTGCTGAGGTGTACCAGGAACTGTCATCTCATGCTGAATGTCCCGTGACCTGCAATAAGCATTAAAAGACCCTGTATACTCACCACCATTGTCTGACCTTATGCATTTCAGCTGCCTCTCTATCTCCCTTTCAACCCTGGCATGAAACTCTTTGAAAACATCAATAACCTAATCTTTAGTCTTCAAAGCATAAGCCCACACTTTCCTTGAAAAATCATCTATAAAGGTGATAAAGTAAAGTGCACCGCTAATACCTGGAACATTAATTGATCCACCTGAAATTTTTGTTCTCAAAGGGCCACATACATCTGTATAGACATGATCCAAGGCATGCATCTTTATAGACAATGCAGGACTAGTAAAGGAAACTCTATATTATTTTCCAGTCAAACAATCAATACATGAGTTAGATGTGTACCTCTGAAGTCTGGTAAGACTTCTTTTTAGAAAGAACTTACAGTCCCTTCTCGCTCATGTGTCCCAGTCTCCTATGTCACAACTCCATGTTAGAATCTTTCTCAGTAGCATTCAACTGATCACCACAAGCTTGAACCTACAACCTGTATAAGGTATGACATTTCTTCCTAGTAGCAACAACAAGAGAACCCTTGCTAAGCTTCCATTTTCCCTTGTGAAATCTGCTATCATAGTCTTCATCATCTAACTTTCCAACTGAAATTAAATTTAGCCTCAAATCAACCACATGCCTCACATCCCTAAGTACCAACTTGCAACCAAGATTGGTCTTTATATGAATGTCGCCCATGCCAATGATATCTACTGTCTAATGGTTGCCCATCTTGACAACACCAAAGTTTCCAACCTTTTAGGTAGCAAAGAACTCCCTCCGTGGTATAGCATGGTAAGAAGCACCTGTATCAATCACCCACTCGAGGTCCTGGCATACGCAAGAAAAAATATCATCAGAAGTAGACAAAATCAGATAATGATCACCTTGCGTTGTAACTGTGACATTCTCTGCATTCTCTACTTCTTTTCCATTTTTCTTGTTCTTCTTCTGTTGCTTGTACTGATTCTTGAAATATCTTTTTTCTCCACAGTTGTAGCAAGTAATGTCCTTTCTTGGCCTTGACTTACTTCTGCTCTTCTGTGAATTTCCTCTCCCTCTGGACTTTGACCTTCCTCTATTCTCTGAGACAAATACCTGTGAATCACTGTGAGAAATTCTTGAATTCTTTCTTCTCAACTCTTCGTTCAACAGACTGCTTGTTACTTGACTCATGAAGACAACTCCATCTGGTGCAGAATTACTGAGAGAGACCACCAGTGTGTCCCAACTTTCTGGCAATGAGCTGAGAAGTAACAATGCCTGCAACTCATCATCAAGAGACATCTTCATAGAGGATAACTGGTTAGTAATACTCTGCATTTCATTCAAATGCTCAGCAATAGAAGTGCCCTCTTTAAACGTCAAATTGACAAGTTTTCTAATCAAGACGGTCTTATTACCAGCTATTTTTTTTCATAAAGACCCTCCAACTTTTTCCATAGAGAGTGTGCAGAACTCTCAGTGGAGACATGATGAAAAACACTATCACCAAGTCATTGTCGAATAAACCTGATAGTTTTCGATCTAACATTTTTCACTCATCGGGTGACGTTGTTGCGAGCTTTCCACTATCTCCTTTCAATGGACCATACAGATCCTTGCAATACAAGATATCCTTCATTCTTGGTTTCTATATCATCCAGTTGTTTCCGTTTAAACTAATCATGCGGGATGAGTTAACGGCCTCCATGTTCATACACAAATAATCAAAACTGATCTAACAACAAGCTCTGATACCAGTTGAAGGGAAAAAAGTCATGTTCTTATGTGTAGTAACAAATCTTGAAAACCGTATAACGCAGCGAAAAATTTAATCGAAACAACACATCCACATGGAACACAAGATTTACGTGGAAAACCCCTCCAATGTGAAGGGGAAAAATCACGAGCAAGCCAGAGAAGAGAATTCACTAAGAATATGATGAAAGTACAGATTACTCAAAGTCACTTGCCAAAACTTGAGTTAGGATTACAAGAGAAAAGCTGGGATTCAATAACAACTGAACTCTCCTACGCGATCACAGCAGAACCTACTGCAAACCTGATCTTCCCTGTAATGAGAAACATGTTCAGTTGATGGAGATCTTCCCTTCTTGCTCTCCTTCTCTTCTAGCAGCCCCTTCTTTCCCGGAGCTACAGTAACCTCTTCTCTTCCTCTGGATAGCTACACTAGATCTCACCTTGTCCTTAGGGTTTTAAACCCCAATAAGATGTTTTATACATCTAGGGTGGTCAAGGAATAACCCAAGGACTAGATCCATCAATCATGGCTTGTCCCAATGACTTTGGCATTAAACAAACCATGGATATTATCCCTTTTCAACCATGGAAACAAGTTAAATTTGGCTGCATCGGGGCGGCCGGTCGACCGGACCCACAGGGGCGATCGACCGGAAGTTCTCTGCTGCTGGAAGACTGGCTTTCTGCCAGTTCCAGTCGACCGGCCCTGTGGAGGCGGTCGACTGGCAATGTCCAGACAGAACCTCTGTCTGTTCTGGTCGACCGGCCCAGTGGCAGCGGTCGATCGGACAGAGCCTGGGCTGAAAAAAATAAAAGGGCCAAAGGCCCAACATTTTCAGATTGAATTAAACAGTGAGCACCCTTAGTTTTAAGTTCAGGGAAGAGAGAACGGGTGGCCTCTGTTCTATTTCAGCAAAAAAAAAAAATTCCTATGTGTCTATGACATACTACCAACTCTAGATTTCAAAATCCACCAAATCTATCCAGATAAATTTTCAAACTCTCTCTAACTACCCGCCTAATATTTTTTTCTTAATAACGAATGAATATATATAACTTTTTCAAATCTTATGGGGCCATCCTTTTAATATTAATATTTTTGAGAATATATGCATTGTCCACAGGTTGCGTGACTTCTAATTTCACCCGAAGATCAAACACCGGCACATGAACAACCCAGGTCATATGCAGCAGATAATGCCAGGGGATGAAGGGAGTGGCAATTCTTTGATAGACCAATAATTCAGAATGTAACAATTGACATGTAGCATTTTATTTTGTGGAAGTATTAATTTTAATTGTTAATATTTTTAGAATTTAAAATGTTTATATTACAAATGAGAGAGAGAGAGAGAGAGCAACTCCAGAGCCGCTTGAAATTGTACTCATATCATGTTATGATAAACACTAAGGCCCTCTTTGAAATTCGGGTGAGATACCATGTTCATACTCTAGAGGGTCGAATACGATGCCCGACCCCGATTACGGAGAATGTGTGTGAGGGAAATGTGGGCACTCCATAATTCTCTCTAATCGGTTAAATATCCGTCTCCCGATATTTCGATAACAAAGTGACCCAAAGTGCACCTAGTACACTAATTATATCTAAAGATGTCATTAATGTAAGACTTAATTTTTTAAAAAAAAATCAGTGATCCATCCTAAAATTGTTTGGCCCTCACACTATGTCATCAGGTGGTGTGACGTGAGGGTCAAACAAAAATAAATTTACATCTATGTGAGTAGTGAATTATTTTTCCCTATTCACAAAGTCCTATTTTTATTTTTGTTCAGCATCCACGCTATGTCACCTCGTGACGTGACATGGGAGTCAAATAAATTTGGAGTGAGAGTCACTCAAAAAATAAATAAAAAAATAAATATTATATTAATTATATCGATAGATGTAATTAGTTCATCAGGTGCACAAAATGTTTCTGATTCAACCATCTTAGATTTGCATAATATTAGAAAAAATTCGTTATAATAACAAGTTTGTTTAACATATAAATAAGTAAATTGACAAAAGATATAAACTTAGACTTACGTTATTAATAATATTAAGATTGCTATAAATACGTGTATGTAATACATCAACCAAAAAATTAACAAATAGGGATGTCAATAGGTCGGACTCGAGTCGAGCTTCGACTCGACCCGAGTTGAACTCCGACTTCTTCACGAGCGAAATTTAGATCTAGTCTAGCCCCACAAATTAAATAAAAATATAATAAAATATATATATGATAATATAAAATTTATAATCTCACTAAATTAATTAGAGTTTTAGATATTGAGATATTTAGAAATAATGTTTTTATTTTTTAATTAAATAAATTAAGATATTTTAAAATTTTAATTAAATAAAATAAAATTTTGAAGAGAAAAAAAAGAACGAACTGGACTGACTTGCGGATCGAACTCAAAGTCCGATCTCGACTCATAGGTCTAAATAGACCGAACTTTTTAGATCCGACTAAAAATCATGCCCGACTATCCGATCAAAAATTGAATCGGACTAGCAGACCCATCTAATCATCCCGACTTATCAACACCTCTGCTTACAAGCCATCGTCCTCTTTTCTATGCACCTGCGGCCCCCCACGGAGTGGGGGGAGTTTGAGATTACTGGGTGGGGGGAATTTGAGATTACTTTTGGGGAGGGACAACCTTGACGTCACATGTTTGTGGTTAAATAGTAGTCATAAGTTAGAGATCTAGCCTCCTACCGTTAGGCTTCCATATATATATTTCACGTAAGACATCCACTCTGTACTTCAAAGAAAACGACAATATCATGGATTCAGATGTATGAGAGGAGAAATTTGAAAGTACTATACTTTATGACATACACTACAATAATCTAGCATGTTTTAAAATATGATTGACATTCATGAATCTACAAAAAGATATCTCCGAAAACCCCCCAAATGCTTCTAATTATGCTCTTCGGACTCTAATGCTGTCAATTTTCAAAGAAGTTGTTCATAAACGTAGAAATCAAAAACACCTTTAAAATTCATGTAATCTTATCAAGTTCCTATAAAATTTATTTTAGGGTAGTTTCATTATTTCATCATTTCAATATATATTTAGATCACGCTTAAGTCAAAGTAATGGTATAATTATAAATATTTAAAAATATTCAAGAATATTTTTGATAATTGATGAAACTCGAAGTATAGATACAATTGAGCAGAGTTGCAAACTAGCTGAGCACGAGTCCCATGCCATCCAAGCTTGTTGGTTGGTTCATCATCGAGCCTAGTTCTTATCAACCTCAACCTATTTGAACAGTAAATGAGTTGAAGACGGGTCGAGTGCCACTTTATTCGAACTCTATTTATTTAATAATTGAGTTTAATTTGACCTCTATAGATATTAAATAATCTTAAATTATTTATTATTTGTCAACATCTTTGAATTACTTAATAAATAAAAATGCAAGAAAGAAGTATTACTCTCTTATATCCATATATTAAGTATATTATTAGACAAGCTAAATCTAATAATGAGTTATTAACTAATCATACAACAATACTAACAAAGAAATGTAGGGTCATGTTTGGATTGTGCTTTGTAGGGCGTTACCTTGGGTTAGAAGGAGCCCTTCCAGAAATTCTCCACGGCCCGGGTTAGGGGCCGAGGAGGGGGTTTGGAAATAGTTTTCAACCAGCAATAGACGCGACTCGGTTAATACCTCACTGCCTGCGTCATTGCCCCAAGCGCAAAGATGAAATTTGAGATCGAGATAGTTCCCATTTTATAGGACTTCCTCTGTCTACTTGTTCCGAGCAAGCGATGTGGGACTATTAGTTTTTCTTCCGCCTACCTACCTCACAGAACAGAAATTAGCACGGACATTTCTGAGAAAAAAAAATTCGGTAGATGCCCTCGTGGTTCGTGAACGAAGACCGCATTATTACGTCTCTTGTTTCCCGGGTTCTCTGTAGTCTGTTCTTCCAGACATATGCTTGCACCATGCATGTTTCCGACACTCGAACTAATGCAAGTCTAGAAAATCGGAATCTGAGAAAGAGATGGAAAAGACAGGGAGGTTCAAGCACCATGACCCAACAATATGTATGGGGAATCCAAGTTTCTACTCTCTATAAGCAAAACATGTTGAACATTAAACCAAGGCCTAGCTAGGATCTGTTAATCTGGTCTTTCTGTAGATTGTGGATTGTTGTCTACCTTCGTCGGGCCACGTCTGTACCAATGCCTGAACTGGAACCAATGAAGTGCTTCGACTTGGGACCTCCCCTTTCTGCATATCCCCCTTCAAAAGAAGAAAAGTACTGCACATTCGCTTCCACCATTTGGCGTACTCTGCGGTCACTGCAAAAGTGCAAAGCAATATTCTCAACCCTGGGCATAATATCCCCCGTCTCGTCGTCCCAGCAAGTGTGCCAATCATTCATAGATCCACGGGAACGTCGACACGTGGTAACGTGACGTGAGGGCGGAGTAATATTTTTTATTATGATTCACAAGAGTCTATTTTTATTTTTACTTAAATTATTTAAAAAAATTAAAAATTAAATGTTACACTAATTATATCGGTAAACATAATTAGTGCATTCGGTGCACAATGTGTTCATGATTCAACCAGCTTAGATTAGCCTAATATTAGAAAAAAATCATTATAATAATAAACTTGTTTAACATATAAATAACCAATTGACAAAAGATACTTGGACGTATGTTACTAATAATATTAAGATTGCTATAAATACTATATTTAATACATCAACTAAAAAAATTTACCAGAGAGTTGTCAATAGGTCGGACTCTGACTAAACTTAAGTCGACTCAACCGAGTTAGACTACGACTTCTTCACAAGTGAGATTTAGATCTAGTCCTGGCCCCACAAATTAAATAAAAATATAATAATAAAAATAAATATGATAATATAAAAGTTACGATCTTATTAAATTAATTAAAATTTTAGATATTGAGATATTTAAAATGATATTTTTATTTTTTTTAATTCAATAAAATAATTTTTTAAAAAAAAAGAAGAAGAACGGGTTGAGATCGTGAATCAAATTCAAAGTCCCACCTTAGCTCATGGGTCTAATTAGGTTAAATTTTTTAGATTCGACTAAAGAATCACGGGTCAAAAAAAGATACGATGCCCCGAAATTCAGCTGGACCAGCAGGCCAATCATTTCAGCAGGACCTGAAAAAGCGATCGTCCTCTTTTCTATGCACCCGCGGGCCCTCATCACGTCGCGGGAATTCGAGTTACTTTTGGGGAGGGACAACCCTGACGTCACATGTTTGTGGTTAAATAGTAGTCATAAGTTAGAGATCTAGCCTCCTACTGTTAGGCTTCCATATAGATATTTCACATGAGACATCCACTCTGTACTTTGAAAGTACTATACTTTAAGACATACACTACAATAATCTAGCATGTTTTAAAATATGATGACATTCATGAATCGACCAAAAGATATCTCCGAAAGGGGTATGCTTCTAATTATGCTCTTCGGACTCTAATGCTGTCAATCTTCAAAGAAGTTGTTCATAAACGTAGAAATCAAAAACACCTTTAAAACTCATGTAATCTTATCAAGTTCCTATAAAATTTATTTTGGGGTAGTTTCATTATTTCATCATTTCAATATATATTTAGATCACACTTAAGTCAAAGTAATGGTATAATTATAAATATTTAAAAATATTCAGAAGTATTTTTGATAATTGATGAAACTCAAGATTATAGATACAATTGGGCAGAGTTGCAAACTACCCGAGCTCGAGTACCATGCCATCCAAGCTTCGGTTGGTTCATCATCGAGCCTAGTTCTTATCAACTTCAACCTATTTGAACAGTAAGGCCCCCATTTGAAAATCAGTTAGGGTCCACTTGTTCGACTAACAAGGTCAAATAAGTCTTAACCGGATGATGTGTGTGAGGGGGGGAGGCGGCCCGCCCCACGAAGCAGTCGACCGCCTCCCGACAATTCGTTTATCAAACAAGGCCTGAATGAGTTGAACACGGGTCGAGTGCCACTTTATTCGAACTCTATTTATTTAATAATTGAGTTTAATTTAAACTCTTAAGATACTAAATAATCTTAAGTTATTTATTATTTGTCAACTTCTTTGAACTACTCGATCAATAAAATTACATGAAAGAAGTATTACTCTCTTATATCTATATATTAAGTATATTATTAGACAAGTTACATCTGATTATATGAGTTATTAACTAATCATACAACAATACTATCAAAGAAATGTGATTTGAGTCTTAATTGAAATAGTCTCCAGACGTAAACGAGCATTTTCAGACAAACATTTTACTCACAAGTTCAATCGCACCCAAACGATCGTGAAATTAAAACGAGAGAGAGAGAGAGAGAGAAAGGGCTTGTCTACAACGGGCTTCGTAGGGCGTTACGCTGGGCCAGAGGGAGTCCTTCTTGATTCTCCACGGCCCAGGTTAGGAGCCGAGGAGGGGGTGTGGAAACAGTTTTCAACCAGCAACAGACGCGACTCGGTTAATACCCCACTGCCTTCGTCATTGCCCCAAGCGAGTTCCCATTTTATAGGATTTCCTCTGTCTACTTGTTCTGAGCAAGCGATGTGGGACTATTAGTCTTTCTTCCGCCTACCTACCTCGCAGAACAGAAATTAGCACGGACATTTCTGAAAAAAAAATGGGTAGATGCCCTCGTGGTTCGTGAACGAGACCGCATTATTACGTCTCTTGTTTCCCGGTTCTCTGTTCTTCCAGACATATACTTGCACCATGCATGTTTCCGACACTCGAACTAATGCAACTATGCAAGTCTAGGAAATCGGAAGCTGACACAGAGATGGGAAAGACAGGGAGGTTCAAGCATCATGACCCTACAGCGTCTGCAGCATATGGGGAATCCAAGTTTCTACTCTCTATAAGCAAAACATGTTGAACATTAAACCGAGGCCAAGCTAGGACCTGTTAATCTGGTTTTTCTGTAGATTGTGGATTGTTGTCTCCCTTCATCGGGCCACGTCTGTATCAATGCCTGAACTGGAACCAATAATAAAGTGATGGGACTTGGGACCTCCTCTTTCTGCATATCCCCCTTCCAAAGAAGAAAAGTACTGCACATTCCCTTCCACCATTTGGTGTATTCAGCAGTAACTGCGTAAGTGCAAAGCAATATTCTAAGCAGTGGGCATAATATCCCCCATCTCATCATCCCAGCAAGTGTGCCAATCATTCGTAGATCTGCGGGAATGTCAACATGTGATCCCCTTCGCTTGATCAAGCAAAGAGAAGAACTTTGGATGGTCCGTGATCCGCTTCTCATCCACATCACCAACACCAGAAGAGGTCCAGCTTCACCACCCCATTTCCATCTCACCAGCCGGCCAAATCTTTCCAACAAGAAATAGAATCCCCGTCCCCCACACATACGTGTCGACCCAAAAATCCGATCCATCCAAATGAGGAAGGATTTGGACAGCATGCAAGGGTGGCCAATTCTCACTGGCCGTTCATGCACCATGCTCCTTTTTATGGCCCATCCATAGCACGGGGAATCTGGCGCCAGGGAGTAAGCTCCCTTTCTCTGCCTATAAATTTGAGCAGGCATTGCAAGACTTGTCAGATGCAGTAAGTAGAAGGAGAAGAGGAGAAGTGACAAGAGAGGCAGCAATGAGAGAAATGTGCAAGATAGCAGATGGTCATCCATGGTGTGAAGATCCTAGCATGAAGAGGCAGAGAGTGGTGTGGAGCCAAGAATGACTTGCCGGCATTGGCCGCGAGGGATGTCGATGTGCCAACCGTGGCGATGTGCCGGCAAGTTGTTCTTGGCTACATGTTTCTCTCTTCTTCTCATGTTAGTACCTCTCTCGCACACGAACGTTGAGAACTCACCAACGAAGTTTCGACCTTGCTTCAAGGATCTTCAACGAGGAAAATTTCAACTCAGGCCTTGTGTGCAGCCCTCCTACGCATTTCTCTAAATATGATAGTAACATCTTGTCAATGTGCAAGACTAACTTCTCGGTGCTATCTTTTGTTTGTGATTTGAGGGCGACTTTATAACCGAATAAGAGTTAGGTAGGATGAGTTATTCACCTTATTCTACCTATCTAAGTTTGGTAGCACGAGTAAAATGGAGCGAGTTATTCGGGGTTAAATAAGTAGGCTCATGTTAAGTTCGGGTAGTTTATTCAACCATTTTGGTCGAATAAACCATTTTAGGTCAGGAACAACAAGATATGTGATTTTACTAATTCTTAGTAAACTAAGGAACTAGTATCAAATTCAATTAAACTTAAACTCCAGAATAATTTATCCGGGCTTACCTTAATCAACTTATCCTACCCGATTACCATGCATGGCAGCCCTCCTTGGTTCATCTGGTTTGCCCCAGCAGCGTGGGTGCAACCAATTCTCACCCATCATGAGTTAAAGCTGAAGGCTTAAAAATTGTCCTATATTGTATGTTCATATTTACATGTCGTTCCATGCATGCTAGAGGTTACCTAGCTATGCATAAATATTCAATTATTCATGCACATTTACTTTCGGAAAAAATATCGGTATAGCCGCAAAGTTTAAAATATTATTCCTACACCTCTACCTTTATCGAACTTATCTCAATCTCTCTCAAATCTTTATAATAGATGCATCATGCCCCTGCCATCAACAGCTCCTTGCGATGGTTAATCCCAAATGAGTCAACATGGGCAAATGACTAACCTCTCTCTCTCAAGATCTCTCTCTCTCTCTCTCTCTCCATGATGATCACTTATGCTAGGGCACATCGAACGTAGGGCTTCACACCTCTCCCATGTTTAAATGAAGATCATGAATGATGCACGTAGCATATGACACACATCGAGAATAGGACCAAAGAGGAGTAAGAGATCAGAACATCGTGACATGTGACATGAATAAAGCAGTGGAAATCGTACCAGTATGAACCGACTCTGGTATCAAATTTGCATCCAACTTAAAATTACTTGATAGAGAGTAGTGACTCTTTTTTTTTTACAAACTCTCGATTTATCTCTACACAACCAATGTGATACTTAACAGTGGCATCCTCTTGTTGGCAAAATGCACCGTATCACATCACAGAGCACGAGAAGATGCATTCTTAATGTACTGTAAGTAGTGGCATCAAAAGTCATGTCACATTTTAGTACTTCCACACCGTCAATAACATGTAAAATATGGCAATTAAACAAGGGCAAACAAGAGTTACAAAGAAATAATTGTAGGGGAATTTATCCATGAAAACCCCCTTTTTAGTGAGATAATTACCGTTAGGTTTTTGTTGAACAAAAAAAAGGTTTTTGTTGGACAAATCATTGTTTATGTGCATGAGATCTCTAGTTCCAATTATAAAATATGGCGCATAAAATTTACAGTCTCTGCAAATGCCACAGTTACAAATCTCCATTTAAACTCCATCACTTCCCTTCCCTAGGTGCATTTAAAACTTCACCGTAATTCTAAGCAGATTCATCATGATGGAAGTGGGTAAGCGACATCTAATTAACATCCGTTACAATTTACAGCAAGCACCTAAGGAAGTACGAGGAAGGAACGAAGGTAAAAAATAGGGTACGTTCTCACTTGCAATAATTTGATCAATGTGCTTGAAAGCAAATGTTATAGCCTATATTTTGTATGTAAATTTATTTTATACTCTTAGAACTATGATTTGATGACCCAACCCGACTCATATGAGTCGGCTCATGTCTGGGCCAGATTGAGTTGGCCAAGTTGGCCTAGGTCTATCTTTGTTGTTGTTGACCCATTCAAAAGGGTAACAGCTGGAACCCATGCATAGCTGGATCTGTCATGTAGCATGAAGAAGTCTTTCCCCATGTGAGAAAGATAGTGCTACAACAGCTGGACCCAGCATAGCTGGATCTGTCATAGAGAGGAAGTCTTTCCCCACGTGAGAAAGACAGAGCCGCACAAGTGCCGTGTACGGCAAGTATGTTCCCACGCGGAAACCAACTCTTCATAGCTTTAGCATTAATTAATCTTTCTTGCTGCGGTCTTTGCTCCTTATTTAAGGGGGGGCTGATGGTTGGGGCATAGCATGAGTAGACAGCAAAACAGAGAGAAACATAAGGGCCTGCTATATGTTCCATTCAGTTTTCATCTCGCTGTGCTCGTCAGTTCTCTGAACACAAATAGAGAAGAAGTCTTGGAGTGTCTGTATCCTAAGAAGACGATCGGTGCCGATGTAAGATCACTCTTCTTTGCTTTTCCTTATAGTGAAACTCTCTCTCAACTCTTTTCCCATGGATGTAAGAAGGCATCTTGCCTCTCCGAACCACGTACATCTGTGTTCTTTCTTGTGTGCTTGTTGTTGTCTTGTGTGTTTGTGCTAGGTGAGATTATCCGCTTCCGCTACAAGAGGATTACATCCTCTGTCTGTGATCCTATCTAACTGTACAACATTTGGTATCAGAGCCAGATCTATAATCTCCCTACTATCCACTCAAGATGTTAGCAAGATTCGAGGTGGAGAAGTATGACGGTAAGATCGACTTCGGCCTATGACAGAAGAGGATAAAAGCTGTTCTCGTACAGAACAATCTCCATAAAGCGCTTCTCGGCAAGGAGCAGTCTGGCAAGAAAGATGATGAATGGGCTGAACTTGATCTGAAGACGATAAGTACAATCTATTTGTGTCTCGCAGATGAGGTGATGTACAACGTTGCCGATACAGATACTACTCAAGACTTGTGGAAGAAACTCGAGAAACTCTACATGTCAAAGTCTCTCACAAATAAGCTTTATATCCAGAAACAACTCTACAGCCTACGCATGACAGACGGGGGCGATTTGTTAGAACACATGAATGTGTTCAATAAATTGATCTCTCAACTTCGCAGCATGGACGTCAAGGTGGATGACGAGGATCAAGCTCTTCTCCTCCTATCTTCTTTGCCCAAGTCCTATGACCACCTGGTGACCACTATCCTCTATGGTAAAGACACACTAAAGATGGAGGAGGTCAAGACTATTCTATTGTCAAATGAACATAGAAGCAAGTCAAGCACTAGTGAAGGTTTGATGGTGAACAGTCCCGGTCAAGATAGAGGACGTCAAAAAGAAAGAGGCAAGAAGAACTACAAATCACGCTCCAAATCAAAGGGGCGAGACAATCGGTGTCACTATTGTAAAGAAGAGAGTCACTGGAAAAATAATTACCCGAAGAAACTAAAGAAAAAGGCCAAGGAAAAGCAAGAACCAGAAGAGGTGAGTATTGCATCTGGATCAGAAACAAATGGAGATGCGTTAACCATCTCCTCAGGTATGAACTCTTCTGATATTTGGATTCTTGATTCTGGATGTTCTTATCACATGTGTCCATATAGGGAGTGGTTTGATACATATTCTTCTTATGATGGAGGTCGGGTTCTTATGGGGAACAATACTGAATGCAAAATAATTGGATAGGAACTATAAAAATCAAGATGTTTGATGGGGCTGTGAGGACATTGACAGAAGTTAGGCATGTGCCTGAACTCAGAAAAAGTCTAATCTCCCTGGGCACACTTGATGCCATCGGGTGCACTTTTGTCGGTGCTAACAACACCCTTAAAGTAAAAAAGGGTGCAATGGTAGTAATGAAGGGAGTGAAGATTGGGTCACTGTACAGGTTAATTGGAAAAACTGTCACAGGTGATGTTGCTATATCATCCTCCTCGGATGAAGATGCCACGTTGTTGTGGCATGCCAGACTCGGTCATATGAGTGAGAGAGGGTTGCTGGAGTTGCATAGCAGGAAATTACTCAAAGGAATTAAATCATGTAAACTTGTTTTCTGCGAATCCTGTGTTCTTGGCAAACAATGCAGGGTGAAGTTCACCACTTCTAAGAACAGGAGCAAGAACATTCTTGAGTATGTGCACTCAGATGTCTGGGGACCAGCCCCAGTGGAGTCTCTTGGAGGAGCCAAATATTTTGTAACATTCATTGATGACTTCTCGAGAAAAGTTTGGGTCTATTTCTTGAAACACAAGTCAGAAGTGTTCGAGAAGTTTAAACACTGGAAAGCCAAGGTCGAGAAGCAGACAAGTAAACAGATCAAGTGTCTGTGGACTGATAATGGTGGTGAGTTCACTTCAAAAGAGTTTGAAGATTTCTGCTCTATGGAGGGTATTACTCGACATTACACTATCCCACGGAAGGCTCAGCAAAATGGGGTAGCAGAAAGGATGAATCGAACTCTTCTAGAAAGAGCACGCTGCATGAGGTTGTTCGCCAACTTGTCTAAGCAGTTCTGGGCTGAGGCCGTAAACACTGCATGTTATTTGGTGAATCGGTCTCCTCTACAGCATTGGAACTCAAAACACCACAGGAGGTATGGATTGGCAAATCGATTAATTATTCTGACATTCATATTTTTGGCTGTCTTGTCTTTGTATTGGTACAGGATGAAGAAAGGACAAAGCTGGATGCTAAGTCCAAGAAATGTATTTATCTGGGTCGGAAAGTTGGCGTGAAAGGTTACAAGCTTTGGAATCCTGTCACCCGCAAGGTGGAGCTCAGCAGAGATGTTGTGTTTGATGAAGCTTCCATGTTGAAAAATATTCAACAGCAGGTCCAAGATGTGAAGAATCCTAGTACCTCGGTTCAGGTGGAGTCGAGCAGTGAAGATGTCAATGATGACTTTGATCAGGAGGAGTCTTCACATCCGGATGAGATAACTGAACAACCACAGCAGGAGGAGCCTTACTCTATTGCTAGGGGAGGACAGAAGAAACACTCAATTGCCATTGAAATTAAGAGATACTGTGGCGTATGCTTTTTCTATTATATCTTCTGACCCATGCTCTTTTCAGGAAGCAATTAAGAGCAAGGATAGCAACATGTGGCTGAGTGCTATGCAAGAGGAGATGAAATCTCTTAGAAAAATCAAACATGGGAGTTGACGAGACTTCCTAAAGGTAAGAAAGCAATTGGCTGCAAGTGGGTGTACAGAAAAAAGGAAACTTTGTATGAAGGTGAACCAGTCAAGTACAAGGCAAGACTGGTTGTCAAAGGTTATGCACAGAGAAAGGGAGTGGATTTTGATGAAATATTCTCGCCAATGGTAAAACATTGTTCGATCAGGGTCTTACTTGCTATGGTAGCTATGCAAGACTTGGAGTTAGAGTAACTGGATGTGAAGACTGCTTTCCTGCATGGTAGTCTTGATGAGGAGATCTACATGCTACAACCTGAAGGCTTTGAGAGGCAGGTAAAGAAAAGTTGGTGTGCAAGCTAAGAAGGTCTCTCTATGGCTTGAAACAGGCTCCAAGACAGTGGTATAAAAGATTTGATACCTTCATGGTGACCCATGGCTACACAAGGAGCAGGTATGACAGTTGTGTCTACTTCCGTTTTCTCAGTGATGGCTCTATTAGTTTACTGATGCTATATGTTAATGATATGTTGATTGCTTGCAAGTCTATGCTTGACATTTCTAAGTTAAAGCAGGAACTTAGTTTGACTTTGAGATGAAAGATCTAGGAAATGCTAAGAAGATTCTAGGTATGGAGATCCATCGTGACCGGTGTAGCGGCAAGTTTTTGTTGACTCAGAAAGGATACATCGAGAAGGTTTTGGCCAAATTCAATATGACTGAGGCCAAGTCTGTGAGTACTCCTCTAGCTCAGCATTTTAAGTTATCATTACAGCAATGCCCTCAATCAGAAAAAGAACGCCAAGAAATGCAGAATGTTCAGTATGCTAGTGCTATCGGTTGTATGATGTATGCCATGGTTTGCACTAGACCTGATTTGGCTCAAGCTGTCAGTGTTGTCAGCAGATACATGACAGATCCAGGTAGAAAGCATTGGGATGTAGTCAAATGGATTTTGCGTTACCTCAGGGATTCATCGACGTTGGTTTGGTATTTCAAAAGAGCACTAACGATAATGTTCTTGTTGGTTTTGTTGACTCTGATTATGCAGGAGATCTTGACAAGAGGAGATCCACTACATGATATATCTTCACTCTAGGTGGAGCTCCTATCAGTTGGAAGGCTATGTTGCAAAATATTGTGGCCTTGTCAACAACAGAAGCAGAGTATATTGCTGCAATGGAGGCTACTAAAGAGGCAGTGTGGCTCAGAGGTTTGGTGAAAGAACTCGGAATTGCTCAGGAGAGCGTCAGTTTGCATTGTGACAATCAAAGTGCTATTTGTCTTGCAAAGGATCCAGTGTATCATGCAAGAACCAAGCACATAGATGTTAGGTATCACAAGCTCAGAGAGTTCGTGGCAGATGGTTACATTCAGCTTGTCAAGGTTCCACTGAAGATAATGTAGCAGACATGTTGACCAAGCCTCCACCAACAGCTAAGTTCAAGAATTGCCTTAACTTAGCTAATGTTTATGGAAGCTGAGAAGTAAAAGACCCCAGGAAGAGGGGGGTACTAATGCTGAGGAGAGTATTCACATCTGTTATAAACATTTGCTCATGAGACTGTTGCCATTTGCTCATGTCAAAGGTGGAGAATGTTGTTGTTGACCCATTCAAAAGGGCAACAGCTGGAACCCATGCATAGCTGGATCTGTCATGTAGCATGAAGAAGTCTTTCCACATGTGGGAAAGATAGTGCTACAACAGCTGGACCCAGCATAGCTGGATCTGTCATAGAGAGGAAGTCTTTCCCCGCGTGGGAAAGATAGAGCCGCACAAGTGCCGTGTACGGCAAGTATGTTCCCACGCGGAAACCACATCTTCCTAGCTTTAGTATTAATTAATCTTTCTTGCTGTGGTCTTTGCTCCTTATTTAAGGGGGGGCTAATGGTTGGGGCGTAGCATGAGTAGACAGCAAAACAGAGAGAAACATAAGGGCATGCTGTATGCTCCATTCAGTTTTCATCTCGTTGTGCTCGTCAGTTCTCTGAACACAAATAGAGAAGAAGTCTTGGAGCGTCTGTATCCTGAGAAGACGATCGGTGCCGGTGTAAGATCGCTCTTCTTTGCTTTTCCTTATAGTGAAACTCTCTCTCAGCTCTTTTCCTGTGGATATAGGAAGGTATCTTGCCTCTCCGAACCACGTACATCTGTGTTCTTTCTTGTGTGCTTGTTGTTGTCTTGTGTGTTTGTGCTAGGTGAGATTATCCGCTTCCGCTACAAGAGGATTACATCCTCTGTCTGTGATCCTATCCAACTGTACAACATATCTTAGCCCAATTCAACTCATATCCGGCCCGCCGTAGACACCCGTTTTCGACTTATAAGTTGAGTCATTCTTTTATTCTTTGATAACACCCTAAATTGGTCATTTTTGGATTGATCCGCTGACCCTTTGTAAGCCCATTTAATCCCTTCTAAGCTCTTAAATTTTAAATTCCGTATCCTAGAGGTCAAACCCACGATCTGGTCAACTCACTCTGAACGTGGCCTATTGTACGATGGCGTTCCTTAAGATCACGGTCGGTACATAGGTCGCGTTCATGAAAATTCAAATTCTTGCTTTGGCCCAATCACCCTTTATCGCGGTCTATCGCGTGGTCACGTTCATGATGATCGTGGTCACTGTTTTGACCGCGTTCTTAGACGAAAAGCACTTTCCCATTTTCGGCACTTTCGATCGAAAGTGGTAAGCACGCTCGATTTTGGGAAGGTCGGAGGTGATCTTTTCGATCGTAGCAGCTCACCAATCCTTCTAAGACTCGTCCACCTCAATTTGGAGAAGGGTTAACTCGATTTGAGCCGCCGTTTCTAGGGTTTTCTCTTCACACATGAACTAGGATTTTCACCCTATAAATTGAACCCTTCGGCTCAGCGCTCAAGGGGATGCAACTACGGGGAAGGGTGGAGGCTATGCTGCGTTGGAGACCCCTCTGCCTCGTCCCACCTTCAATCAGGGAGTTTGCTTAGGGCTTAGTCTCTTTTTAGTCTTATTGTTTCTCTGGTTTCTTCATTGTTCTTCGTTTTCTTCCACTATTCCTCCCTCAATCATAGCATATCACTGCTTATTTTCATTGTTCTTCAGTTTCTTCCACTATTCCTCCCTCAATCATAGCACATCACTGCATATTTTGAAAGCACGTTTTTACTCATCAATCACAAACACACAAACCCAATCTTTACCCTAAAAATCCAAACCCCCACGTAATCTCCCCCCCCCAATTACATGTTCATCCCAATAGAGGGATAGATGCTACATTTGAGCAAAGTTTATTGGGTTTTCCCTTGTTTTTCTTTCATTTTTCGCAAGTCTAGGCAGAAAATTATGTGAGGCCCTTGCTCCTTGACCGGCTTGAAGAGAGGAGGAAAAGAATTTACAAGATCCCACACAGTTTGCTAAACGCGTCATCCACAGAGGCCGCGTTCTTCAGAACACATCTAGAACAGAAGCCGCGTCCTGAACGCGTCACCCCCGACGACCACGTTTTGTCCAGGCCCCCTCTCGAGCCGATCATCTTCTTTCCGAGGAAAGTAGCATGCTCCCCTATAATTCTATATTATTTCGCATGCTATAAACCCTCGGTGGCGATCCCGATCCTTGTTTCCTATCTTTTATTATCATCATATTTAGTTCTTTATTTGTGATCATAGACACCCCATCTATCTATATTTCTTGTTATCTGGATTGTTGGGTGTTGATTTTTATATCTACACCCTCTGAATCAACCAGCCTTGCTTGGAACCGTGAAATAAAGCTTAACATGAAATAAAATCTAAAATTCTTCAATTTGTTGTATTCGAATTCCCTCTTTAGCATAGAAGCAAAGATACCTTGGTGGCGATGCCATGAAGTACTCTTCTAACACTAGTTTCTTGCATTCCTCCCTCCATGTTTTCGAGAGCAAATAACTGCGTATTCTATTTCATCATCCTCACAAGCTAAGGAATGTTCACTAGAATCACTGCCAATGAAGCGGGTCCTCATCTGCTAAATATTTTTCATTTTGCAACTAGCTGCAGGTTGTCTTGACGAGCTCAACAAGATGTTAGATATTAGACTACCACTGTTCAGTTGTACAATATGCCATTTTATGATAGAGATCATGTTTGGTCTCAGCTTTCGCCTTTCATCATTAACTTAATCTAAGTTTTGAATTGGAGGATTGTGGGAATGAATCATTCTTCTTATAGATGTCAAGATTGTTACCTGTTTCGATGTGAAGAATGAAGTGAAATTGATGCAACTATTAAATAAGAACCTCCTCTTACAAATTTGTAATAAGTCACAAGGGATTTGCATTCTCCGTGCCACTCAGACAGATGTTGAAGCATCAACGTCCCCTAAGTGAGAAGGATGTACCGATGGAACAAATCCAAGATGCTTTCGGGCACGCGTAACTTAAATCAGCATAAGGGCCATAACTAATTAAGGGATGGGATCCGCTATGCACTTTGGTACGTACTCCCCAAAAGTGTAGGATCTCATTCCTCACAATAAGCTTGCGATGTGAATTCTTGATTTGTTCACATGATATTCCAACTGTATTTGAACTGTTTGCTTATTATTATTATTAACTTTTCATGGGAGGCTTTTCCTCGGCAAATTTCATGAACATTTCAACAAAAGAAAATCGAAGCCATATCTTCGGGATGGTGCAAATAAAAAGAGTGGCAAACACATGTAGGGTCTCTTTGTTAACCGAGAACAGTTAGTATAAGCGACTCTTGGGAGTCGCTTGCCCTAACCGAGTCCGGCTAACGCGAATGTGTGTAAAGAGAGAGCGAGACTCATCACTCTCTCTCTTATTCGCTCACTTATTCTACCCGCCGTTACCCGGATGTCAAAACGGCCCGTAGAGAATATATTCTCAAGCCTAGATGATAGTAAAAGAATAATGATATTCTTACTATTATTGAGATATATGAAGTATTTTCGTCGTGAGCAACATTGTCGAGTATTCTCCAACCATCTAGAACAAATTCATTGTCACATGGTTTAGTAAACCATTACTTGTAAGTACTTCAAAGGGGTACCTTACGAAAATAATATTTTGCTCGTAAACCATGACGGATAGGAATATCGCTCTCTTTGTTTTCTAATAAATTACCACCACATATGCCCCACTTTGATCGAGAGTAAGGATAACTCAGATTAAGTTAATCGAGTCAAAAAATATACTATTTGTTAATGGGCTGCGGTGCCCATTGGGCTCGCCAGCGGGGCGCGCCCGCCACGGATGCCGAGCGCGCGCGGGGCGCGTGC
>JAHNEJ010002220.1:0-116478 GCA_022559845.1 Amorphophallus konjac
CGGAAGGAGGAAGATGAATGACAGGGAGGATTGGCAAAGCAACCTCCGGGGTGGCTTTCACGTCCACCATCTTTCTCAGATTTTGAAACTGCTCATCCATGCGATTGAACCTATTGAGGAGCGATTGGGCGAGCTCCTCTGGGGGTGAAGGTGGCACTTGCCATTGGGGGAGAAACTGTCTCCCGGAGACTTGAGGGGGAAACCCGGAATGAGAGGGAACTGTCGGACCACCGACAGTTGGTCCTGGCTAAAACGGTGTGTGAGGAACACCGGGAGTTTGAGATTGTGACGGGAATTGGAATGAGGGAGGTTGTTGGCTCGCTTGTCCTTGAAGCGAGGGAGACTGGGTGGCTTGCGCCAATGAAGGAGATGGAATGGCCTGCACGGACTCGTGGAGAGGTGCGATAGCCGGAGTTGACTCCTGGGGCGTGGGGGAAACAGATTTCCCCTTTAGAATGGCCTGGAAGGCCCGGAGCTGTTCAGAGGTAAGCTCCGTGTTGCGAGGACGCCCAGTAAGGAAGTGATATCCTGTGGCGGGGACGTGTCCCCGGCAATAACCTGCACCTCCTGCGAGGGGTCATGAGAAGGACCCGAGTCCATAGCATAGACTCGCGGGTCGGCTGTCAAACCACGGCTAGGGTGGTTCTCCTCGGAAGACTCGTGAGACATGCTCACAGTTCTCCCAGAACGCAAAAACATACACTAGCAAGTAGGTAGCAGAGATTATCAAACAAGTGGATGCCTTTACGCCCTTTTTTTTGTTTTGATTTTGATGATTTTTTTTGTATTTTTAGCGAGATCCGAAGTTCACACAAAATGGGGACCCTAGTTTGTTTTTGTTTCACCGCCGTGTCAGCTAGGGTCTCTCGTCTCACCACGAACGAAATGACTAACTCCGGGGCACTTCAATGGTACAACCAGCCCAGTGAACGAAGAGGAGATTCTTCGATGTCGGGGACTTACGGAGGTCCCAGTGTAGGAGATTCTAGTCCGTTGAGAGGAATTCCCAAACGGAGAGTCCTTCCTTCACCGGGAAAGGGTGATCCTCAAAAAATGAAAAAAAGATAGAAAGGAGGAATGGATGTATGCAATGGAATGCTGACAGATATATGGAGTGGGAAAACAACAAAAATAACAGACATATAATAACAAACAACCAAACAACTGACAGTGCTGCCGTGAGCACAACGGGGGCGCGCGCGGGCGCCAAGATGGAGAGGCACGGATGGTGCCGAACTTGCAAGGGTAGCCGAGAGGAAGCAGTAGACGTCCCACCGTGATCGCCAATCTGTGAGCGACGTCACGCGGTTCGGAGAAGAGCGGGGAAGAGGAAGAAGCGGAGAGCGCGCGGGCTCCTTCTTTTTTTGTTTGTTTTGTTTGCTGCAACACAGAAATGAGAGGAAAGAGAGAAGGGGCCACCACGGGAGATTGCTCCGGCGGGGCGAGCGGGACAAGTATGATATAGCAAAATATGGGGATTAAACGGCCATAGCGGGAAGTGACTCGCCGCGACCTCGGGGGGACGGGAATGATGCAAAAATTAAATAACAAGAATTGAAACGGCCATTGGGGAAGTTACTCGCCGCGGCCTCGAGAATATGAACAGAATATAACAGAATATAGAGAAAATATGAGAACAGAAATTTAAACGGCCATTGGGGAAGTGACTCGCCGCGGCCTCGATGATATGAGCAGAATATAACAGAATATAAAGAAAATATAAGAACGGAAATTTAAACGGCCATTGGGGATGTGACTCGCCGCGGCCTCGATGATATAAGCAGAATATAACAAAGCATAAAGAGATTGTAGGAATAGAAAATTAAACGGCCATTGGGGAAGTGACTCGCCGCGGCCTCGATGATATAAGCAGAATATATAACAAAATATAAAGAGAATATAGGAAACAGAAATTTAAACGGCCATTGGGGAAGTGACTCGCCGCGGCCTCGATGATAAGATGTGATCGCCAGGGGCCAAAAGACCCCAAAATAAGAAGGTGATCGCGCCTACCTCAAAAGCGGGAGATGGCGGGTTGCTTCTTCCTCTCCTTCCGGCCGGCCGACGGAGAGGGCTTTCCTCGGGTACCCTTGCAAGACAACGACAAATAAATGACAAGTGGATTAGAAAGATGGAGGTGTAGTATTCGAATCCTTGCGATAAAAATAACGAAATGATGGCAAGACACACACCTGGTTGGTGTTATCTTTTAAACCCCTCTCGGACTCGAGTAGGAGGAAAATGAGATGATGGATGTAAGAAGTATAAGAGAAGAGGCCCCCTTGTGAAGGGGGATAGATGATGCAATATGATGAATGTAAAGGACTATGGAGAAAAAGGGGAAGAAAAGGCTTATTGGATGAGCCGAGGGTGAAATCCGGCGGAGCTCCGGCAGCGTGGGGACGACGTGGAAGCGCGGTGGATGAAGACGACCTTCCTCTCGCGAGCGTGAGCACCCGAGAAGCCGGCAGAACCTCCACCTACAAAAGAACCCACGGGTTAGAAAAATGACTCCGTAGCCTCTGGGCTCCGGCAGCCTATCGGATCACTGCTTAGCTCCCCTAGAACTGAGGGGGTGGGCCTCTATTTATAGAGTTCCGGAAGGTGGAGGCGTCCAGGACCCTGGACACCTCCATCAGGGCCGAAATAATATTTTATTCTATTTTTATTGATTTTTTTAGAATACTTTTATGGGGGCGTCCAGGGTCCCGGACGCCTCTAACAGGTCCACCGAAAACCGACGACGGCCGCACGCGGTTTGGCACAACGCGTGGTTTTGTGAGCGGCGCCTCGTGATTCAAAAATGGGCGCGTCCAGACATCTGGACGTCTCTAAATTTGGCTTTTTTCACACACGACAAACCGTCGTTCGGTGGCCGGCGCCCGTGAGTGAGTTGATGGAGGCGTCCAGGGGCCTGGACGCCTCCAAAAGTTTATTTTTTTTTATTTTTCTTTTGTCTTTTATGCCAGGGCTGGCATTTATATTTTTTTTATTTGTTTTTATGGAGGCGTCCAGGGACCTGGACGCCTCCATTAATATATATTTTTTATTTATTATTTTTTTTTGTGCCAACTGGCATTTTATAAATATTTATTATTATTAGTTTTTATGGAGGCGTCCAGGGTCCTGGACGCCTCCATTAATATATATTTATTTTTATTTATTTTTGGGCCCTGAAAAAAATAATAAAATAATAAAATAAATTAAAAATATGGAGGCGTCCAGGGGCCTGGACGCCCCCATGAAGACCCACCCGGGTCCTCAAATCAGGCGTCGTCGGCCGCCCGGCAGACCCCCTTCTTGATTCCGGAACCTCTTGATACGTCTGACTGGTGTTGATGCCGTCCGAATGCCGTGACGAGATGATTCCGGATGCCGAAAAAGGCGGAAGAAGACTCAGGAAAAGGAAGCACTCGAGCGATTCGAAATGCGTAGGCCATCGCGGGGCGTCGTATAGTAATATGAGACTTTCTCAGGAGACGTCAGGAATGGCGTGTCTACAGCGGCCAGGAGTTGGTCGCACATCTGTTGAACGGGTCCATGTTGGCCGTTCTTCTGCCCGTTTGGACATGGGTGGAACGGTCCCGTGCTGGCCGTTTAACCCTGGTGCGGTCCTTGTGCGACCGCACATCCCTGAGCGTCCCAGTGTGGACCGTTCAAGGGGACGGGACGTGTTGGCGTGTCTCTCGTCGTACTGAGTGGTACCGGGAGATGTCGTTGTCGGCTTCTGTCACCATGCGACGGTATTGGTATGAGGGGCGTTCCTTGTACCGTCCAGTTGTGACGTTGTTTTACATGGTTTGAGAGTCTACTCCTTCAGAGACCCTCCACTAATCGTAGGTTGCTTACACGTGTGTGGTCCCACCAGGGAGTGGTGGAGAGGCTTGATAAGTGTGCATTTGTATGAGTTAATTTATGATATTCCCACTTTTTATGAGCTTTAATGTTAATAATTATACACTTATCACACTTAATATCAATTTTCGATCAAAATACTTAGTGTGAGGAAATTATTATAATTTGATCAATAAATATGTTATTTTGCAGGCACTCGACAAGAATGAGCCAAAGTCCATGGCCGACCAAGTCCAATCTTAATTCAAAAGAAAAAAAAAGAGAGAAAAAGAAAACTATAAATATATATATACTCATATATATATTCTATATCCCTATCTATTTATATATCTATATATCTAAATAAAGAAAAGAAAAATAAATAAAAATAAAAACCAAAACATTAACACATATATATTATGACATATATTCATTATATTATATAATACATAATATATATATATAGAGAGAGATAGCATATAATATATTTAATATATTCATAACACATATCTATATAAATATAACATATTTTAATATATATATACATATAATATATTTATCATATATATACATTCATATAATACACTCATAATATATTTATTCATAACATATATATATATATACTATATATACTATATCTACGTACATACTATACACGTATTATATATATATATATATATATATATATATCATATCATATATGCATGTGCTAGCCATTTGCATGAAACGAATGAGCCTGTGGCTCATTTGCTGCACGAAGTGGCTGGGCACAAGGCACCAAGCCCTTTACGTGGCCAAGTTGGCCAAAGCACAAGCTAAAGGGGTCCATGCGCTGGCTTCTCTTCCAGCGGGACCAATGACTTTTCAACATGCAGCTCCATGGCAGGTGGAGGCTTCTTGGCCCTTCACACACGGGAGCGGGTCCTCCACAGCTTCACAAGGGTCAATGAGCAGGTAGCGAGGGTCCACGAGGTAGCAGCAAGCAGGGGTTTGGCACGGCAGCCAAGGTGTCCTAAGTGCATGGGCTCCACAGGGCGTTTCTTCACACGCTGCATGCAGTGGGCTTCACTTCTCCAACGTGGGCTTCACACGGCGAAGCCTTCATGCGTGAGGTCGACGAGAGGAGGTCGGCAAAGTGAAAGGCTCACGGGCGAGTGCAAATGGGCACAGTCGCTGAGGCGTGGCAGGTCCACGTGATCGGTGGCACACGGTTTCACACAGTCCACGCCTAGGTGGACAAGGCGGACCTTCCCACAGCATCAATGCACGTGGCAGCTAGCATTCTTACGAAGTTGGGAGGTTGACGAGGCCAAATGCTTTGGCGGGTTCATACGTCCATCGTCTTCACACGGTCGACGGGCCATTGGTTCACACAAGGCAAGCAGAGAACAGAGAGCAGAGAGTGGAATAAAGAGAGAAGATGTGCAGAAACAGAGAGGGCTAGTTTAAGCCTATAAAAGGAGGGGTTGGGATGTGATGAAAAATAATAACCTTTGTAATACATTTTAGGCTCTTTTGTTGTTAGTTCAAATGTTATTTTGATGTCATTGAAGGAACAAGGAGAGAGGGGGTAGGAGGCCCTTCAGGTTCCAATTTCGTTCACTGTTATTGTATGTTTTTGAGTATTTTTGTCTTGCTTAGTCATTTACTTGTTTATATGATCTTCATTTAAATTTATTATCTTCTTCAAAGTTATTCATCTTTCAGTTCTCTACATTTTCTCTTTCTACCATTTCCTATAATTCCTCTCCGTTTTTAAGTTATTACATATTTTTCTAAGTTCTGTCCTGGTCAGTTACTATTCATCTGAGTTGATACCTTCTGCCATTTCTCCATTTTGAAGCTCTTCCAGTCCTATTTTTATTCTGCGTTCTTCATGAAAGTTGTTCCTCTCTTATAGATATAACTTTTATTATTCTACCACTTCTTCCAATTCTTCTTTTTTTTTGAGTTATTTTAATTTTCCCACAGTTCTGTCTTTAACGTTTTTACTATTCAGCCGCGCGCATAGGTTCCGTGTTTTACCAATTTTCACCTCCTTCCTCTCATTTTCTATCTCTACACTCTTCATAAAAGTTATTCCTAACCCTCTGATCTTTAACTTTATTTTCTGTCACTTCTTCTAATTCTCACCAGTTTAAAAGTTATTTTCATTCTAATGTCACCCTAGTTTCATTATAATTTTCTTTTCGTAGCTCTTTCATCCACTTCCCTTTCTTTACATCCTTCACACACCCTAAGGCGGTTTCAATTTAATTTTCATGATTTTGAAATATTAAAAACTTAAACTTTTTAACTTTTAAATCTACTTCTCCCTGTGGATTCGACTCGGTCTCACCACTTAACTATTCTATTTATTTAATTTGTGGGCCGGATATTTTAATTCTGTAACGGGACGTATTAACGACGTGCATTTTTCGAGCATCAAATTTTGGCGCCGCTGCCGGGGAGAGTTTGAATTTGAAGTTGATAACTTTGTGTTTTCTTTTCTCGAGGTAAGTCTTCTTTATCTTTTAATCTTGTTATTTTTCATTTGTCCAATAAAGAACGAGGGAATGCGATTAATGTTAGAACTCTTACCCTCTTTCTATAGATTTAGTTTCTTTGTTTTTACTTTCAATATGTAATTAGTTTTCATGCTTAGAAATGTTCTTAAAAAAATAAAAAAAGAAGGAATACAAAAATATGGTGGACTAGTTTAGTTCACTAACTAAAAAAATAGAAAATCAAAAACACAAAAAAGGCATAACTTGGGCTCACTATCATCTTTGAAACTGGTGTCTAAGGTTAGAGGTCAACGGCAAACGCTATAAGCGGGAAAGTGATTACTTAATTAGGACCTTGTGAAAGCAAGGGGAGCCTCCCACTTCCACACCTGTTACCTGGCCGGTGGACAAGTTTGATGGTGGATCTAAGTTGGACTTTGTTTGCTAATTTGTTTGTCTAAAAAAAAAACTCAAAAAATGGGGAGGAATAAAAATATATATATACAAAAGAATGGTGAGATCATAATTTTCATCTATGGATTGGGCACACCAATTAGATAGGTTTGACCAATTTGCTCATAAATTTGATCAATTTCTAGCCATGGATCAAGACCCCTTCGTACCACCTAGTCACTATGATAATGATCATATGTGGGGTAGCTCGGCCCATTATGAAGGTGGTTGCCCAAACCAATTCTCATTTCTCACCCAAAACAACCCGACCTATTATGAAAGTCCATACTCTTGGTCGGCTCAAAATGAGATCCTATCACCTATGATGACCCAGTTTTCATCATTTATCCAAGATCAGGCTCAAACCACTCAGTTCTTCCAAGGGGGCCATGATCTACCTTTCACCCCAGAGCAAGGCCAATATAATCAACGGTTTTCTCAGCCCGATTATGAATTATCCTCAGATACCTATAACTCTAGCTGGGAAGATCACCCAAACATCTCTTGGATGGACCAAGCAAGACAAACCCAAATGCCTCAAGACCTCTCCACACCTTATTGTGAACCATGTCCAAACAACTTTAATGCTGGTTGGAGAGATCAACATGATTCTTCTTGGGAGTCTTATCAGGATCAAGGCCCAAGTCCTCAAGAACAAGATTTTTTAAATTGGGCTACATACCCAAATGATTCTTCCGATCAACCCTGTTATGGAGGCCAACCCATACACTTTCCACCACCTCATTCTCAGACTGAGTACCCTCCAAATTACTATCCATCACAGTCTGACTCTCAGCCCACTTACCTATCTCCTCCATACACAGATTTGAATAAGGAGGAGATGTTTGATCAATTGACACGGCTCTTCCAAACTCAACAACAAGCCTTCCAGGAACAACTGCAAAACTTTGAGGCTCATGTGAGCCGAGTTGTTAAAAATATCATAGAAATGGAAGTCGATCCAATGCCTAGCAACTCCACTACAAGTCTTGAGGATCAACTTTCTGGATTTGATAACATTCAAAGTCCATATGCTCAATCCGTGATTCCCCAATCTAACACTCATATCACTTTTGATCTTGAGGGGATCATGGAGAAGTCCTATGAGGAGGACTTAAAGGAAGTTAAGGAATAGCAACCTGAGAAGCCTAAAACTCATTCTATTTGTGAAGAGGATTATGATGATCTTGAGTCGGGGGGAGAAGAAGAGGAAGATGATTTGCCAATCCATGATCCAATTCCATTTCTTACCCTTCCTGAAATGGATGAGTCCATATTCCAAGTCAATGATGAAGAAAATGTGAGTGTGGAGAAAGAATTGAGTGTGGCCATAAACCCTTCTTCTTTGGTAATTAAAGAACCGCGTGCTCCACTTGAAAGTTACTCTGATTGGGAATCTCGTGATTTTGGGGAGGATCTTGATCTTGTACCTGTTCCTGACCTCGACACTTCTATATAAATCCCCTACATCCTGCAACTAGCCGATCGGTCGATTCCACTTGCACTTCATGATCATCCATGTGTTGAGGAGTACGTTTCTTTCACTACCCCTTGTCTTCTCGACACTATCCCTTTCGTTGAATCCTTCGGAACTCCTCCCACTCTTACTCTTCCTCACCTCAACATTGTGCTTGAAAATTTTAAGAGTGAGGATGAGGGAGAAAAGCTGAGGGATAATCTTATTAAGGTCCGCATTGATGTGTTTAACACTTATAAAGACCTTCAGTGTACAGAGGAATATTTTGTGATTGAAGATATGATAATTTATCTGACATTCTCTGACCGAGGGGGTCCATCCAAATTCCTAGACCCACCTTGGCATGATTCTAGCCCACATGCACACGCATATAATCTTTTCCTCCAATGGCATAAGGGCTGGAATCTAACGGAGGATAAGATCACTTGGTGGCTCATTCTGAATGCCACACGTTGGTTAATGAACTGCAATGTGTCTGGCTGAAGACGTTAAACTAAGCGCTTTTTGGGAGGCAACCCAAAATTTTTGTTATTTCTGTGTGAGAATAAATGGCTTCTTGGGAGGCAACTCAAGTTTTTCGTGTGTTTTTGTTTTTATTTTGTAGGTTTGAATAAATGATAAGTTGGGGGAGAGAGCTGCTTGCTTCCTCTGTTGCTCCAATTTTCAAAGCCAAGTACCGCCTCTCATTCCAGCAAGGCCGTCGAAGTACACATCAGGTTGTCCCGTTCTTTCCCAAACAAATCATGTACATTGTTCTATTATTCCATATTGTTCATGCCATTGAGGACAATGCCATTTAAGTTGGGGGGACGGAACTCATGTTGCACATGCATTCATATACAACCTCATTTAATTTCCTCACACTAAGTATTGATCAAAATACTTAGTGTGAGGAAATTATTATAATTTGATCAATAAATATGTTATTTTGCAGGCACTCGACAAGAATGAGCCAAAGCCCACGGCCGACCAAGTCCAATCTTAATTCAAAAGAAAAAAAAGAGAGAAAAAGAAAACTATAAATATATATATACTCATATATATATATTCTATATCTCTATCTATTTATATATCTATATATCTAAATAAAGAAAAGAAAAATAAATATAAATAAATAAAAATAAAAACCAAAACATTAACACATATATATTATGACATATATTCATTATATTATATAATACATAATATATATATAGAGAGAGATAGCATATAATATATTTAATATATTCATAACACATATCTATATAAATATAACATATTTTAATATACATATACATATAATATATTTATCATATATATACATTCATATAATACACTCATAATATATTTATTCATAACACATATATATATACTATATATACTATATAATACGTGTATAGTATGTACGTAGATATAGTATATATATATATATCATATATTTATCATATATTATACATTCATATAATACACTCATAATATATTTATTCATAACACATATATATATACTATATATACTATATCTACGTACATACTATACACGTATTATATATATATATAATACGTGTATAGTATGTACGTAGATATAGTATATATATATATATATATATATATATATAATATCATATATGCATGTGCTAGCCATTTGCATGGAACGAATGAGCCTGTGGCTCATTTGCTGCACGAAGTGGCTGGGCACAAGGCACCAAGCCCTTTACGTGGCCAAGTTGGCCAAAGCACAAGCTAAAGGGGTCCATGCGCTGGCTTCTCTTCCAGCGGGACCAATGACTTTTCAACATGCAGCTCCATGGCAGGTGGAGGCTTCTTAGCCCTTCACGCACGGGAGCGGGTCCTCCACAGCTTCACAAGGGTCAATGAGCAGGCAGCGAGGGTCCACGAGGTAGCAGCAAGCAGGGGTTTGGCACGGCAGCCAAGGTGGCCTAAGTGCATGGGCTCCACAGGGCGTTTCTTCACACGCTGCATGCAGTGGGCCTCACTTCTCCAACGTGGGCTTCACACGGCGAAGCCTTCATGCGTGAGGTCGACGAGAGGAGGTCGGCAAAGTGAAAGGCTCACGGGCGAGTGCAAATGGGCACAGTCGCTGAGGCGTGGCGGGTCCACGTGATCGGTGGCACACGGTTTCACACAGTCCACGCCTAGGTGGACAAGGCGGACCTTCCCACAGCATCAATGCACGTGGCAGCTAGCATTCTTACGAAGTTGGGAGGTTGACGAGGCCAAATGCTTTGGCGGGTTCATACGTCCAGCGTCTTCACACGGTCGACGGGCCATTGGTTCACACAAGGCAAGCAGAGAACAGAGAGCAGAGAGTGGAATAAAGAGAGAAGATGTGCAGAAACAGAGAGGGCTAGTTTAAGCTTATAAAAGGAGGGGTTGGGATGTGATGAAAAATAATAACCTTTGTAATACATTTTAGGATCTTTTGTTGTTAGTTCAAATGTTGTTTTGATGTCATTGAAGGAACAATGAGAGAGGGGGCAGGAGGCCCTTCAGGTTCCAATTTCGTTCACTGTTATTGTATGTTTTTGAGTATGTTTGTCTTGCTTAGTCATTTACATGCTTATATGATCTTCATTTAAATTTATTATCTTCTTCAAAGTTATTCATCTTTCAGTTCTCTACATTTTCTCTTTCTACCATTTCTTATAATTCCTCTCCGTTTTTAAGTTATTATATATTTTTCTAAGTTCTGTCCTGATCAGTTACTATTCATCTGAGTTGATACCTTCTACCATTTCTCCATTTTGAAGCTCTTCCAGTCCTATTTTTATTCTACGTTCTTCATGAAAGTTGTTCCTCTCTTATAGATATAACTTTTATTCTTCTACCACTTCCTCTAATTCTTCTTTGTTTTTGAGTTATTTTAATTTTCCCACAGTTCTGTCTTTAACATTTTTACGGTTCATCCGCGCGCATAGGTTCCATGTTTTACCAATTTTCACCTCATTCCTCTCATTTTCTGTCTCTACACTCTTCATAAAAGTTATTCCTAACCCTCTGATCTTTAACTTTGTTTTCTGTCACTTCTTCTAATTCTCACCAGTTTAAAAGTTATTTTCATTCTAATGTCACCCTAGTTTCATTATAATTTTCTTTTCGTAGTTCTTTCATCCACTTCCCTTTCTTTACATTCTTCACACACCCTAAGACGGTTTCAATTTAATTTTCATGATTTTTAAATATTAAAAACTCAAGATTTTCAATATTTAAATCTACTTCTCCCTGTGGATTCGACTCGGTCTCACCACTTAACTATTCTATTTATTTAATTTGTGGGCCGGATATTTTAATTTGGTAGCGGGACGTATTAACGACGTGCGTTTTCCGAGCATCAAGGCTACCCTTAGAGACGGTTTGTGGACCGGTTTCCGTCGGGCCCCACGTCTTGCAGCCAGAGTCCGGCTGAGGGGAAAACCGGTCAGAGGGCCAGACCAGGGACGCACGGTCTGTGTGTGCACACGTGGTTGGGGGCGGTTGGACCCACACTGACGAGCGTGACCCCAGGTAGTCACTCGTTTGTGGTTACTTGTACGGTGTTCGTGCCTTTGGTAAGAGCTACCACGTCAGGAAGTTCACCTGCGATGCGGTGTAAGACGTCAGGGGACGCTACCGACTGTGTTTCTAGTGGGAGGTACTCCTGTCGAGTCGGGAGTGACAGACTGTCAGTAGTGCGACTTCGACCTTCGGGTTTTGTCGTGTTGACCGTGGTGTTCCGGTCGTTCCACCGTGGCACGTGTGTCGGTTTTCATGCCATGAGATCGGTGTTTTGTAGATTACAGGGCTTCCCCTTTTGAGGTACTCGCTTACTGCTTGCGTAGCGGTTTCTCCGGTTGCGAGGTAGGGTTTGAGTGATCCCTACTGAGTCTTGTTCCGAGACTCATTCCCTACGTGTTTTCACCGTGTTTCAGGTGAGTCGCGGCCTCAGGGGTGCGCGTCTGAGGCTCAGCGTGGTTCAGGTGCCCAGTGTTAGTGCCAGAGTTCAGAGCCGGGGTATGCCCTGTGTAGCTGTACTTTTCTTTCTTGTCTCCATACTAGTTGTGGACTACTACTATTGTTATTATATCTTGTGGACCATGTATCATGTAAACTGTTAATTTATTTCCTGGTTAATTAGATAACTGTTTAATTTCTGTAATCATTTGTGATACTTGTGTAGTCTCCACACCATCCATTTAACCCTTCAGAATCTTCGGACTCGTGGGTGGCGGTGCGAGTCTCGGGTTATCGGGCCTTCCCGGTAATCGAATTCTCGGGTCGTTACAGCACTTGTGTGACCCTGCACATGCATGCGACCTAGAGCCTGTAGGGGACCACAGTCACTGTCTCCTCGGCCACACAGACGAGGGACAGAAGCAGTGCTGTCAGTCATAAAAATCTGAGAGAAAGATAGAGGGAGAGTGATTGTGTGATTGTGTGCTGAAGAGAGCATGTGAGACTCACCGTAAAGGGTGAGATTCTGTCACCACGTTCCGTTGAAAGAGAGGGGAGAGCGATTAGGGCACCGTAAGGTGAGCTTTTGCCACGACGAGAGCAGATCATGCCCGATCGATGCTGCCACGGCGAGCTTATGCGCCGTCGAGAGAGGATCCGGTGGGATCCCTGAGATCGGGAGGGGAGGGGATTCTGAGGGTAGCCATCCCAAGCCCTATCGAGCGTGTGAGGTTTATGATGAGGGTAGGTTAGTCATTTGTGAATTTAACCAAATCTTAACCCAAGCCCTATCGACGGGAGTTACGGCGAGGATATATATGTTAAACGTACATCTAAATCAAGGGTATATATGATAATATGATTAGATTAAGGGTATATATGTAAATACGTATATTTATGAGAGTATATATGTAAAAATCTCTAATAGATATGACGACAAAACAAAACTTCAGCAACATTAATCCACCGTCAAACTTAAAACAATTAATCCTGTGGACAAACGAAGATCAGATGCATGCATGGCTAAAGTTTACTGACGTACGTAGCGGTAGGACCATCCACTTGAAACGATCGGTCTTGCATGAGCGCACCGTGTATCCTGATGTGGGCGTAGAGGGTGACACAACACTTGAGGCATAATGGCATCCTGCAGAGTTGGAAACTTCAACCAAATATCTCAAAAGGAACCCGGCCCGTGAGGACCATTACTAGTGACGACTGATGAGCGACGCTAGAAAGCTGCTCGATCGCTCTCTCGTGGTGGTGAGCGCGCGGGACAAAGATGGGTCACTAACTTTTTGAGAAGCTTTTAAAATAATTTTATTTTATTCAATAATTTCCCAAATATACTACATCCCAACATATTTGCAAAAATATATCTCACTATTGCTAAGTGAGCGACATTTCCATTTCATCGTATGCCATGTCATTTTTTTCTTCCATATGGCATTTAGTATCTTACCACGTCTCACCCTCTCCTCGCACATTTACTTCCTTGGATCATGAATTAAGAGAGAGAGAGAGAGTTTTGAACATAGGGCTTTGGCAGAGAGAGAGGTGGAGAGAGAAAATTTTGTGGCATCTAGGCCCGACCCGGTCGGCCAAGCGAAGGACTCCCCTAGCTCGGGAGAAACCTTGACGCTCCACCCACCCTAGATATCGGAAAGCTGCCGAGAGAATTGTCTCAGATGGGGGCTTAGGTCGGGTAGATACGTGGTTGTCTCGGTCCCCCTGAAGGGATAGCCCTCATCCAGATGTGGATGGACTCACGGTATGACACCCGCTTAACTCAGGGAAAGTACGTCAATCCTGGCCTAGCTCTTATCCAGCGTAACCGAAGGCGGATCTCCTACAAGAGCATGAGAGCAAAGAAGGTGGAAGGGTTAAGAGAAGGGTAGGAGTCCTATAACGGTACACTACCAAAAAAAGCGGGATTTCAGACGGATATTTCAGACGGATATATTCCGTCTTACAATCCGTCTGTATTTGTGATGGATTAGTTTCCGTCACAAATTCCGTTGTTATTAAGGACATACTATAGTCTGTCTGAAGATCCGTCTATAATTATAGACGGAACATATTCTGTCTTTATATACGTCACAAATTTGGGACGGATATTCAGACGGAAATAATCCGTCTGAAATTTCAGACGGAAATAAGTTCCGTCTGTATTGCCGTCGCAAAATTCCACACTTCCCGCCACCTCCGACCCCTCCCTCCCACCTCTTCCACCCGGCCCCATTTCCACCCCCCCACTCTCCCTCTCACTCTCTCCTTCCTCTGCCCTCTGCTTGCGGTCGTCGCCGCCGGAGCCGCCGTCCTCGCCGTGGCCGGAGGCCCCGCCGTCCTTGCCGTCGCCGCCATTCGCCAACCTCCCTCCCTCTCACGGTCGTGGTCACCGTCGCCGCCATCATCCTCTTCCCACGGTCGCCGTCGCCGCCGGCCGATAAGTGGCCTCCCTCTCCCTCTCTCTCTCCCGATCATGTTCCCCTCCCTCAATCCCTCTCCCTCTCCCTTATCCGGCTCCCTCACTCCCTCTCCCTCTCCCCTCTCGCGCTCCATCACTCCCTCTGGCCGCCCTCCCCCACCCCCTCCACCGCCCTCTCTTCCCCTGTCCGTGGCCCCCCTCCCCCTCGCAGACACACTGTAACGGGCCATACTCAACATTTTCCACCATCAATTGGCTCCATCTATACTATAATACTTACCCATGCTCCCTCGCTATTAATACCTCCTCCTTAGATTCTAAATTTCACAGGTGGCAGAATTCATAGAAGATTTATTCTTTGGGGTGAGATTTCCGAATCTACATTAGTCACCTAATTAGACAAAAATATTATTCATTTCTTGACATTTGCTAGTTTTGTTAGATTCTCCGTCATAAAAAATGTTATTCATTTAGATAGAATGATCTTATAAAAAACTCTCTAGTTAAATAAAAATATTTGAGATCTCTTTGGTTTTTATAGTTGAAGAACTATCTATTTGTTCCAATCCCTAGACCTTTTTCTCTCCAAATAATTTTTAATCTAAGAAGACAATATCTTTCTTAGATGTCATGTGAGGTATGTGAGGTACTGCAAAATAGCATAGTCCTTCCATTCTAAAATTATCAATCTGGTTAGTTTTGATATGTTTGAATTAAAAATCAAAATGAGAAACAAATGCCAAGGCACTTTAAATATCTTATGGCGCATCAAACATGGAAACATCATTGAAAGCAACATGTTATGATATTAGGGCCGGTTTGATAATGAATTAGAGTGAAGTAGTGACGATAGAGAGTGACGTGGACCCCACTAACCTCCTCGCACCCATCGGATTAGCCGAGGTTATCTACGAAAGCACGATTATCAAACACCTCCTTAACAGCCTATCAAATGGCACCTTAATACACGATGATATTGAGCAAGCTGCTTATGCTGACAGATCTACATCATTAAGCTCTCATGTTAATGGAGTTAGTTTGCATCATAGTTTGCCGATCGATGAGTTATATGCCATACAGGGAAGTGTAGATGGTGATATCCAGTGAGAAGATTCCACTAGACTTGTGACAGGATCTTGCACACACAAACAGATGGATAATCCAGATGAAGAATCTGGTTTGGGTGGAGGCCCTAATGATGACATGAATTCCTCCCAGTTTCAAATGCAGAACATTGAGCATCATGAAGAAAATGCTATCAATATGGTTGTCGCATGTACTGCTGTTAGCTTGCAGCAACTCTGTTTGGACAATGAGGATGTATCCGTAACCCGGGCTGAAGATAACCCATCTTGTTCTACATCACCTACAACAAACAATTGTCCTATCATTCCTCATGCACTCATGAACAAGGCATATTGTAGCATAACCATCAAAGAACCTTCATTCAATCAACAATCATTAATTTTTAGTTCAGATGGTATGCAGAAAAGTGAAGTTCCAGCTTCTGATCCGAGAAACAATGTCCTTTTTGGAGTTGACATTGATAACCCTCTTGGGATACCAATGCCTAGTGATCCTTTACTAGCAAAAAATATAAGCTCTGGCAAAGACTATCAGACTAATCTCACTTCAAACAACATTATTTCCAATTCCAGTGGCTCCAAGGAAACTCAAGCAGAATTCTCAACATGAATTATTTCTCAATCTTTTGGGGTTCCAGATGTGGCATTTAATTCTAGTGACTCCACTAATGATAGCAGCTTTTTGATTGGTAGATCAATAGATATCACTCGGTCTTCGGGCAATGATGAGTTGAAGCAGGATCTTGCTCGACTGTTCAGCATACAGAGGATAGATTGGAAACTAGTATATGTGGATCACAAGAAAGATATCTTAGTTGATGATGATGACAAGAGTAAAATTGTTGTACCGATTATGTTCATGCTTAGAAATTTCACATCTAAGCTGAAATCATCATTATTTCAGATTGGGATTAGTTTGCAAATTGCACCCTCAGTTGTTATGAAGGTGCTTTGCCACATTGTTCCATCCTTGGTTAAGTTGCACAATTGCTCATCTGTCAGATTAATTTTTTGATGTCACCCACCTCCCAAGCCACCGCCCTACGCAGAATACTTCTTCCACTCTGTAATTTTGTATCTTGTTCTCTTAGCTACAATTGAACAATTACGGGCACAAGGCATTGTAGGAGGTGAAGAGATTGATGACCTCACAATTCTGTTCATAACAGCTCCTGCGCAGCAGCATGTGAAAAATAGGATCACTTGGGCATTGTTCATGACAGTGAACAACATCTTGATGGAGTCTAGTGTGCTACCACACTTCTGGTGTCTTTCTCTCCATACCAAAAAAAAATTGCACATAGCCGGTCAATGAAACTGATCACCTTCTTTGGGATAAAAGTGACTGAGTCAATCAATACGGCTCTACCAGCTTGAGATAGAAATTTTGACTGCCAACCTTCCAATTTTAGCTGCACCCTTGTTAGGAAAGGCAATACCTTCAGAGATGGACAACCAGCAGAGGAGGAAGAAGAAAGGAGAAAGAAAAGATCAATAACAAGAACATACAGGGTGGGAAAGCACGTATCTTAAGTAGATATAGAGAAATGGAATGACCTTGTCTTATGATGATAAGAAAATATAGAGAAATGGAATGACCACATATCTTAAGTAGTACATATATACAAAGATGTTGATAAATGCAAAGAAATCAGAATTCTCTATTTAGCAATAGGTAAATACCCAAAAAATTCGTTTTGTGATTTAAAGCTTTGTGGATTTTAATTGCATGTAAATATATTTTTAAATCTGATTTTAATAGAAATTTGATGTTAATTTGACTAAAAAATGTAGATTGTTTAGCTTCGATGTTCTTCATTTGAAAAATTTTGTAATTTAGGTGCTATTTAATTTGATATGTGCATAATGATAATTACGTTGTTATTTAATTTTATGTTATATAAATGCATAGGGTATTCCCTGTGAGCTGAGGTGCGTGGGTGCGACCTAACATTACACGCACCTCAGGAGAGCGCGTTAAAACCGTGTCAATGTGCCTTCCTGTTCAAGACTTTGGGTTTGATGTGTATGTTCTCATTTGTTTATGAGAATGTATATATCTACCTCAAAGTCTTGAATTGTCCCGTTTGGACAGTCTGTGAATGATTGATCGCACTTAGACAGTCATTTACTATATGTGTTTGTATGGTTTGTTGAGAATTTCGGTTGCGTCTCCTCACTCTTCTCTGATATACATTATTGATTTTGAGTGTTTTCTTAACCACTTACTTGTAAGTGTTTAAGAAAATTTTAAAATCAATAAATATATTTGGTATATCGGAGAAGTGTGGAGAGATGCTGCCGAAATTTTCAGCAAATCGTGCAGCACATATAGTAAGTGATTGTGCGATCAAACCTTCATGGATGGGTTAAAAAGTGATAATCTAATCAATATTCCTCTTCCAACTGCAAATGGTCTATGATGAACGATGTGAGGAAAGGGTCGGGTGTAATATTACGAGTAATGATTTGAAAGTTAGGATGTGTATTATCATTTATTGGGTGCAGGCAAAATGTCGACAGATCGTTCATGGATGTATCGCAGAATAGTTGACCGGGTGGTGTCAGATGACTTTAAGCATGGGGTTGAGAGTTTCATTCAATTTGCATTGGGGAATCCAAATGCAGCAATAGATCGCGACGGTCACATTCGATGCCCTTGTTCAAGTTGTAGAAACTTGAGGTGGTGTTCAACATGGGATGTGCAACATCATTTGTACACGAAAGGGTTCGTGGATGGTTATACGAATTGGACGTGTCATGGTGAGGAATTGTAATGCCCCGGGTTTTTCGGATCCTTCTTCGTGGGTCCCGGATCTGGTTTCTCGGAGTGTCCAGCTCCGTTGTGTCCGAAATTTCGTTTCGGACGTCTTTCGTGTTCGGATCGACGCGATCCGGAGTCGTTTCGGAGGCCCGGAGGCGTTCCACGGCTTTTTCCGCGTGTGTTTTCCGATTCCCGGCGTGGGTTTCGGCTTTCCCTTCGGAACCTCGTTGCGGGTGAACCGGGCCGTTCACCTGGGCGCGAGTGGTACCGTTGCGATCGGTGCGCTCCGAGGATCGCGAGGGTGTGATTTTCTATTTTTCTGGATTTTTCCGATTTTCCGGATTTTCCTATAAATAGCTTTTTCTCTCTCTCCCCCTCTCATTTCTCATTTCTCTCCCTCTCTCTTCTCACGCTCTCTCCTCTCTCCCTCTCTCTCCGGCGGCCGACGGGGCGGAGCATGGGCGAGGCGGGGACGGCGCGGGCGAGGCGCGGGCGAGGATGGATGAGGATCGAGGCGGTGTAGGCGCGTAGAAGCTCGGCCGTGAGTTCGTGGAACGGCGAGGCTCCAACGGCGTTTTCTTCGTGGATCGGCGTCCACGGTGTGCGTAATCTTCGGTGGAGGTAGGGTGATGGACCCTCAGCCCGTGTACTTCCTTTCCCGCGAGTTTCGTAGGCCGTGGTGAGCCGAGCGGGCTAAACGGGGCGTTTTGGGCAAAATGCATGTTTTTGGGGTGTGAGCCGGATCTCCCGTTTTATGGTGTTTTTGGGCGATCCAGGGGTTTAGATGCATGCCTAGGGGCTTGGGGAAGGTTTCCCCTTTTGTTTCCCCTTCACCTGGGGGTGAACGGGGCGTGGCATGGCTTTTCCCGCGGTTTCCACCGTTTTCGGGCGCGGACTGAGAACGCGCTATACTCCAGTAGCGCGTTCTTGAATGTCGCGCTGCCCCGATAGGGCGCGTTCATCGGAGAAGATGAACAGTAAGGCGGTTTGGGTCGCGCCTTACGGCCCCAGCGCATTCTGGTTGTCGCGCTATAGGATCATAGCGCGACCTGGCCTGGTCGCGCTATGGTCATGTAGCGCGTTCGTGTTGAACGCGCTAGGCGCGTATAGCGCGTTCTGGCTGAACGCGCTATGCACATGTAGCGCGTTCTTGGAGGGACCAGCCGGGCTGCCCGGGGCGGGCGGTCTGCGACTGATCGTGCTCCTCGTGGGCCGTGTGTGCCTTGGACACCCAGTGGAGTTTCGTGACCGTGTTTTGGGGTGTCTGGAGGTTCCGTTTACATCGTTTTACGTGTCCGTGCGCTTAAGGGTCCGGGTGACCTTTTAGCATCCGTTCGCATTGTGTTGGTCTCCGGTCGACCCGGTTGGGACCCAGTGGTCGACCTCCGGCCTTGTGAGTATCCTGGACACCCCGTGGGTTCTGTGTCCGCGTTTCTGGGGTGTCGGGAGGGACCGTGTTTCCTCGATTAGCGTGCCCGTAGGTGTGGTGGGTCCGGGTGACCCCACGTGTGCCGGGCTCTTGTGTTACGCTTGATCGAGTCACCGTGTGTCGGTGTGTGTGCGGTGGGGTCTCCCCCGCATATCGTGGGTTCCTTTGGAAGGCGATTCCCGTGTGGGCCATGTGTTTGGCCTTGGACTGTGAGTCCAGTTGTCCGGCCTGGGGCTGGAGGTTTCCCGCTTGCTTCAAGATGGGAAATCGTCGTGGCGGCTTGCGTGCTGCCTTGGGAATCGTGCTTCTGTGTTTTCCGTGTGGCCCGTGTGAGTGGCCTTAGTCCCTTGCGTTCCCTTCCCGAGGGAGTGGTCTTGGCGACTTGTGTGTTGTCTCGGTACTTGTGCTACCGTGGTTTTAGACCTAGAGATTGGACTAGATTGACGGCCTTGTGCTGTTGCGTGCAACGATCTTGACCCCGAGTCTTGTGACTCAAGGACCGTTGGGTGTAGTGCGTCTAGAGGACTGCCTAGAGTCCAGTGGCTTAGTGCCACTCGAGTTTTCTCGACTCTCGCGCACGGTGCGTGCGTGGCCGTGGACTGTGAGTCCCGTTTCTTCTCCGACTGTGGTCACCATGCGACGGAGCCGGTACGTGGGGTGGTCCCCGTACGTCGTCGGATTCGGATGTTGTTTTCCGTTGAGTTGAGAGTCTACTCCTTCAGTGACCCTCCACTAGTCGTAGCTTACCAGTACGCGTGTGCTGGTCGCACCAGGGAGTGGTGTACGGGCTTACCCTGAGGACGGTTAGACTGGTTTCCGTCGGGCCCCTCGTCGTAGCCAGAGTCCGGCTGCGGGGGAAAACCTGTCAGAGGGCCAGACCTAGGACGCGTGGTCTGTGTGTGCACACGTGGTTGGGGACTGTGGACGCACGTCGACGGGCGTGACCCCAGCTAGTCACTTGTTGTGGTTACTTGTACGGTGTTCGCGCCTCGGGTAGGACCTACCACGTCAGGCGGTTCACCTGCGGTGCGGTGTAAGACGTCAGGGGACGCTACCGGCTGTGCTTCTAGTGGGTGGTACTCCTGTCGAGTACGGAGTGTCAGACTATCAGTCTCTGTGTCTTTGACCTTCGGGTTTTTGGTCGTGTTGACCGGTGAGTTCGGTTGTTTCATCTTGGCGCGTGTGTCGGTTCTTGCGCTGTGAGATTAGCGCTAGTGGCTTTACCGAGGTTCCGTCTTGTGGTGCGGTACCCGCGATCGGATGGTCGGGGTTGCACCTTGGACAGCGTGTCCAGGTTGGCTGTCCGGGGGACAGGCCTCTACGGCGTGGTTGCCGTGTGTTTTTACTTCGGTAGGTGGTACTAGCGTAGTTTGGTAGCTTCGACTGCGTGATCGAGGTCTGCCTTCTGGCAGTAGGAGTAGCTGTAGTGCCGAGTTTTGACCGGCCACCGGGTTGCTGTTCCTGCTGTAGTTGTAGCTTCCTTTCCGCTACCGCCGTTGTTTCCGGTTGGGGTTCCGCGGGATCCCTGCTGAGTCTCTGTTTTGGAGACTCATTCCCTGCTTTTCAGGTGTAGCGGTTCTTCCTCGTGGTTCGAGGGTGCGGAGCGGAGGTTCTCTGTTGCCAGCTTGCCGGGCCGAGTGTTCACTTGGCATGTGGTACGCTTTACTGCTTTAGACTGTACTTTCTGTTGGACTGGACTCTGTTGTAGTTGTTTATTTATTTCTGTTATTTATTGAGTTGTCCTGCTTTATTTCCTATTTCTTTGTGCCTCCACACTCCTTTTAGCCCTTCCGAGCCCTCCCGGCTCGTGGGCGGCGGTGCGAGTCTCGGGTTATCGGGCCTTCCCGGTAATCGGATTCTCGGGTCGTTACAGCTGGTATCAGAGCGGTGGTTGTGGACGTACATAGGAATTCAAAATGTTGCAGTGATCAGAGTCCGTAAGGTCCAGTACAGTCGGCAGCTGGCTTAGGGTTTTGTGCTTGTTTTCCGCCTTGTTTCTCGCTTGAGAGCTTGAGTGCGCTGTGCGGCGCTGTGAAGGTGGTTGCTGTCTGCGGCTTTCGTGCCAGCATGGGGTCTAAGGATCGAGGTCGAGAGCCTTCTCCCTCATCGGTGGTGGCCCTGGTTGTGCTGCGTTGGGCAGAGGTTGCTGGCAGGCGTGAGCTCGCGGTGCTGCGTTCGAGGAACCTGCAGCGTGGTCAGGTGGCTGATGCGGACTGTTCTTGGTTAAGTGACCGTGAGCGTGCTCTGAGGGAGCTGTTGTCGGTTTTTGGTCACTCCAGCTTGAGGTTGTCCAGCTCCTGAGGTGTTCTGATCGAGAAGTGTGCTCGGGTAAGCGGAGGATCTTCTCGGTGAGCTGCTGTTTCGTCGAGCCTGATGTTCTTGTCGCGCTCTGTGGCGTCAGAAATGACGTGTCGGTCCCGATTGTTCTACTGATTTCGAGGCAGGATTCGGCAGAGATGTCCCGTTAAGTCTTTGCTCCTGCGCTTATGTCAGTGGATGGGTTGTGTTCACCCTGGAGTTGGCTTGAGATGTGAAGGCTCCGCGGTGAGTTCGGGACTCGAGGATGAGCGTTGGCAGTTCTCGGTTATGGCTCGTGTTGCGGCTCTTGGCGTGGTGTGTCGCAGTTCGAGGAATTGCAGCAGTGGTGCACCGTGAGATGCTGTGCTTGTGGTCCGACGTGACACTCGTCGAGTGTGTCGGAGGCGCTGACCTGATGGAAGTGATGGTTTTCCTTGGTGCTGGATGGTGCTGTTTCCAGCGTGCGCGAGGTTTGAGGTCAGGTCGAGCAGGGAGCCCTTCCGTTGGTCGGAAGTGCGTTTGGTCTCCCCTTTGGTTGGAGAGATTGTGTTGGGTTAAGGTTCGTCGTCTTGCATTGCGTGTTCGGATTGGTTGGCCTTGTGTGCCATGAAGTCTGTGCGAGACGTGCTCCTTATCTTGGCAAGGCGGTTGCCTGTGAGGAGTCGTGCCCATTCCCTTGTCGTGTGAGGGTGCTGGCACTGTTCCGGAAGGACGAGTGCTGGTTGGGCGATGTTCGCTTTCTCGGCTGTGTGCGCGGATCTGAGTACGCAGCGGAAGCGTGGTGGGCTTGTGACCCACTAGTTCAGGATCGTAGCGTTGGTTGCTACGGGCGGATTCCTGAGTTTGCGTTGAGCATCGGAGGATGGGTTCCTCGGTGTGAAACGTGTTGTTGCCGTGCCGTTGCTCGTGGTATTATGGTTGTTGGCACTGGCAGGATGGAGTGTTGGGAAAAGTGCTGGCTAGTGCGCCGCATGAGTACCCTGTTCCTGTGTTGGAAGCCGTGTCAGGCGTCGGTGTTGGACCTGGATGAGGTTGTTGAGGATGTCGCCTGACGGTGGTCGAGGACGTGTTGGTCAGAGTCGGTGGCTTGGTGTCCGACTTGTGTTCCCAGTCGTGTCCTCGGATGAGATCATCTTTTGAGGAAGTGATCTCTGGCAGGCTGTGGGTTCCTGTTGGTTCTACGGTCTTGTCGGATTGTGACGGTGGAATGTTCGTTGCTTAGGGACCCGTGAGCACTGTCCAGGTGGTGTCCCGTGGCTCTGTGGTAAGGGCGTAATCGGCTTTGGCAGGTGTCCACTTGGATTGATCGAAGGATTTGATGAGACCAGATGGAAGAGTGACGCATTAGGGCGGAGGCCTCCTGTGAGGTTGGCGTCGGCTTGGTGGTCCCTGATAGGACATTAGTGTCGCGATGATTATCCCTGGTTTGGTGACTAGCATGGGGCGATTCCCCTGTGAGTCTGAGTCCAGTGAGGTGATGATTGAAGACACCAGGATCCGTCATTTGGTTTCGTCGTGCTTCCCGAGAGGGTCGAGTTGGCGAGCAGTTGGTGACCAGTGGATGGTCTTTTCAGAGACAGAAGATGCTGGTTGTTGGGGCTCGAGCGTGGCAAGAGCCGTGTGCCAGCGAGACCTGTGGTGGTCGTTTCTGTGTTATGTCCGGCTTTCGGCTTGCCATGTGTGGGGTGTTTCGTGGTGTTGAGCCGATGTGCTGATTGCGGTCTGCTGAGATGACTGCTTGAGCTGGTGGAGGCTCTGTTTTGGCTCCCTTGAGGAGGGTATGCGATCTGTCAGCTGGTTGCGAAGCTGTTGTGCGATTTGTCTGCTGATCATTGGGTGGATCAGTAGCTGTTGCTCGTGTCGAGGGTTGTGTTTCCTCGGTGAGCGAGATTGTGGCTGCGACGCCTTGGTGGATTCTCGCGTTGTCTGAGGTGATGTCGGACTGTGTCCTTTGCTGTATGCCTGCTCTGCTGGCCTGTGTGCTCGGCGCGAGGAGCGAGGTGTTGTGTGTGATTGTAAGTCTGGCTGTGTCCCTCAGGATCAGTTTTTTCGTGAGAATCGAGGTTTTCTGTGCTGGGGCTCTGACAGCGTGTTAGTTGATTCAGCGTTCTTCCCCTGGGACTTCGTGCTTGGTCCTGAATTTCGAGGACGAAATTCCTTTAAGGGGGGAGGGCTGTAATGCCCCGGGTTTTCGGATCCTTCTTCGTGGGTCCCGGATCTGGTTTCTCGGAGTGTCCAGCTCCGTTGTGTCCGAAATTTCGTTTCAGACGTCTTTCGTGTTCGGATCGGCGCGATCCGGAGTCGTTTCGGAGGCCCGGAGGCGTTCCGCGGCTTTTTCCGCGTGTGTTTTCCGATTCCCGGCGTGGGTTTCGGCTTTCCCTTCGGAACCTCGTTGCGGGTGAACCGGGCCGTTCACCTGGGCGCGAGTGGTACCGTTGCGATCGGTGCGCTCCGAGGATCGCGAGGGTGTGATTTTCTATTTTTCTGGATTTTTCTGATTTTCTGGATTTTCCTATAAATAGCTTTTTCTCTCTCTCCCCCTCTCATTTCTCATTTCTCTCCGTCTCTCTTCTCACGCTCTCTCCTCTCTCCCTCTCTCTCCGGCGGCCGACGGGGAGGAGCATGGGCGAGGCGGGGACGGCGCGGGCGAGGCGCGGGCGAGGATGGATGAGGATCGAGGCGGTGGAGGCGCGTAGAAGCTCGGCCGTGAGTTCGTGGAACGGCGAGGCTCCAACGGCGTTTTCTTCGTGGATCGGCGTCCACGGTGTGCGTAATCTTCGGTGGAGGTAGGGTGATGGACCCTCAGCCCGTGTACTTCCTTTCCCGCGAGTTTCGTAGGCCGTGGTGAGCCGAGCGGGCTAAACGGGGCGTTTTGGGCAAAATGCATGTTTTTGGGGTGTGAGCCGGATCTCCCGTTTTATGGTGTTTTTGGGCGATCCAGGGGTTTAGATGCATGCCTAGGGGCTTGGGGAAGGTTTCCCCTTTTGTTTCCCCTTCACCTGGGGGTGAACGGGGCGTGGCATGGCTTTTCCCGCGGTTTCCACCGTTTTCGGGCGCGGACTGAGAACGCGCTATACTCCAGTAGCGCGTTCTTGAATGTCGCGCTGCCCCGATAGGGCGCGTTCATCGGAGAAGATGAACAGTAAGGCGGTTTGGGTCGCGCCTTACGGCCCCAGCGCGTTCTGGTTGTCGCGCTATAGGATCATAGCGTGACCTGGCCTGGTCGCGCTATGGTCATGTAGCGCGTTCATGTTGAACGCGCTAGGCGCGTATAGCGCGTTCTGGCTGAACGCGCTATGCACATGTAGCGCGTTCTTGGAGGGACCAGCCGGGCTGCCCGGGGCGGGCGGTCTGCGACTGATCGTGCTCCTCGTGGGCCGTGTGTGCCTTGGACACTCAGTGGAGTTTCGTGACCGTGTTTTGGGGTGTCTGGAGGTTCCGTTTACCTCGTTTTACGTGTCCGTGCGCTTATGGGTCCGGGTGACCTTTTAGCGTCCGTTCGCATTGTGTTGGTCTCCGGTCGACCCGGTTGGGACCCAGTGGTCGACCTCCGGCCTTGTGAGTATCCTGGACACCCCGTGGGTTCTGTGTCCGCGTTTCTGGGGTGTCGGGAGGGACCGTGTTTCCTCGATTAGCGTGCCCATAGGTGTGGTGGGTCCGGGTGACCCCACGTGTTCCGGGCTCTTGTGTTACGCTTGATCGAGTCACCGTGTGTCGGTGTGTGTGCGGTGGGGTCTCCCCCGCATATCGTGGGTTCCTTTGGAAGGCGATTCCCGTGTGGGCCATGTGTTTGGCCTTGGACTGTGAGTCCAGTTGTCCGGCCTGGGGCTGGAGGTTTCCCGCTTGCTTCAAGATGGGAAATCATCGTGGCGGCTTGCGTGCTGCCTTGGGAATCGTGCTTCTGTGTTTTCCGTGTGGCCCGTGTGAGTGGCCTGAGTCCCTTGCGTTCCCTTCCCGAGGGAGTGGTCTTGGCGACTTGTGTGTTGTCTCGGTACTTGTGCTACCGTGGTTTTAGACCTAGAGATTGGACTAGATTGACGGCCTTGTGCTGTTGCGTGCAACGGTCTTGACCCCGAGTCTTGTGACTCAAGGACCGTTGGGTGTAGTGCGTCTAGAGGACTGCCTAGAGTCCAGTGGCTTAGTGCCATTCGAGTTTTCTCGACTCTCGCGCACGGTGCGTGCGTGGCCGTGGACTGTGAGTCCCGTTTCTTCTCCGACTGTGGTCACCGTGCGACGGAGCCGGTACGTGGGGTGGTCCCCGTACGTCGTCGGATTCGGATGTTGTTTTCCGTTGAGTTGAGAGTCTACTCCTTCAGTGACCCTCCACTAGTCGTAGCCTACCAGTACGCGTGTGCTGGTCGCACCAAGGAGTGGTGTACGGGCTTACCCTGAGGACGGTTAGACTGGTTTCCGTCGGGCCCCTCGTCGTAGCCAGAGTCCGGCTGCGGGGGAAAACCGGTCAGAGGGCCAGACCTAGGACGCGTGGTCTGTGTGTGCACACGTGGTTGGGGACTGTGGACGCACGTTGACGGGCGTGACCCCAGCTAGTCACTTGTTGTGGTTACTTGTACGGTGTTCGCGCCTCGGGTAGGACCTACCACGTCAGGCGGTTCACCTGCGGTGCGGTGTAAGACGTCAGGGGACGCTACTGGCTGTGCTTCTAGTGGGTGGTACTCCTGTCGAGTACGGAGTGTCAGACTATCAGTCTCTGTGTCTTTGACCTTCGGGTTTTTGGTCGTGTTGACCGGTGAGTTCGGTTGTTTCATCTTGGCGCGTGTGTCGGTTCTTGCGCTGTGAGATTAGCGCTAGTGGCTTTACCGAGGTTCCGTCTTGTGGTGCGGTACCCGCGATCGGATGGTCGGGGTTGCACCTTGGACAGCGTGTCCAGGTTGGCTGTCCGGGGGACAGGCCTCTACGGCGTGGTTGCCGTGTGTTTTTACTTCGGTAGGTGGTACTAGCGTAGTTTGGTAGCTTCGACTGCGTGATCGAGGTCTGCCTTCTGGCAGTAGGAGTAGCTGTAGTGCCGAGTTTTGACCGGCCACCGGGTTGCTGTTCCTGCTGTAGTTGTAGCTTCCTTTCCGCTACCGCCGTTGTTTCCGGTTGGGGTTCCGCGGGATCCCTGCTGAGTCTCTGTTTTGGAGACTCATTCCCTGCTTTTCAGGTGTAGCGGTTCTTCCTCGTGGTTCGAGGGTGCGGAGCGGAGGTTCTCTGTTGCCAGCTTGCCGGGCCGAGTGTTCACTTGGCATGTGGTACGCTTTACTGCTTTAGACTGTACTTTCTGTTGGACTGGACTCTGTTGTAGTTGTTTATTTATTTCTGTTATTTGTTGAGTTGTCCTGCTTTATTTCCTATTTCTTTGTGCCTCCACACTCCTTTTAGCCCTTCCGAGCCCTCCCGGCTCGTGGGCGGCGGTGCGAGTCTCGGGTTATCGGGCCTTCCCGGTAATCGGATTCTCGGGTCGTTACAGCAATTCTTGAGGTATGAGCCCGACAATATTGTAGGCACAAGTGGGTACGTGGATATGGTTGTAGATGCTGCTGGTCCTAGTTTTAATATTCATGATGAAGCGCCGAATAAGACAGTCGGAAGATTTTATGAACTACTTAGGGATGCTGATGAGCCGCTGTGGGATGGTTGTGAAAAGCACGCTCGATTGTCTGCAGTGTCACAGTTGTTGAACTTGAAATCTGAATTTCACATCAGTGAGACTTGTTTTGACCGTCTCCTCCTCTTGATCAAGAGTATGCTGCCTCGAGACTAGAAGTTGCCAGAAACTTTTTACCGTGCAAAAAAGATGGTCAATGACTTAGGACTTGGATATGTGAAAATAGATGCATGTCCGAATCATTGTATGTTATATTACAAAGATGATGCAGATAAGATATCATGTTCCATTTGTGGCCATGACAGATTCAAACCTAAGGGGGGGTCAATTCAAAGGCAAAAGATGTACCTTACAAGGCGTTGCGATACTTCCCTCTTGTGCCTAGGCTGCAACGACTGTATATGTCCTCAAAGACGGCTCGACATATGACATGGCACACCGAAAGAGTACGTCGTGCCGATGATACAATCAGTCATCCTACCGATGGTGAAGCTTGGACTCACTTTAGACGTACTCATCTTGCCTTTTCAAGGGAGTCACGTAATGTTCGATTGGGTTTATGCACAGATGACTTTAATCCATTCGGTGGTTCAGTGGCAGCTTATTCTTGTTGGCCAGTGTTCATGACACCGTACAACCTTCCGCCGCACATGTGCATGAAGCGAGAAAATCTGTTTTTGTCCCTAGTAATTCCTGGTCCAAAAAGTCCCGAAAAAAATTTGGACATATATCTCAGGCCGTTGATTGATGAGCTCAAATTTTTATGGACTGATGGAGTTATTACTTATGATGCATATAGGAAGCAAAATTTTATTATGAAGGCTACACTGATGTGGACAATAAGTGACTTCCCTGCATATGGAATGCTATCTGGTTGGAGCACACATGGGAGGCTAGCATGTCCTTACTGTATGGAAGATACCAAATCATTTGTATTGAAACATGGGGGGAAAAGCTGCTGGTTTGATTGCCATCGGTGGTTTCTACCAAGTGACCATCCTTTTCGAAGGTAAAAAGACTCGTTTAAAAAAAATACTGTTGAAATGGATGAAGCTGACTTGCAACGGGTGTCGGGTCTACATATGGCGTCACGGGTGCACAATTTACCAGATGTAGTTCAATTGTCTGGTAGCACACGGCAACTCCCTAATTTTGGAAAGGATCACAACTGGGTCAAGAAAAGCATTTTTTGGGAATTACCTTATTGGTCAACTCTTCTTGTACGACACAATCTAGATGTCATGCATACCGAGAAGAATTTTTTTGATAATGTGTTCAATACGATCATGAATGTTAAAGGGAAAACAAAGGACAACGCCAAAGCACGTATGGATTTAAAGATGCTTTGTAGACGTCCAGAACTGGAACTACAATACGTAAATGGCAAAACTGTGTAGCCTAAAGCAACTTATGTGCTTCATGATACACAGATCAAGGAAGTATGCCAGTGGTTGAAACAGCTGAGATTCCCAGATGGATATGCATCCAACATAGCCCGTTGTGTGAATGTTAATGAGGAGAAAATATATGGTATGAAAAGTCACGACTGTCATGTGTTCATGGAGAGGCTACTGCCCATTGCATTTCGTGATTTGTTGCCAAAGCAGATATGGGGAGCACTAGCTGAGATAAGTCAATTTTTCAAGATTTTATGTGCATCTGAACTCAGACTTCGGGATGTACAAACTATCGAACAAGAAGTTGTCACAACCATTTGTAAGCTAGAGAAGATATTTCCTCCGGTATTCTTTGATTCGATGGAGCACCTGGTCGTTCATTTGCCATATGAGGCTATCGTCGGAGGGCCAGTACAATTTCGATGGATGTATCCATTTGAGAGGTATGTGACAATTTTTGTTAACTTATAAGTCGTTCATAGCCGCTACATATCGTTGCCATCTGACTTGTTGTTGTAGGTGCATGCATGAATTAAAAATGAAAGTTCGCAACAAGGCACAGGTGGAGGGTTCGATTGCTGAGGCATACATTCTTGAAGAAATTTCGAACTTCTGTTCTATGTACTTTGAGCCAGAGATTCAAACTCGTCGTACTCGACCTCCACGTAATGATGATGGGGGAGTGGATGAATCTTCCGATCGGCTCTCCATATTTAAACATCCTGGACGTGCGTTCGGACGTTGCTTGACTCGCACGCTCGAAGATAGAGAGTTGTACGCCGCTGAGATATATATTCTTTTGAATTGCCTCGAGATTGAACCTTATGTTGAGTAAGTTCTTAATTCACATTTCCAGCAACTCCATAAGTCTATACATCCTCAAAGTCTATACAACATTGACTTCACAAAGTCTATACATTGGCTTCCTCAAAGTCTATACATTGGCTTCCTCAAAGTCTATACATCCTCAAAGTCTATACATTGGCTTCCTCAAAGTCTATACTTCCTCAAATTCTATACATTGACTTCCTCAAAGTCTATACATTGGCTTCCTCAAAGTCTATACAACATTGACTTCACAAAGTCTATACATTGGCTTCCTCAAAGTCTATACATCCTCAAAGTCTATACATTGGCTTCCTCAAAGTCTATACATTGGCTTCCTCAAAGTCTATACAACATTGACTTCACAAAGTCTATACATTGGCTTCCTCAAAGTCTATGCATCCTCAAAGTCTATACATTGGCTTCCTCAAAGTCTAGACAACATTGACTTCACAAAGTCTATACATTGGCTTCCTCAAAGTCTATACATCCTCAAAGTCTATACATTGGCTTCCTCAAAGTCTATACATTGGCTTCCTCAAAGTCTAGACAACATTGACTTCACAAAGTCTATACATTGGCTTCCTCAAAGTCTATACATCCTCAAAGTCTATACATTGGCTTCCTCAAAGTCTATACATTGGCTTCCTCAAAGTCTAGACAACATTGACTTCACAAAGTCTATACATTGACTTCCTCAAAGTCTATACATCCTCAAAGTCTATACATCCTCAAAGTCTATACATTGACTTCCTCAAAGTCTATACATTGACTTCCTCAAAGTCTATACATTGGCTTCCTCAAAGTCTAGACAACATTGACTTCACAAAGTCTATACATTGACTTCCTCAAAGTCTATACATTGGCTTCCTCAAAGTCTATACAACATTGACTTCACAAAGTCTATACATTGGCTTCCTCAAAGTCTATACAACATTGACTTCACAAAGTCTATACATTGGCTTTATCAAATTTTTTTAATCATTTTTATACGGGGTGCTACATTTATATTGCAGACAATTTGATTCAGAATTAGCTGAAAAATGTCCAAATATCCAGGATGTGGAGATTGAAAAAGAACGCGAGAAGTTTTTTTCCAAATGGCTAACAAACCGAGTTAGTGTGAACTCTGAATATATATGTTTGTATTTACGTATGTTGAGGTAATTGTTATTATTTTAACTACTCTAATTTGAATATAGGTTGAACAAGGTCTCATTACTGATCAAAGAGTAAAACAGATAAGTTATGGCCCCTCGAACCAGACACGTGCCTATCTGGGATATATTGTGAATGGATACAAATTTCATACAAGGGATTATGGGCGAAATAAGTCTACGATGAACAGCGGCGTATGTGTGAAGGGAAGTTTATACAATGAAATGGAATTGGACTACTATGGTATTCTTGAAGAAGTCTTAGAACTTCAGTATTTGGGACAAGACAATCATGTATACATATTTAAGTGTCAATGGTTTGATCCTAATTCTGTTCTACATGACATAAATTATGGGATTGTCAATGTCAAGCATAGGTCTAAACTTAGGACCTATAAACCGTTCATTTTAGCCGCACAAGCCCAGCAAGTGTACTATTCAAGCTATCCATCATCCAAGAATAGAGATTGGTGGGCAGTTTGCAGGGTTAATTCAAAACTCTTTCCCACTTATGAGTTAACTATGAGTGGAGATGTCTCAGAGGTTGCTCGTGCTGAATATTATCAATCAGACGAAGTTGGCGTTGTCGGTTCCTCTAGGTTTAAGTTGGACGAATCTGATGAGCCACTGTCATTACGTATGCGAGATGGAGTGGAAGAAGTCGATCCGCCGGAGCTAAATGTTGATGTTAGAGGGGAGGAAGAATCAGATGAAGACGAAGATTTTGAATCTCATGAGACTACTATGGATGACGAAGATGATGAAGTTGAGCTAAATATATCAACATGAGGGAGGCATGTTTTGATAATTTAGTAAGATGATTCTTACTTTTAAGTATAATTTTAAATAACATTTGTCTAGCCTTATATAATTGTGGATTAATATGTATTAATTGTTTTGTTATTAATAAAGAAATGGTACGAGGAGGTCGTACTAGGGGTGGGAGGAGACCTAGCAGTGAGAGGGGCGCTACTCCCTCCTCGCTACCATCTTCTTCAGACACAGGTATATTTGATCAATAAGTTAGCTATATAAATATTTTAATTATTTACAAACTTAAAAGAATTTATTTATAGGTGCAAGTGTCGGCTCACCACCACTTGTACATACGCCACCACCTCCCGCTACAGGTATGTATATTTTAATTTAAATTCTTGAACATTAGTTCTACTTATGAAAATAAATTCTTGCAGGTCTCAGTGGCCTCCCACCTGTTGTGCATACGCCACTCCCACCACCTCCCGCTGCAGGTATGTATATTTTAATTATATGTTCATAATATTTGTATCACTCCACATGATAATAAATTCTTGCAGGTCTCAGTGGCCTCCCACCTCGAGGATCATGTATGTATATTTTAATTTAAATTCTTCAATATTTGTTCTACTTATGAAAATTACTTCTTGCAGGTCTTAGTGGCCTCCCACCTGTTGTGCATACGCCACCCCCACCACCTCCCGCTGCAGGTATGTATATTTTAATTATATGTTCGCAGTATATGTATCACTCCACATGACAATAAATTCTTGCAGGTCTCAGTGGCCTCCCACCTCTTGTGCAGACGCCACCCCCACCACCTCCCACTGCAGGTATGTATATTTTAATTATATGTTCGCAGTATATGTATCACTCCACATGACAATAAATTCTTGCAGGTCTCAGTGGCCTCCCACCTCGAGGATCATGTATGTATATTTTAATTTAAATTCTTCAATATTTGTTCTACTTATGAAAATTACTTCTTGCAGGTCTCAGTGGCCTCCCACCTGTTGTGCATACGCCACCCCCACCACCTCCCGCTGCAGGTATGTATATTTTAATTATATGTTCGCAGTATATGTATCACTCCACATGACAATAAATTCTTGCAGGTCTCAGTGGCCTCCCACCTCTTGTGTAGACGCCACCCCCACCACCTCCCGCTGCAGGTATGTATATTTTAATTATATGTTCGCAATATATGTATCACTCCACATGAAGATCTATTCTTACAGATCCCAGTGCCCTCCCACCACCTCCCACTTGTACAGGGCCCACCCCCACCAGTCAGCCCCTTGACGATGCCGGCAGTTGTCACGAGGGAGGCACGGCCCATGATAGACGTCGCCCGTGTTGGGTATCCGGGTAAATCTAAAATGTTATATTACATTAATTAGCCCTCAACTGTCTAATATGAATATTTTGACATTTGCAATTGCAGTATGAAATTTGAACCCCACAGCGCTGTCCATCATTCCACCGAACTCATATTGGCACATGTGCCCGGGGCAGCTTCCACTTTCAGAGATTTTTCGATGTCCGTCCGCGATTCATTGTACAACATGTTCTTAGTAAGTAATTACGTCATTTAATTCAAGTATTTCCCAAAGTTAATTTACAACTTTATACTAAGTGTGAAAAGTAATTGATTTACAGTGGTCTTTTAAATTCACATGTGGACATGACGCGGCGAGATGTCGTCGTGCCTGGGAGTCTACTATGCTCTCAAGTTACAAGAGGAAAATACATGAGGCCCGAGCACACGCTAAAAAATTGAGTGGGGGGAGTGAAGACCGACAATTGTGGAAGGCGCATCGCCCTCTATGGATGAGGCAGGAGGATTGGGAGATATCTTGTGACCATTTTGCCGACCCCAAGTGGATAGAAAAGTCCGAAAAAGCCAAAGCAAACAGGGCGTCAAAACCAGGTTCAAATTTACATACGAGTGGGTCCATCTCTTATGCGGCTCATAAACAAAAATTGGTAAGTAATATACCAATTTATCTTCTTACAATTTATCTCAATATTTGACTTTTTTTTACTATGAATTGTATAACAGGCTGTGGAGCTTAATCGACCTCCGTCGTTCCTCGAGGTGTTCGACAGAACACACAAAAAGAAGGGGACTAATGATTTTGTGAGTGGCATAGCTAAGTCAGCAGCGGTAAGTTTATCTACATATGTAACTTGTACCGTTCATTTAAATCGACATGTAATTCATATGAAATTGACTAGTTAATTTATTCAATTTGTAGGAAACATATAGCAAAGCAGTGACAGAGAAGTACGAGGAGGGAGACACGCAGCAGCCGGAGTTCGATCCGGTGGAGTGGGTGGCAGCAGCTGGCGTACCGAAGAAAGGCCGACTATATGGTTTTGGGGAGAGCCTAGACGCAAGCGCGGTGACATCAGCGTGTGCGAGTTCTAGCTATACTTCTTCCAGTGGCAGTGCCTTCACTATACCTTCCGTTGCCCCCATCGCTTCTGCCAGCGACATGATGGACATGGTCCGATCGCAGATTTCTGATATGCAGCGGCAGCAGCAGCATTTCCAGCAAGAGATCTCTAGCCAAGTGTCAGTGGTTTTGCAGGCAATCAGTGGCCTCCTCTCCCAGAGGGGAATGGTCCCTCAGCAATCCACCACCACCACAGCACAGGCCTCACAGGTGAGTGTTTACTATGTTTTTATTTTGATGGAATTACTCAATTATGTTCATTATTAATTTTAAAACTCATTTACTTTAGAAGAATTGAGAAAATCCGGGGTCCGGGGGTCTAAAACTTGAAATACCAGCCGGATGGCCGTGCCGATCGTTCCAACACGACCGGGGAGATGAAAGTGACTTGTCAGAACTGACGGAATCCAAATCGGATGCCCGGTTTGAGCTCGGCGCTCAAAGTTCATTTCTAAAATACACAGTTCAAATGAACTGCCAGGTCGCGGCCAGGGGTCTAAAACTTGAAACACCGGCTGGATGCCCGTGCCGATCGTTCCAACACGACCGGGGAGATGAAAGTGACTTGTCAGAACTGACGGAATTCAAATCGGATGTCCGGTTTGAGCTCGGCGCTCAAAGTTGATTTTTAAAATACACATAGTTGAAATGAACTGCCAGGTCGGGGCCGGGGGTCTAAAACTTGAAATACCGGCCGGATGGTCGTGCCGATCATTCCAACACGACCGGGGAGATGAAAGTGACTTGTCAGAACTGACGGAATCCAAATCGGATGTCCGGTTTGAGTCGGCGCTCAAAGTTCATTTTTAAAATACACATAGTTTAAATGAACTGCCAGGTCGGGTCCGGGGGTCTAAAACTTGAAATACCGGTTGGATGGCCGTGCCGATCATTCCAACACGACCGGGGAGATGAAAGTGACTTGTCAGAACTGACGGAATCCAAATCGGATGTCCGGTTTGAGCTCGGCGCTCAAAGTTCATTTTTAAAATACACATAGTTTAAATGAACTACCAGGTCGGGTCCGGGGGTCTAAAACTTGAAATACCGGTCGGATGGCCATGCCGATCATTCCAACACGACCGGGGAGATGAAAGTGACTTGTCAGAACTGACGGAATCTAAATCGGATGTCCGGTTTGAGCTCGGCGCCCAAAGTTCATTTCTAAAATACACTTAGTTTAAATGAACTACCAGGTCGTGGCCGGGGGTCTAAAACTTGAAACACCGGCTGGATGCCCGTGCCGATCATTCCAACACGACCGGGGAGATGAAAGTGACTTGTCAGAACTGACGGAATCCAAATCGGATGCCCGGTTTGAGCTCGGCGCTCAAAGTTCATTTATAAAATACACTTAGTTCAAATGAACTGCCAGGTCGCGGCCGGGGGTCTAAAACTTGAAACTCCAACTGGATGGCCATGCCGATCGTTCCAACACGACCGGGGAGATGAAAGTGACTTGTTAGAACTGACGGAATCCAAATCGGATGCTCGGTTTGAGCTCGGTGCTCAAAGTTCATTTCTAAAATACACTTAGTTCAAATGAACTGCCAGGTCGCGGCCGGGGGTCTAAAACTTGAAACTCTGGCCGGATGGCCGTGCCGATCATTCCAACACGACCGTGGAGATGAAAGTGACTTGTCAGAACTGACGGAATCCAAATCGGATGCCTGGTTTGAGATCGGCGCTCAAAGTTCATTTCTAAAATACACTTAGTTCAAATGAACAGCCAGGTCGGGGCCGGGGGTCTAAAACTTGAAATACCGGCCGGATGGCCATGCCGATCATTCCAATACAACCGGGGAGATGAAAGTGACTTGTCAGAACTGACGGAATCCAAATCGGATGCCCGGTTTGAGCTCGGCGCTCAAAGTTCATTTCTAAAATACACTTAGTTTAAATGAACTACCAGGTCGTGGCCGGGGGTCTAAAACTTGAAACACCGGTCGGATGCCCATGCCGATCATTCCAACACGACCGGGGAGATGAAAGTGACTTGTCAGAACTGACGGAATCCAAATCGGATGCCCGGTTTGAGCTCGGCGCTCAAAGTTCATTTCTAAAATACACTTAATTCAAATGAACTGCCAGGTCGGGGCCGGGGGCCTAAAACTTGAAATACCGGACAGATGGCTGTGCCGATCATTTCAACACGACCGGGGAGATGAAAGCGACTTGTCAGAACTGACGGAATCCAAATCGGATGCCCGGTTTGAGCTCGGCGCTCAAAGTTCATTTCTAAAATACACTTAGTTTAAATGAACTACCAGGTCGCGGTCGGGAGTCTAAAACTTCAAACACCAGCCGGATGCCCATGCCGATCATTCCAACACGACCGGGGAGATGAAAGTGACTTGTCAGAACTGACGGAATCCAAATCGGATGCCCGGTTTGAGCTCGGCGCTCAAAGTTCATTTCTAAAATACACTTAGTTCAAATGAACTGCCTGGTCGGGGCCGGGGGTCTAAAACTTGAAATACCTGCCGGATGGCTGTGCCGATCATTCCAACAGGACCGGGGAGATGAAAGTGACTTGTCAGAACTGACGGAATCCAAATCGGATGCCCGCTTTGAGCTCGGCGCTCAAAGTTCATTTCTAAATACACTTAGTTTAAATGAACTACCAGGTCGCGGTCGGGGGTCTAAAACTTGAAACACCGGCCGGATACCCATGCCGATCATTCCAACACGACCGGGGAGATGAAAGTGACTTGTCAGAACTGACGGAATCCAAATCGGATGCCCGGTTTGAGCTCGGCGCTCAAAGTTCATTTCTAAAATACACTTAGTTCAAATGAACTGCCAGGTCGGGGCCGGGGGTCTAAAACTTGAAAGACCGACCGGATGGCTGTGCCAATCGTTCCAACACGACCGGAGAGATGAAAGTGACTTGACAGAACTGACGGAATCCAAATCGGATGCCCGATTTGAGCTCGACGCTCAAAGTTCATTTCTAAAATACACTTAGTTTAAATGAACTACCAGGTCGCGGCCGGGAGTCTAAAACTTGAAACACCGGTCGGATGCCCATGCCGATCATTCCAACACGACCGGGGAGATGAAAGTGACTTGTCAGAACTGACGGAATCCAAATCGGATGCCCGGTTTGAGCTCGGTGCTCAAAGTTCATTTCTAAAATACACTTAGTTCAAATGAACTGCCAGTTCGGGGCCGGGGTTCTAAAATTTGAAATACCAGCCGGATGGCCGTGCCGATCATTCCAACACAACCGGGGAGATGAAAGTGACTTGTCAGAACTGACGGAATCCAAATCGGATGCCCGGTTTGAGCTCGGCGCTCAAAGTTCATTTCTAAAATACACTTTTAAATGAACTACCAGGTCGCGGCCGGGGGTCTAAAACTTGAAACACCGGCCAGATGCCTGTGCCGATCATTCCAACACGACCGGGGAGATTAAAGTGACTTGTCAGAACTGACGGAATCCAAATCGGATGCCCGGTTTGAGCTCGGTGCTCAAAGTTCATTTCTAAAATACACTTAGTTCAAATGAACTGCCAGGTCGCGGCCGGGGGTCTAAAACTTGAAATACCGGCCGGATGGCCGTGCCGATCGTTCCAACACGACCGGGGAGATGAAAGTGACTTGTCAGAACTGACGGAATCCAAATCGGATGCCCGGTTTGAGCTCGGCGCTCAAAGTTCATTTCTAAAATACACTTAGTTTAAATGAACTACCAGGTCGCGGCCGGGGGTCTAAAACTTGAAACACCGGCCGGATGCCCGTGCCGATCATTCAAACACGACCGGGGAGATGAAAGTGACTTGTCAGAACTGACGGAATCCAAATCGGATGCCCGGTTTGAGCTCGGTGCTCAAAGTTTATTTCTAAAATACACTTAGTTCAAATGAACTGCCAGGTCACGGCCGGGGGTCTAAAACTTGAAACACCGGCTGGATGCCCGTGCCGATCATTCCAACACGATCGGGGAGATGAAAGTGACTTGTCAGAACTGACGGAATCCAAATCGGATGCCCGGTTTGAGCTCGGCGGTTCATTTCTAAAATACACTTAGTTCAAATGAACTGCCAGGTCACGGCCGGGGGTCTAAAACTTGAAACTCCGGTCGGATGGACGTGTCGATCATTCCAACACGACCGGGGAGATGAAAGTGACTTGTCAGAACTGACGGAATCCAAATCGGATGCCCGGTTTGAGCTCGGCGTTCAAAGTTCATTTCTAAAATACACTTAGTTCAAATGAACTGCCAGGTCGCGGCCGGGGGTCTAAAACTTGAAACTCCGACCGGATGGCCGTGCCGATCATTCCAACACGACCGGGGAGATGAAAGTGACTTGTCAGAACTGACGGAATCCAAATCGGATGCCCGGTTTGAGATCGGCGCTCAAAGTTCATTTCTAAAATACACTTAGTTTAAATGAACTGCCAGGTCGGGGCCGGGGGTCTAAAACTTGAAATACCGGCCGGATGCCCGTGCCGATCATTCCAACACGACCGGGGAGATGAAAGTGACTTGTCAAAACTGACGGAATCCAAATCGGATGTCCGGTTTGAGCTCGGCGCTCAAAGTTCATTTTTAAAATACACAGTTTAAATGAACTGCCAGGTCGGGTCTGGGGGTCTAAAATTTGAAATACCGGTCGAATGGCCGTGCCGATCGTTCCAACACGACCGGGGAGATGAAAGTGACTTGTCAGAACTGACGGAATCAAAGTTCATTTCTAAAATACACTTAGTTTAAATACTGTTTCAGGCTAGTAGTTGATTTATAAAATATGAAGTTATCAATTTGATATGTTTGCTTTCAATTTATGCTAATTTCTTCGCACTAATTTTTTTATCTATGAATGAATGTTATTATTTTTTTAATGTAGGGGGATCCTTCTGCGGGCGGCGACAGAGGAGATGAGCAGGGCAGTGAGGATATGGACGATGTACCGGATATTTCTTGATATTTGATGATATTCAGACGGATCAGCAGGGTTAATGTCTTTTTTTTGTGGTATTTATTTGATCAGAATTTTATTTTTCGGTGGTGTTTATTTGATTAGCAGGTTCCCAATATTTTTTTTTCAACATGTAGAATTTCTTGATGTTTATGTATGATTAAACAGATTTTTTAAAATAATTTAAGATTTAAAAAAAAACGTAGATTTCAGACGGATTTTCAGACGGGATTTGCGACGAATAAAGTCTGTCTATCAGCCGTCGTAAAATCCGTTTGGAATATAGACGGATTTCAAACCACATTTCGGACAGGAGTTGAGTTGAATTTCAGACGGTAATTATAGCCGTCGTAATTTCCGTTTGAAATAGCGACGGATTTCGGACGAGTTTTCATACGGTAACATGATTTGAGACTAAGAGTTGGGCTTAATTTCAGACGGTAACTATATTCCGTCGTAATATCCGTCTGAAATTTCAGACGGAATTTCAAACGGCAAATATATCCGTCGTAAATTTCAGACTGAAAATTTCAAATTTCAGATGGAAATGTCTCGTATGAAATTCAGACGGAATTTGTGACTGATTAAATTCTGTCTTATTTTCAGACGTAATTTCCGACGGAAACATAAACTGTCACAAATTTGTGACTAAGAAATTCAGACGGTCGATTTCCGTCTGAAATATGTCGCAAATCCGTCACAAACGTGGTTTGTGACGGCTTTTCAGACGGATTTCAGACGGATACTGGCCGTCTGAAATCCCGCTTTTTCTGGTTGTGGTAGGAATATGTACCGAAGGACGTAACTCCCCCCATTCAATGATCCCTCCGCAATCTCTGTGGATTTACTAAGAGAGTTCACCACTATTTAATCTTAGGGATTTCCCCCTAGGAGGTAGGTAACAAATCCCAACCACTCAACGGGTGAAGAGCGATCCCTAATTATTAACTTTCTTATTGTCTCCTACTCATTGTTCTTGCCTACATTGACTTAGGCATCAGAGGGTTTTCCCTGGGATCCCAATCTTAGGTCCCCCTGATCTTTTCTTCCTCTTTCGTAGGTCTGCTCTTAAGGTGGCTTGAAGCGATCTCATCGGTGGGCTCATTTCCACCAGATCAGATGGTCTGTGATTAGGTGTGGCATCTCACCTCTTTATTTGGAGCCATCTGTGAGAAACGGACAAGAAGCCAACATTGTAATATGTCGGACCTTTCGGATCTTTCTTTTTGGGTCCCGGATCTGATTTTCGTAGTGTCCGGCTCCGTTGTGTCTGAAATATCGTTTCGGACATCTTTCGTGTTCGGATCGGCGCGATCCGAAGTCGTTTCGGAGGCCCGGAGGCGTTCCGCGGCTTTTCCGTGCGTATTTTTCGATTTCCGATGTGTGTTTCGACTTTTTCTTCGGAAGCTCGCTGCGGGTGGACCGGGTAGTTCACCTAGGCACGAGTGGTACCGTTGCAAACGGTGTGTTCCGAGGATTCCGGAAATGTACTTTTCTATTTTTTGATATTTTTTTGAAAAATTGGATTTTCTATATATTCCCATTTCTTTTCTTTTTCTTTTTCCCTTTCTCTTTCTTCTTCTCTTCCTCCCTTCTCTCCCGTGAGTGCTTCCACCGTGACCGGGCCCCCCTCTTCCGGTGCTAGCCCCGACGCCATCCCCTTCGGCTGCGGACGCGGCAAGGCGGCGGCGTCGTGGCATAGGCAGCGGCGTGGTGACCGTGGCTGTGTTCGGTGCTCGGTGAGGGCATGGGGAGTTCGTGAAGTTTCAAGCGATTCTTGAGGATCGGCGGCGATCCGCCGCATTTCGGACAACTCCAATGTAGGGTGACGATCCTCTATCTCCATGCTTTCCTTTCCCGTGATTTCTAGGCCGGCGGGGAGCCGAGAGGGGTTCGTTTGCGCTCGGGACGAGAAATGCATGCTTTGGGGGTTTGAGTGCCGATCTAGAGTTTTATCGCGCCATTTGGACTTTTGGGGGGCATCATTCGGTACTCTAGGGCGTGGGGACGAGTTCCCCCTTTGTTTCCCCATCACTCGGGGGTGATTGGGGCATGGAATGGTGTTTTCGGCCCTTTCCCGCCGTTCTCGATTTTCCGAGGTGATCGCGGTCCACCAGTGACCGTTTTCACTGGTCGCGGTCAGGCGGGGACCGCTTTCATCAGGTTTTGAACCGTTGGGGCTTTAGAGTGTCGGTGGACGGACGCGGTCTTGCGACAGACCGCGACAGTTGGTCGCGATCTGGGGGCGACCGCGTTCACCGTGGGGACCGGCGCGGACCCCGAGGCATTTTTGGCCGTTGGTTTCCAGTCGCGGTCTCCTGGAGACCGCTACTGTGTGAACACGGTCACGAGGTGACCGCGTTCATCTTTTCGTGCTGGGATGGTCGCGGTACCAGGAGGACCACGACCGTGTGGTTGCGGTCCTGAGCAGACCGCGACTACAGGAGGCGGTCCTCCGGCGACCGCGTCTCCCATCCCTTGCCAATTCGAGTCCCGGATGAGCGAGTCTAGATCCCTGAGCTGACCCGTGGTCTGACTGATGCTGGGCATCATGTGGGGGCCACACGTGAGGGTGCCGTGGGGTCCCGGGAGGTGGTGATTTCGGCTTGTGTCGCTGTGTGATGATGTTGGTACAAGGAGCATTCCGCATACCTGCGATTGTGACGTTGTTTTCCGTTGACTTGAGAGTCTACTCCTTCAGTGACCCTCCACTAGTCGTAGCCCACCAGTACGGGGTGCTGGTCTCACCTGGGAGTGGTGTACGGGCACTCACCCTTTGAGACGGTTTGTGGACCGGTTACTGTCAGGCCCTTCGTCGTTAGCCAGAGTCCGGCTGCGGGGGAAAACCGGTCAGAAGGCCAGACCTAGGACATGGTCTGTGTGTGCACACATGGTTGGGGGCGGTTGGACCCACGTCGACGGGCGTGACCCCAGCTAGTCACTTGTTTGTGGTTACTTGTACGGTGTTCGCGCCTTTGGTAGGAGCTACCACGCCAGGCGGATCACCTGCGGCGCGGTGTAAGATGTCAGGGGATGCTACCGGCTGTGCTTCTAGTGGGAGATACTCCAGTCGAGTACGGAGTGACAGACTGTCAGTCATGTGCTTCCGACATTCGGGTTTGCCGGGTCGACCGTTGAGCTTCGGTTGTCTCACCGTGGCACGTGTGTCGGTTTACGTGCCGTAGGGCCTTCGTTTTGTAGGGCACAGGGCTTTCCTTTCCGAGGTACCTACCTACCGCTAGCGTAGTGATTTTCCGTTTTACGAGGTAGGGTTCGAGTGATCCCTACTGAGTCTTGTTCCGAGACTCATTCCCTGCGTGTTTCACCGTGTTTCAGGTGAGGTGCCGCCCCAGGGGAGCGCGTCTGGGGTGCATCGTGGTGCGGATGTCCAGAGGTAGTGCCAGAGGTCAGAGCCGGGGTATGCCCCGTGTAGCTGTACTTTTCTTTCTTGTCTCTGTACTAGTTGTGGACTACTACTGTTGTTGTTGTTTTCAATTGTGGACCATGTAAAATGCTAATTTTGATGCGTGACAACTACGAGACTCGACTAGACAGACGACGCGACCAGCACTACACTACGACGCGGCACCGACGAGCTCCAGAAGAGACGAACTTGCCCCAAACAAGAAGCGCTACTCACAGTCATCCCCATCGAGGGAAACGCGACGATCGTGCACGGTTGGGAAACCGGCTTTGAGACTTTGGGTAGTCGGCTCACTCTCGTGCTCGGAATGAGTCACGGGACGGGTTTCGCTCTCACAACTCACAACGGTGATTAAAATTAAACTAACTAGGAAAGATAACTACTCACATGCAGCGGTAGTAAAGTGCATACTAAATAAGCAAAAAGACTGTAAGAGTGATGGGTGTACCTCCACGCTCACGGCGTGGCGACGACGTCCCGGTCGTGAACCGTCACTCCCGGTACAAACTAATATTTAATTACAGCAGTAAAAATAAACTACGGCCCACTCCACGCAGGGAGGTAAAAGGCCACAACCAGCTATCCGGGAGCGCCGTTCAGGGGTTGGCGGGCAGCAATGTGCGGTTCCGGGCGGTGGCGGGTAGCACGGTGGTGGCGCTCAATGTGGGGCCCACAAGGCTCCAAGTGGACCCGACTACTGGGACAGCGGCTTTCGGGCATCTTCTGGCAACGGCGACCGGAGGGAGAGTCCCTGGAGTGCCCCGGGTCGATCCCCGGGAGCGGTGGTCGCCGGTGGTGAGTTGGGGAATTTATTGGAAATTAATCCCCAATGCTGTCCCGCAGCTCCGCTTCTGGTCGGATCTGCGTGCTCCGACGAGATCAGCCGGTACGCCCAGCCATGACGTCAGATCGAGACGAGGTTAGCTCCGTTGAGAAGAGTACTCGAATAACTTCAACATACTGGAGTTTCAGAACCATCCAACGGTCTGAATGGAAATGAATATCTCGGCAAACTGAGTGATGGTTCTGTCCCGAAACTCAGAATCCACAGGGTAGACTAGAACCAGCCTGTTTATGGGCTTTGACCGTGGATCAAAGGAAGGAAGTTGGACCTGAGATTTTTATGGTGGGTAGAGGGGAGGGACGCGGTGACACACATAGTTTTTTTGTAGGATTCTGATCACGTTTGGGGGGTTGGAAAAATCACCTACCACAGACTATCTCGCTGGCCTGCTCACAGGCAGACTGTGAGGGGAACAAACTACTGACTAGGACGGGGGGCAAACGAACTCTGATCGGCGTGAAATTTTAACCGGGGATGTAGGAGACATGGGAAAACCAACCCTCAAAATATCAGCTCGATCCAACGGTCGGATCTGGAGTTATGGCCTCCTCTTCAAGCTTCAGATTTGCAGGCCGAAATCCAGGATAGTAACTCGGAGAAGTGGTGGTGGCAGCTTGATGGCGGCAGGAACGGCGGCGACGGCGGCAGTGGACATTCACAATAGGTAGAGGGAGAAGAGAAGGGGAAGAGATTTGAGAGATAGGAGAGATTTAGATCTAGATCTGGAGAAGAGAGGGGGAAGGAGATGAAGAACACCAAGAACACTAGAAGAAAGAGGGGGGGTGCACACCAAGCATAATTCTCTTGAATTTTTCATTAGTTCCACACAAAATACAACAAGAGACTATAAATATGAAAACCCTAGATCTAGATCCAAGGACATCCACTAACACCAAAGGACACCCACTAACATTGGTCAAGGGTGGGTGGGAGACAAGCATGGGGGACAAGGAGGGGGCATCCTCCACCTTTGTCTCCTTGGTCTAATAGTCCAAGTCTTCTAGAAGCCCATCTTGGGCCTCGGGCCAACCTTTTAGGCCCACATGTGTAGAAGTCCAATTGGGCTCCTAATGGTCTTGAGGCCCAATTTAGAATTTGGACCCCTTGCATGAAGTGTAGCCCACATTACAATCTTGACCCAACTAGAAGCTAAAATATAAAATACACACTAATACACTCACAATAAGCAAATACATGGTAATACACTCATAATAAACATAGGAAAGTATCAACACTCAGGTAGGGACTCCATACTGTCGCCCAGCCACAACGATGTCGATGTCGACCGAGTTTTGCTGCGAGTCCGGTATCGACGGCTCGCTGAGTCGGGCCGTACTCGTGCTCTGGTGTCCTCACCAATTCTCCCCGGGTGGGAGAAGCTCGACCCCGTTGAGTAAGGGTCCGGGTCGCTCTGGTACCGATCCAGCAGATCTGGATCTATCCTCTGTAGCTCTGCCCGGGTGATCCAGGTGTCATCGGACGCGGGCCGTCCCCTCCAACGCACCAAGTAGAGCTGGTACACTCCGCCTCGAGTAGTCGTCAGCTGCTCATTTAGTATACATTCTATCTGCTCTCGCTGCTGAGGTAACAAGGCTGGAGGTGGACACTCTAGGGTGGTGTCACTCATAATGGGTGGAGACGGCTCAAAGGGCTCACTGGGTATCACCGCTGGGTCCCTATAAGCGACAAGATCCGAGACGTTGAAAGTAGAGCTGATCCCGTAATCCTCTGACAAGTCCACAACATATGCATTCGATCCTACTCGCCTCACTACCCGAAAGGGACCGGCACCGCGAGCATGCAACTTCTTCATGGCTCCTGAGGGAAACCGTTCAGGTCTGACCCTGATCATGACAGAATCGCCCTCCTGAAACTCACGGCGGTGCCTATGGGTGTCAGCCAATTCTTTGTATCGTGCGTTGCTGGACTCAATGTGACGACGAATATGCTCATGCAACTGTCTAATATGGCTAGCAAAAGACTCGGCTGACTCAGACACACGGAACTGGATGGGAGATGGGACCAGGTCTATGGGTCTCCTATGTCTACGGCCAGTGACAATCTCGAAGGGGCTCATACCTGTAGACCTATTGACCGAATCATTTTAAGCGAACTCGGCCAAGGGTAAGACCAAATCCCAATCCCTGACTCGATCTCGGACTAGACACCTAAGAAGATCCCCCAAACTCCTATTGACAACCTCAGTCTGACCATCGGTCTGGGGGTGATATGCAGTGGAGAATTTTAATTGTGTGCCCATCATGTGCCATAGGGTTTTCCAAAATAACTAGTGAATCGTACATCCCTATCTGACACTATGGTACGGGGAAGGCCAAACCTGGAGACACAATGAGAGAAGAATAGGTGGGCAACTATAGTGGCATCCGAGGTCTTGGAGCATGGAATGAATAATGCCATCTTGGAGAACCAATCGACAACCACAAAGATTGAGTCATGCTTTCGGAGGGTGCGGGGCAATCCTAACACAAAGTCCATGCTAATGTCCTGCCATGGACTATCCGGGACGGGAAGGGGAGTATAGAGGCCGGTACTTTGCTTCCTTTGTTTGGCCATAGCACAAGTGCGGCACTGGGCCACAATACGAGCAACATCCCTCTTTAGGCTAGGCCAATAGAATCGATGCTCAACTGCCTCTATGGTCTTGTTCCGACCAAAGTGGCCAGCAAGACCTCCCGCATGCATCTCCCACATAAGAAAGTCACGAACAGAAGTCCGTGGGATGTACAACTTGTCACCCCAGAATAGGTGACCCTCCTGTAACACAAACTCGCTATAATCGCGCGAGGGACCATCCTGAAGGACGGCATAGATCGGACCAAAGTCTGGACAGTCAACATAAGCGTCCTTCAGCCTCTCTAGCCCTACCACCTCCACACTCATGGTGGTCAACATCATCACCCGATGACTCAGTGCATCGGCGACCTTATTCTCCGCCCCTGCTTTGTGCTTGAGCAAAAAGGTGTACTCCTGGAGATATTCCACCCAACGACTATGGCGAGCATTCTGCTTCTTTTGGGTATGGAGGAATCGTAAGGCTTCATGGTCAGAGAAGAGGACAAACTCCTGGTGCAACAAATAGTGCCTCCAATACCTCAATGCCTGGACAACTGCGTAGAATTCTTTGTCGTATGTGGAATATCGTAGTTTGGCATCATTAAGCTTCTCGCTAAAGAATGCAATGGGGTGAGACTCCTGACTCAATACGCCACCAATACCCACACCAGAAGCATCACATGTGACCTCGAGCACCTTAGAAAAATCAGGTAAAACAAGGACAGGCGCCTGGGTCATGCGCTCCTTAATGTCCTAAAAGGCCGTGGCTACAACCTTAGTCCATATGAATGCCCCCTTCTTTATGCAATCAGTGATCGGGGCAGTGATAGAACTGAAGCCACGAATGAAGCGACGATAGAACGTTGCTAAGCCATGGAAGCTCCGGACATCGTGGAGGGTGCGGGGCTCGGGCCACTCTCTGATGGCCCTAATCTTCTCCGGGTCAGCGGAGACTCCATCTCTCGACACAATGAACTCGAGAAAAGTGATATGATCAGATATGAAAGCACATTTCTTTGGGTTGACGAATAAACTCTCACCTCAACACAATGCAGACTTGTCTAAGATGGTCTAGATGATCTTCCTTAGTGCGGCTGTAGATAAGGATGTCATCAAAGTAGACGACCAAGAAGACCCCAATCATAGGACGTAAGAACTGGGTCATCAACCGCATGAAGGTACTAGGGGCGTTGGAAAGCCCAAAGGACATAACCAACCACTCATAAAGACCATCCTTGGTCTTGAATGCCGTCTTCCACTCATCCCCAAGTCTGATCCGCACCTGGTGATAGCCACTACGAAGATCTATCTTTGAAAAGATAGTGGCTCCCGACATCATATCAAGCAAATCATCCAATCGGGGAATGGGAAAACGATACTTCACCGTGATCTTGTTGATTGCACGGCTATCAACGCACATCCTCCATGTGCCATCCTTCTTCGGGGCCAATAGTGTAGGAACATCACAAGGGCTCTTGCTGTCCCGAAGAGATCCCCGACTCATCAACTCCTCGACCTGCCACTGTAGCTCGGCATGGTCCGTGGGACTCATCCTATAGTGGGGATGGTTGGGTAAGGATGAGCCCGGGACGCGGTCGATCTCATGCTGGATATCCCTCATAGGTGGAAGGCCTCCCGGGAGGTCTTCGGGAAATACATCGGCGAATTCCCGCAATATTGCAGCTATCTCCGGGGGATGCTCATTCTCGGACCTAGGGGCAACATCCTCAACGCCCCTGACGACGACAGCTAGAATGGGGTTACCCCCGGCCACCTCCTACTCCATCTCTCTCGGACTGATCATCATCAACCTCCTGGGTGGAGGATGCACTATGCTAGGAGCAGTCGAAGAGGTGGTAGCCCATGCCGAGGATAAAGTGGGTGGACCGACTTTCCCCTGACTAGGAGAGGTCACAGTACTGGGGCCAGCTGGTCCTCGGACAGATGGGTCCTTCGGCTGGACGGGGTGGAGGGTAATCCTGTGGCCATCATGGTCGAAGGTGCATGTGTTCGACCTGCCATGGAGGGTGGCATCTCGGTCAAAGAGCCCAGACCTACCAAGTATGATACTACCCACCTCCATAGGTAGTACATCACACCATATCACATCATGGTATGCCTGGAACTGCAGCGGCACCAGACACCGCAATCTGACCGGGATGGAAATGGAATCCACCCAAGAAACTCTGTAAGGTGCAGGGTGATCCACGGGCGTCAAACCAAGGCGCTTGACGGTGCCTGTGGAGATAGAATTGATGTAACTCCCGCTATCTATAATCACCTTGCAAGCTTTCCCTTCCAGTCTACAAAATGTGTGGAATATGGTGGTGCGACGCCAATCGTCGCTCACCTGAGGCTGGGTAAGGATGCACCTGACTACACCCAAATGTACGTCATCCTGATATGAGGTACCAGGGACGTCAACCTGCTCGCCCTCCAATAACTCGTCAAAGAATTCCTCGGCCAATTCTTAGTCCGGCTCGTAGCTGACTGGCACCAACTCAGGCGTGGGGTCACGGACCGGTGTGTCGACGATAACAAGTGCTCCCCGGGTGGGACACTTGCTGGCAAAGTGGCCAACTCCACCACAAGTGTAGCAACGGTCTCGTGTCCCATTGTCCTGAGATGTTCCACCAATCATTGGACCCTTACCCTTGTCCTCTCGATGGACTGGGGGTGTAGGAAGAAGAGGCCGAGCTGGTATGGCAGGCTGATAAGGCCGAGTGGCAGGGATGGGTGCCTGCGGGCGAGGGGGAGGGTCCATCGGAGGGAAAGTGTGGAGCCTAGGAGCAGTAGGGTCCTGCCGAGGGGGTTCCGGGGGACGGGCCACTGGAAAGCGGCTATAGGAGGTAGGCGTGGTACGAGGGTCGGTCCCACACTGATAAGTGAACCCCGGGCGCTGGACGGGAGCAAACTCCGCCTCGAACTGCTCCAACTCTAGAGCAACCTGGTATGCGTCTTCCAAGGTGGTAACATTGCGGCGAAATAATTCATATTGGTAGTGGGGCCGCAAATCACGACGGAAGCGTGATACAGACATAGTGCTCTCCTCCGTAACGCCACATCGTAAAAAGTACTCATCAAACTCCGCGATGTAGTCTGACACGGATCGGTCCCCTTGGGTGAGACTCTGCCACCTATCAATAAGTCGCTGGCGGTACGTGGCAGGAAGGTACTTACGCCTAAGCTTGTCCTTCATCTCATCCCAAGAACCAACTTGAGGCTCATGACGCTGAAAGAGTAAACTCTCTACATTGCTCCAGTAAGTCTGTGTTTGCCCTAACAACTTCATCTTGGCATACCTGATCCTCCGGTGGTCCGTCATCTCGAACCACTCAAAGTACCGGTCCATACTGGCCTCCCAATCAAGATAGATCTTGGGTTCCAAAGGTTTGGACCCATCAAACGAGGGAGGGTCTGCACGGACGGTCCTGAGGATCCGTTCGTCCTCATCATCCCTGTGTGGTCGGTGACCATGTCGGCGCCGGCCATTTCCCTCATAATCGTTGTCCGACTCGTAGTCCTCAAAATGGGGGGCACGTTGCCGTTGCTCCTCAGCCCGAGGTGGTGCGAGCTGGGCAGCAAGCGCGGGCTGGGCAACAGCCACGGGCTGGGCAGCATGTGCCTGAGGGACCGGGAGAATGCCGGGTAGGTCTCGGCGAGGGGTTCTCTCCACACTCTCTAACCTTCCAACCAGACCTTGGACAGATCGGTCAGAAGCCTCGGCGCGGTCCTCCATGGCTTTGAATCGGCTCTCCATACGCTCGGTATGCTCCCTAAGTGTTTGCTCGGACCTATCCATGCGCACCATGAGTAGGGCTATCATGTCCTCTAGGGAACGGCCTCCCGGGTTGGCACCTCGGTGTTCACCCATAGTGTCAGGGCGATGGTACTGGGCACCTCCACGGGTGGGCATGCAATGAGGCCTAAAGAGAACTAAGGGTGACTCACTAGACCTATATGGATGGACCGATGCAAGTTGAGGACCCTTGACTTAAACCGATATCCGGCACCTGGCGGAGTCCGGGGATCCGAAGATCCTCTCACGCGAATGAATCGCCTCCCCGATTGACGTAACCTAACGATCGGGCAACATCTTTTTATATATCAAATATTGGGATGCAATGCAAGACCTTGGACAATACTACCCTAGACTCAAACCCGCTCTGATACCAATTTGATGCGGGACAACTACGAGACTCGACTAGATAGACGACGCGACCAGCAACACACTACGACGCGGCACCGACGAGATCCAGAAGAGACGAACTTGCCCCAAACAAGAAGCGCTACTCATAGTCGTCCCCATCGAGGGAAACGCGATGATCGTGCACGGTTGGGAAACCGGCTTTGAGACTTTGGGTAGTCGGCTCACTCTCGTGCTCGGAATAAGTCACGGGACGGGTTTCGCTCTCACAACTCACATCGGTGATTAAAATTAAACTAGCTAGGAAAGATAACTACTCACATGCAGCGATAGTAAAGTGCATACTAAATAAGCAGAAAGACAGTAAGAGTGATGGGTGTACCTCCACGCTCACGGCGTGGCGACGACGTCCCGACCGTGAACCGTCACTCCCGGTACAAACTAATATTTAATTACAGCAGTAAAAATAAACTACGGCCCACTCCACGCAGGGAGGTAAAATGCCACAACCAGCTATCCGGGAGTGCCGTTCAGGGGTTGGCGGGCAGCAATGTGCGGTTCCGGGTAGCACGGTGGTGGCGCTCAATGTGGGGCCCACAAGGCTCCAAGTGGACTCGACTACAGGGACAGCGGCTTTCGGGCGTCTTCTGGCAACGGCGACCGGAGGGAGAGTCCCTGGAGTGCCCCGGGTCGATCCCTGGGAGCGGTGGTCGCCGGTGGTGAGTTGGGGAATTTATTGGGAATTAATCCCCAATGCTGTCCCGCAGCTCCGCTTTTGGTCGGATCTGCGTGCTCCGACGAGATCAGCCGGTACGCCCAGCCATGAGGTCAGATCGAGACGAGGTTAGCGCCGTTGCGAAGATCACTCGAAGAAATTCAACATACTGGAGTTTCAGAACCATCCAATGGTCTGAATGGAAATGAATAGCTCTGCAAACTGAGTGATGGTTCTGTCCTGAAACTCAGAATCCACAGGGTAGACTAGAACCAGCCTGTTTATGGGCTTTGGCCGTGGATCAAAGGAACGAAGCAGGACCTGATATTTTTATGGTGGGTAGAGGGGAGGGACATGATGACACACATAGTTTTTTTGTAGGATTATGATAACGTTTTGGGGGTTGGAAAAATCACATACCACAGACTATCTCGCTGGCCTGCTCACAGGCAGACTGTGAGGGGAACAGACTACTGACTGGGACGGGGGAAAACGAACTCTGATCGGCGTGAAATTTAATATGGGGATGTAGGAGACATGTGAAAACCAACCCTCAAAATATCAGCTCGATCCAACGGTCGGATCTGGAGTTATGGCCTCCTCTTCAAGCTTCCAATTTGCAGGCCGAAATCCAGGACAGCAACTCGGAGAAGTGGTGGTGGCAGCTTGATGGCGGCAGGAACGGCGGCGACGGCGGCAGTGGATATTCACAATAGGTAGAGGGAGAAGAGAAGGGAAAGATGTTTGAGAGATAGGAGAGATTTAGATCTAGATCTGGAGAAGAGAGGGGGAAGGAGATGAAGAACACCAAGAACACTAGAAGAAAGAGGGGGGGGTGCACACCAAGCATAATTCTTTTGAATTTTTCATTAGTTCCACACAAAATACAACAAGAGACTATAAATATGAAAACCTTAGATCTAGATCTAAGGACATCCACTAACACCAAAGGACATCCACTAACACCAAAGGACACCCACTAACATTGGTCAAGGGTGGGTGGGAGACAAGCATGGGGGACAAGGAGGGGGCATCCTCCACCTTTGTCTCCTTGGTCTAATAGTCCAAGTCTTCTAGAAGCCCATCTTGGGCCTCGGGCCAGCCTTTTAGGCCTACATGTGTAGAAGTCCAATTGGGCTCCTAATGGTCTTGAGGCCCAATTTAGAATTTGGACCCCTTACATGAAGTGTAGCCCACATTACAATCTTGACCCAACTAGAAGCTAAAATACAAAATACACACTAATACACTCACAATAAGCAAATACATGGTAATACACTCACAATAAACATAGGAAAGTATCAACACTCAGGTAGGGACTCCATACTGTCGCCCAGCCACAATGATGTCGATGTCGACCGAGTCGTGCTGCGGGTCCGGTATCGACGGCTCGCTGAGTCGGGCCGTACTCATGCTCTGGTGTCCTCACCAAATTTATTTCCTGCTTAATATTATAACTGTTTAATTTCTGCAATTACTTGTGATACTTGCGTAGTTTCCACACCATCCTTCTAACCCTTCCGAGTCTTCGGACTCGTGGGTGGCGGTGCGAGTCTCGGGTTATCGGGCCTTCCCGGTAGTCGGATTCTCGGGTCGTTACAGCTGGTATCAGAGCGCAATTATGGAATTACATGAGAATCATGGGTAATTGTAGTGGTCCACTAGTCCACAGCGATGATGTACTGGTGACGCTGGCATTGGGCACCGCGTGTTTGTTTTGACCATGCCGTTTTCATGTTTTCTATCTTTTGCTTCAGGAGCGAGCATGGCGCCGAGGAGGAGCACTCGCTCTCAGCAGGGGCAGTCGGCTGGAGGTCAGGAGATCTAGCAGGGGGTCCAGAGGGACCCGGAGGAGCATAGTAGAGTGCCACCAGGAGCCACCGAGGCCGCGGATACTGCGAGAGTTCCGGGGGCCGAGGATTTCTTCCGTGGCATGTACCAGCTTATGTCTCAGCAGTTCGGCGGAGTGGCTGGTGAGGGCTCGTCAGTTAGGGGTGGGCCAGGCCGAGCAGTGAGAGACTTCATGCAGTTCCATCCACCTTACTTCAGTGGCCAGGCAGACCCTGATGCGACTCGTGATTGGCTTGATGAGATGGAGCGGGTGTTCAGTTCTGCGAAGAGTGCTGCCGAGGACAGAGTGGTGTTGGCCTACAACCAGTTGCAGGGTACGGCTCGGAAGTGGTGGTCTTCCGAGTGGAAGACGTCTTTTCAGCCTCGTCCACTTGAGCAGGTCAAGTGTCCCGACTTCGTTAGTGCATTCGAGCGTACGAACTGTCCATATTATGTTGCTACACAGCGGATGCGGGAGTTTCTGGAGCTGGTGCAGGGTGACATGTCCGTGTTGCAGTACAGGGCCCGATTTGTCGAGCTGGGTCGGTATGCACCTCACATCATGGAGCATGAGAGGGTGAAGACCGCGCAGTTTGTTCAGGGCTTGAGGGAGGAGCTGAGGCACCATCTGATCGTGAACGGGGCCACTGATCTAGAGACGGCGTCTCGTGTTGCGGCTCCTTGGAGATGGATATGCAAAGGACTCGAGGACCGATCTGCCAGGGGCAGTCTCTGTCAGGTCATAGCCAGCGGTCGGCTACCCAGCAGCAGGGTTCCTTCCAGCATGCGTCGGGTGGTTCGGGAGCGCCGGCACCGGCAGCATCGGTAGCAGGATCTGCGTCCTTCAGCTCGAAGGTCCAGAAGTTCTTGAAGAAGGGTTTTCGTAAGAAGCACAAGGATCAGGGGCAGGCTTCATCGGGCAGTGTACATCAGCCGATTCCTTTTCAGCGGCAGGGATCAGCGGGTGGATCACGAGGACCGTGTTTACGGTGTGGTGGGACCCACCCAGGCAGGTAGTGCACGGCGCCGATCATCTGTTTTTGGTGTGACCAGCCAGGGCATATGGCGCGTGACTATCCTCAGAGGCCGCCGCAGCAGCAGTTTCCTTAGTAGTAGCAGGTTCCCCAGCAGCAGAGGCAGCAGCAGCAACAGCAAGGACAGTATCCGCCGCTACCCAGGTCAGCTAGTGTGGGAGGTAGGCAGAGAGCTCGGGGCCAGATCACGCACCTGACCAGGGTAGAGGCAGTGGCGTCGCAGCTCGTGGAAGGTACCGTTCAGATTTTGGGTTGTGCGGCTCGGGTTTTCTTTGATTCTGGCGCATCTCATTCGTTTATTTCAGAGGATTTCGCGCTGAGCATCGAGGAGCCGGTGACCCAGTTGTCCTATGATTTGACAGTGGAGTTGCCTTCGGGTGATTTTATGATCACTCTGTATTGCTTCGATCAGGTTCCGATTTGGATCGATGGGCGAGTATGCCAGGCAGGTTGTACGCGTTGCAGCTTCGGGATTATGATGTGATTCTAGGCATGGATTGGCTCGAGACTCATGTAGCGGTGGTGGATTGTGGAATGAAGAGGGTCTACTTCCAGCATCCGAGCAAGCGGACCTTCTATTTCCAAGGTATCCGTTCCACCTCTTCTCGATTCCTCATCTCTGCTATTCGAGCCCGTCAGTTGCTTGATTCTGGTTGTCAGGGTTTTCTCGCGTCCGTGGTTGTGTCTGACCGGATGGAGTCGAATGTCGAGGATATTCCGGTGGGGTGTGAGTTTCCTGACATTTTTCCCGAGGATTTACCTGGGTTACCTCCCCAGCGGGAGATCGATTTTGTGATCGATGTTGTGCCTGGTATGGGACCTTTGGCGAAGGCTCCCTACCGTATGGCCCCCGCTGAACTGAGGGAGTTGAGGGCGCAGTTGCTGGAGCTGCTGGCCAAGGGGTATATTCGTCCTAGCTTTTCCCCTTGGAGTGCGTCCGTGTTGTTTGTGAAGAAGAAGGACGGTAGTCTACGCCTGTGCATTGACTATCGGCAGCTGAATGAAGTGACCATTAAGAACAAGTATCCGTTGCCGCGGATTGATGATTTGTTCGACCAGCTTCAGTCTGCGCGAGTGTTCTCGCGGATTGATCTGCGGTCCGGTTACTATCAGTTGAGGATTCGCGAGTCCGATGTGGAGAAGACTGCATTCAGTATGAGGTACGGGCATTATGAGTTTCTGGTGATGCCGTTTGGGCTCACCAATGCCCCTGCAGCCTTCATGGACTTGATGCAGAGGGTGTTTCATCCGTATTTGGACCAGTTCGTGGTCATCTTCGTGGATGACATCCTTGTTTATTCGCAGTCTGCCGAGGAGCACGCGTACCATTTGGGTGTGGTGCTGCAGACGTTGCGAGATCACCAGTTGTATGCGAAGCTCAGCAAGTGCGAGTTCTAGCTCGGCGAGGTGCACTTTCTGGGGCACGTGATTTCTGGTGACGGCATTTTTGTGGACCTCGCCAAGGTCGAGGCAGTAATGCAGTGGCCAAGGCCGAGGTCGGTGACGGAGATCCGGAGTTTCTTGGGGCTTGCGGGCTATTATCGCCGGTTTATCCAGGATTTTTCTCGCATTGCGACCCCGATGACTAGACTTACGTGGAAGGATGTGCCTTTCGTCTGGTCTGAGAAGTGTGATCAGAGCTTCAGGGAACTGAAGAGATTGCTCACCTCGGCTCCGGTGTTGGTTTTGCCTTCTGGATCGGGAGGTTTCGTGGTGTGTACAGATGCTTCCGGCGTTGGATTGGGTGCTGTGTTGATGCAGCATGGTAGAGTGGTGGCTTATGCATCTCGGCAGCTAAAGTCCCACGAGGAGAACTACCCTACCCATGACCTTGAGTTGGCGGCGGTGATCTTCGCACTGAAGATCTGGAGGCATTATCTGTACGGCGAGAGGTTCGAGGTGTTCACTGACCATCAGAGTTTGAGGTATGTGTTTACCCAGAGGGACCTGAACCTCAGGCAAAGGCGTTGGATGGAGTTCATGAAGGATTATGACTTCACCTTGTCTTATCAGCCGGGCAGAATGAATGTCGTCGCCGATGCCTTGAGTCGGAAGGTTGCGGTCAGTGCCTTGATGTTGAGGAAATGGAGGCTCTAGGAGCAAGTGCCCGAAGTATCTTTCAGGCTCAAGATTCCCCAAGAGCCAGGGTTGGCGGTGCTTGCGAGACTGACTGTCACTCCTGCTATCCGTCGTCAGGTGACAGAGGCTCAGCATGCGGATCCTGAGTTGCCCCGGATTCTGGCGATGGCTAATGTGGAGCTCGGCGAGGACGGTGCTGCGAGGTTTCGTGGCAGGCTGTACGTCCCAGCGGAGGAGAAGGTTCGTCGTGCGGTGTTGCGCGAGGCCCATGGGTGCAGGTACACCGTACACCCGGGTGCGATGAAGATGTATCGGAACTTGCGGAGGCAGTTCTGGTGGCCTGGCATGAAGAGAGATGTCGCAGAATTTGTGGCCAGGTGCCTGATCTGTCAGCAGGTGAAGGAGGAGCATCAATGACCGGGAGGTACTCTCCAGCCCTTGGATGTTCCTGCTTGGAAGTGGGACCACGTGACCACAGATTTCGTGGTGGGGTTACCGAGGACCCCGAGTGGGCAGGACAGTATTTGGTTGCTGGTAGATCGGCTGACGAAGGTGACGCGATTGTTACCGGTGAAAGTCAGCTGGAGCGTGTCCAAGTTGGCTCGTTTGTATATGGAGCGGATCGTTCCGTTGCATGGGATTCCCGTTTCGATCTTGTCAGATCGGGTTCCGCGCTGCACTTCTGGATTCTGGAGGAGTTTCCAACGAGCTCTCGACACGGAGTTGGCATTTAGCTCGGCGTATCATCCTCAGTCTGATGGTCAGTCTGAGAGGATCATCCAGACTTTGGAGGACATGCTGAGATCCTGCTGCCTGGAGTGGCAGGGGAGTTGGATTCACCACCTACCGTTGGTGGAGTTTGCCTATAACAACAGCTATCATTCGAGCATCGGCATGGCTCCTTATGAGGCATTGTATGGGCGTCTTTGCCGGACTCCACTTGATTGGTTTGAGGTGGGTGAGCGTGTTTTGACGGGACCGAAATTGGTGCAGCAATGTGTGGATGTTGTGCACCTGGTTCGTCAGAACATGTTGGCGGCCCAGAGTCGGCAGAAGAGCTATGCTGACCGTAGGAGGCAGCCCCTCGAGTTCACCGTGGGCGATCATGTGTTCTTGAGAGTTTCTCCTATGAAGGGGGTGATGCGTTTTGGACGGCGTGGGAAGCTGAGTCCCCCGCTACATTAGTCCTTTTATGATCTTGGAGCGTATCTGTGAGGTTGCTTACCGGTTGCAGTTACCCCTTGAGTTGGCATCGGTGCATGACGTGTTCCACGTCTCGATGTTGCGGAAGTATATGCCCGATGACTCTCATGTGCTCGAGATTTCTGTTTGGCCTGAGGTGACTCCAGATCTTTCTCTCCCAGAGTTTCCGATCCGCGTGGAGGATAGGCGAGAGCAGCGCCTGCGGAACAAGATCATCCCCTTGGTAAAGGTGGTGGGGCAGCGGCACTCTGGTGGTGAGGCTTCTTGGGAGCGTGAGGACGAGATGCGTCAGCAATTCCCGTACCTGTTTGAGTGAGTCTTCCTCTTCTTTCCCCTTGGGTTGTTCTCAATTTCGAGGATGAAATTTCTTTAAGGGGGGAGGGCTGTAATATCCTGGACCTTTCGGATCCTTCTTTTTAGGTCTCAGATCTGGTTTTCGGAGTGTCCGGCTCCGTTGTGTCTGAAATTTCATTTCAGACATCTTTCATGTTCGGATCGGTGCGATCCGGAGTCGTTTCGGAGGCCCGGAGGCGTTCCGCGGCTTTTCCGTGAGTGTTTTTCGATTTCCGGTGTGTGTTTCGGCTTTTTCTTCGGAAGCTCGCTGCGGGTGGATCGGGTAGTTCACCTAGGCACGAGTGGTACCTTTGCGCACGGTGCGTTCCGAGGATTCCAGAAACGTATTTTTCTATTTTTCGGTATTTTTTCGAAAAATCAGATTTTCTATATATTCCCATTTCTTTTCTTTTTCTTTTTCCCTTTCCCTTTCTTCTTCTTCTTCCTCCCTTCTCTCCCGTGAGCGCTTCCACCGTGACCGGGCCCCCCTCTTCCGGTGCTAGCCCCGGCGCCATCCCCTTCGGCTGAGGATGCGGCAAGGCGGCGGCGTCGTGGCATAGGCGGCGGCGTGGTGATCGTGGCGGTGTTCGGTGCTCGGTGAGGGCGTGGGGAGTTCATGAAGTTTCAAGCGATTCTTGAGGATCGGCGGCGATCCGCCGCATTTCGGACAACCCCGATGTAGGGTGACGATCCTCTATCTCCGTGCTTTCCTTTCCCGTGATTCCTAGGCCGGCGGGGAGCCGAGAGGGGTTCGTTTGAGCTCGGAACGGGAAATGCATGCTTTGGGGGTTTGAGTGCTGATCTAGAGTTTTATCGCGCCATTTGGAGTTTTGGGGGCATCATTCGCTACTCTAGGGCGTGTGGACGAGTTCCCCCTTTGTTTCCCCATCACCCGGGGGTGATTGGGGCGTGGAATGGTGTTTTCGGCCGTTTCCCGCCGTTCTCGGTTTTCCGAGGTGATCGCGGTCCACCAGTGACCGTTTTCACTGGTCGCGGTCAGGCGGGGACCGCTTTCATCAGGTTTTGAATCGTTGGGGATTTAGAGTGTCGGTGGGCGGACGCGGTCTTGCGACAGATCGTGACTGTTGGTCGCGGTCTGGGGGCGACCGCGTTCACCGTGGGGATCGGCACGGACCCCGAGGCATTTTGACCGTTGGTTTCCAGTCGCGGTCTCCTGGAGACCGCTACTGTGTTAACACGGTCACGAGGTGACCGCGTTCATCTTTTCGTGCTGGGATGGTCGCGGTACCAGGAGGACCGCGACCGTGTGGTTGCGGTCCTGAGCAGACCGCGACTACAGGAGGCGGTCCTCCAGCGACCGCGTCTCCCATCCCTTGCCAATTCGAGTCCCGGATGAGCGAGTCTCGATCCCTGAGCTGACCCGTGGTCTGACTGATGCTGGGCATCATGTGGGGGCCACACGTGAGGGTGCCGTGGGGTCCCGGGAGGTGGTGATTTCGGCTTGTGTCGCTGTGTGATGATGTTGGTACAAGGAGCGTTCCGCATACCTGCGATTGTGACGTTGTTTTCCGTTGACTTGAGAGTCTACTCCTTCAGTGACCCTCCACTAGTCGTAGCCCACCAGTACGGGGTGCTGGTCTCACCTGGGAGTGGTGTACGGGCACTCACCCTTTGAGACGGTTTGTGGACCGGTTACTGTCGGGCCCTTCGTCGTTAGCCAGAGTCCGGCTGCGGGGGAAAACCGGTCAGAGGGCAAGACCTAGGACGCATGGTCTGTGTGTGCACACATGGTTGGGGGCGGTTGGACCCACGTCGACGGGCGTGACCCCAGCTAGTCACTTGTTTGTGGTTACTTGTACGGTGTTCGCGCCTTTGGTAGGAGCTACCACGCCAGGCGGATCACCTGCGGCGCGGTGTAAGACGTCAGGGGATGCTACCGGCTGTGCTTCTAGTGGGAGATACTCCTGTCGAGTATGGAGTGACAGACTGTCAGTCGTGTGCTTCTGACCTTCGAGTTTTCCGGGTCGACCGTTGAGCTTCGGTTGTCTCACCGTGGCACGTGTGTCGGTTTACGTGCCGTAGGGCCTTCGTTTTGTAGAGCACATGGCTTTCCTTTCTGAGGTACCTACCTACCGCTAGCGTTGTGGTTTCCCATTTTACGAGGTAGGGTTCGAGTGATCCCTACTGAGTCTTGTTCTGAGACTCATTCCCTGCTTGTTTTCACCGTGTTTCAGGTGAGGTGCCGCCCCAGGGGAGCTCGTCTGGGGTGCAGCGTGGTGCGGGTGCCCAGAGGTAGTGCCAGAGGTCAGAGCCGGGGTATGTCCCGTGTAGCTGTACTTTTCTTTCTTGTCTCTGTACTAGTTGTGGACTACTACTGTTGTTGTTATTTTCAATTGTGGACCATGTAAAATGCTAATTTATTTCCTGCTTAATATTATAATTGTTTAATTTCTGCAATTACTTGTGATACTTGCGTAGTTTCCACACCATCCTTCTAACCCTTCCGAGTCTTCAGACTCGTGGGTGGCGGTGCGAGTCTCGGGTTATCGGGCCTTCCCGGTAATCGGATTCTCGGGTCGTTACAAACATAGTGTGCAAGAGCAACAACTGTAGGTGCATGGCCATAATGGAAAAGCCTCGGCGGTCGGCAACCAGGAGTTGGTGCCTTCCCACTCCATGACCGGCCTCACTCAGGCACAGGAGACAATGTCCCTCGTCCTCTGCCAACTCAAAGGGAGAAACCGGCCTTGGTCGATCCTGAAGCCTTTCGCTCCCTTAATGTCAAACTGGACGTCCTCATCGACCTAATGAGGGCCCAGGTAGGGAGGGAGGAGCACTCCTAGCGATCGCAAGCCGGCAACCCTTGAGGGGAGGCGTCGCGGCAGACGGTGGGTGGATGTTTTATTATAGAGGGCGACTGAATAATCTATAGCACTACAGTTGGGCCATCTCATCCCCCGCCTCACACCGCGGAGCAGGAGGCCTCTTCCAACCCAAGGATGGGGGAGGAGCAGTAAGCGACAGCCAACTCCGCCCGCCACGACCACCTTCGTAAAATATTGTCAAACGGTGTATTTCTTATATATGAAATGCTTACATCATTTTTCTTATTTTTGGAGTGTCCTAAATTACTGAGCTTCAAAGTTGTTTGATTTATGTGATCCCCTTTTCAACAAATCGTAGGATTTTTTTTAAGTTTTTAATCCAAAACTACCGAAAAATAAAACTGGGGATTTTAAAACCAAAAGGATTTTAAAATTAAAAATTTATTTTATGGAATTAAAATCAGTATTTTATATTTTATATTATCTTAAGACACACTAAATAACTCCTGAGATGAATCTCCAATTGGTTAGTTACTTAGATTACTCAAACTAAGCTGAGCGATCGAGGCGCTCGCAAAGATGAGTTACTACCTGTAGAGGCAGAAATCTTGTTTCTATGCCACGTACCCCACTTCTCTATTTGTTTTGCTATAGAAGTCATCCGGCACCCGTGGAAGCCTGCAAACACCAGAAGCAAATGGTGTTAGAAGGAGCCCCGGGCGTTACCACAGAGGACAACCCTCCGATGGTTAAGTCAGTAACGATTTTAAGGAAGGAACAGAGAAGAGCTGGGGAGAGGGAAGGATGGGGGTCGTAACAGGAGGTCTCAAAGACGTGTAGATCCTATGGACGAGTGCTCGCCGCTCTCAGTGGTCACTCAGAGAGTGATCACTAGGTGGTAAAGTCGTGCAGGGGGTTCTCTCTCAGGGCGTAGTCTGGCGTGACCTCTCTTTTCACTATAGCAAGACTAGTAGCTCTATTCTCTGTGTGTAGTTTTTGGCAGGAGATTACACCGTGGGTTGTCCTCCATCGGGGCCCCATTTATAGGGGGTTCTCCTGGTGGAGATGGTCGATCCCTTAACAGGGAAGGGTGTGCGTCGTGGGATAACATTCCCCGCAGTTCTGACGGGTGTTTCTCGTTGAGGGGCGATTACCTCAGGGTCGGTCGGTTCCTGGGCGGTGATGGTGCTCGACAGTCGTCATTTAAAAATGCCATGCCACACAAATTTCAAATTTTATAACCGCACTCACTCACTCGAATGATTTTTGAAAATACGAGTACAGTGGTGAATACGGGTCGATCCCACGGGGAGAGAATATTTGATTTTAGTTCAAGTTGGAAATACCCTTGTGTTTGGAAAATAAAATGTTGTATTTTGGAGTGCGATTATCACTAAAGAAATTGAAATTACAACTTTAAATGATAAGAGATAAGTAAAAGAAATTCAGTCAATGAATGTCGTCGTTTCCACGCCGAGCCTTTGATGAAGATCGCTCCGCCTAGGAAGTCGACGCCGTGAGAGGATTTGAAGAAGACTTACCGCTTTGGGTATGATTGAATGATTGAAACACTTAAGATGACAAGGTTTGGATAGAACAAGTTTGAAAACTTAAGTTTGAAAACATAACAGAATTCAAGTGAAAATAGGGGTTGGAAGAAAAAGTATAACTTCAAATCTAGACGGAATTAGAAAAAATGTAAAACATGAAAGTTGTAGAGAATTGAAAGAGAAAGAACTTTGATTAAGAACACAGAGACATAAAATGAAAGGAAGATAAGGAAAAACTTGAAAAACTATGACCTATTGGTTCGGATGAACAGTAATTGACAGAAAACCAATACCTTGAAAACTTAATTCTAAAGCTCAAAAGAAGAGGAATTTGACAAAGTGCAAGAAGAATAAAACTTATATATACAAGAGAGGAACAACTCTTATGAAGAACTCAGAGTTATTTGAGGACTAGAAAGACTTCAAAATGAATAAATGGAAGAAGGTATCACCACGGATGAACAGTAAATGCACAGGACAGCACTTAAGAAAACGGACCAGAACTCTATGAAATAGGAAGGATTTGAGGAAATGATAAACAGAGAAGTTGAAGAAGACTTGTAAATAAACAACTTTTGTGAAGAAAGTAAATTGAAATAAAGATTACAACCATGCGAAATAAGACTAAGAACAGGCTGAATTCAAAAATGAAACTTTTATTGAAATAAGAACAACTTACAACTTTGACTTCAAAAGCTTTGAAAATACAACTTGATGCACTCAACAACTTCAGAAATGTAAAGAACAACTTACATTACAAGTGACCAAAGCTAGCTCTCTCTCCCTTGCAACCTTGCCATCTTGCTAATTCTACTTGCTAACTCACTTGCTTCAAGACCAATGCACCCTTTATATAGGGGTTACAAAAAACACTCCATCAATACAAACAAGTGTACCTAATTTTAGCCCAAAATGGTAGGCAGGTAGGTTCTGCCCACTTTGCCATTTTTTTCGGATTTTTCCAAATTTTTTTGGAATTTGTCTAGGCCTTTTCCTCTCTCTTTCTCTCATTTTCTCTCTTTTCTCTCTCTGCCGGCGCAACGAGCCGGCCGGGTAGGCCGCCCGCCGTTAGGCGCTGTGGGCCCCTGTGCGCCGAACCCGCCAGGCGTCGCCATGTGTCGCGAGCGGCGTGTGCGCCGCGTGCGGGCCGCGCCTGCTGCCGGGTCGCCACGATCCCCCTCTGCGGCCGTCGCCGCCTTCGCTCGCCAACCGCCACGACCCCCCCCCCGCCCCCGCATCGTCGCCCGCGCCATTCGCGCGGGCGGGAAGGGGCGGGGGGTGGGTTTTGAATATATTTTTTTTCATTTTTTATTTTATTATATATATATATATCTATATATATATATATATATATGATAGAAATAGTTAGAAAAATCTAAAAAAATATCAAATAATTTTATTTTTTTTCTAATTTTTTTTCTTATCTTTTTGAACAAGTTTCCGGGCTTTTGGCCCAGTTGAACATATATATTGTTATTCTTTTTTTTCTTTTTCTTAGAGCTTTCCTCGAACTGCGTGCCTGCATAAATACATAAAAATTATCATAAAAAGTTTATTTAATTTTAGAAAATTAAACATTTGATACAAAATCAACAATAAGTGTGAGAAGTGTATATTGATCATAATTTAAGCTCATAAAAATGTGAATAATTATGAATTAACAAGGAATACACACTTATCACACCCCCCAACTTACTCATTGCTAGTCCCTTAGCAATGCAATTAATGAAAAATTCAGGACCAACAAGAGTTAAAAGATATCCATGCCTCATCGCTAGATCATCTTTCATAGAGTTAACTAAAGATCAGGAATTTGGAATAATTACCACAGACTAGCCTTAGGAACATGATCAAGAATTCTAATCAAAATTCAGTAGCACTTGTGCAAGTGAAATACTAAATTCACAGTATAGACAATTGCATCCTCCAATTGCTATTCCGAACAAATGCCTTTCAATTCTGCACTTTTTTAATCAGAGCGTTCAGCATACTAGCTTTTTATCTGCCTTATTGCTATGTCCCTTTGGGATCACTATATATATATATTTTTTTCTTTTCTTTTTCTTTTTCCCTATTTTTTCTTTACACACATGATGCTGCACTACCCTTCATTGTTTTACACGAACCTCAACACGTCTTAGGTGAAGTAGGCCCGGTTCCACAGATCTAAGTTCCCTTTTCCTTTTGACGCGAACCTCAACACGTCTTAGGTGAAGTAGGCCCGGTTACTCAGAATCAGAGCATTTTTCATGGTGCTTTATTTTTTTCTCATACTTTTCAATTGCAGAAAGCTTATAACAAATCTCTTATTCAAAAGTGCAGAATATCAGACAGTATATCGAAAATAGCAGAAGGCTTGTCCTTCTTGTTTCATTAGCGTGCATCGTGATTTCATTTTTTTGAAAGTGCATCTGAACTTTAAAGAGATTCTTTAAATCACTTTTCCCTGGCTAGAGTAAATAAATTATACAGCATCCTTTTCCCAGTTGTTTCTATTCAGAATCACTTTTCATGCGACATGAATCAAGAAATTCAACTCGGGGAAAACTATTGTTTAACATGACAATTCAAGAAAGTAAGAAAAATTTTGTTGAAATTTTTGAAATTTTTGAAAATTTTGTGTTTGAAATTTTTGAAATTTTTGTTTTTAAAATTTTGGACATTGATCTCCCCCCCCCCAACTTAAATGACATTGTCCTCAATGGCATAAACAGTAGAAAGATCAGAGGACATGTAAAGAGATAATATAGTTGAGATGGAAGGATACAACCTGATGGCCGGGACGAAATGACGAGGGCTTCATTGCATTGTGGCTTGACAACTGAAAAAGCAAACGCACTACATAAATCAAATCAGAAGCCAGTTATTAACACACAAAGAGTGGGACCCAATGTGTCCATGATTTTTAAAGGGAATCGACCACTGATGGCAACGTGAGGTACGGAGCCGAATTTCCCGCAGAAATGTCCCCCTATTGCGTGTTTTGGGCGAAAGGTGGTTACAACGGGACAAGAAACACAGCAAATCTTTGGACCGAAAAGAGAGAAAAAGTCAATAAAGCACGTCTCCGACTTGACCACTCCACATGGTAGAGTGGGTGCGAGATTAACGGGAGGATGACGTGTCGCAAAGGCTATGGCTAGATGTGATGGTGCGAGATGTAGATCACTCCTCGTCAATCTTATAAAGACCCCCCTTTTCACTCGACCGGAGAACATCGAAGTTGTGAGAGTAGAGTTGCGTGAAAGGGAAGTAGTGAGTGTTGCTCAAAGTTCAGAATGGAGGGTGAATCAAGCATTAGAGCTGAAGGGGAGTCGTCTCGCTCCTCGAAGAGGAGTAGATCGGGCAGTAGTGCCAGGAGATTCTCTGAAGTTGAAGGACTTGTGAGTGAAAGGACTCTACCACAGCTTGTAAGTGATTCCTTTCATTCCTTTCTTCTTCTCTGTTCTTTCTTTAGAAAGCTTCCCATTTCTCACTTCTGGCGTATGTGCAGAGTGTGATGAAGTCACACATCTCGTGGGAGCTGGTCGTTGCTGCATATCGAGGGCTCCCGGACTTCCAGAAAGCGAGGTTGGACGTGATGGGATTCGGGCCCTTTCTTAGAATTGAGCCAATCAAGATCGACCTTGCCCTGATCCAAGCTCTACGTGAAAGATGGGACCCGGTAAGTAGGGCATTCCTGATGCCGTGGGGGCATATGGTGCCCAGCTTGGAAGATGTGGTCCGAATTTTGGGACTCAAAGTGGATGGGGAAGCAGTAACTGGTGTCACCTACGCGGATTACCGTGAAGGTGCCCATAAGTTATTGGGAATGGACTTACAAAGTCGGAAGAACAGGTCAGTAGCCAGGGCATCGATCATGGAGGCTTTAGGGCTTACTGACATGCGTCCGCGTGATGATGAGTCCATAGAAGAATTTATGGAAAGGGCAGAAAGAGGTGCCCGTGCTATGTATTGTATGGATACCAGCAATTGGGAGCGGACCAATATGGATCTGAGGAGGTTCCTCCTCTTTCTATTAGGCAAGTTGTTGCTGGGGTCCAAGGGAGACAGTATCCACTATCATTTCTTAGAACTGCTTGTAGACTTGGAAAGAGTAGGACAATACGCCTGGGGAGCTGCTGTGCTGGCACATCTGTTTACAAGTCTGTCGCAAAGGACAGACAAAGAGATGACACTAAATGGGTTTACGCCTTTAATCCAGGTAATGAAAATATTTTTTTTTGTTTTTATTTTCTACTTTTTGTTTTTGTTTTCATCAATGACACATGATGGTGTAGCTGTGGAGCTACTATTACCTTCCAATGGGGAGGGCTCGACACTGTCGACCACTGACGGTCCCTCTAGCGAGACGGTGGCAACCCATCATGAGCACTGCACCTTTACCCTACCAACTTATGGTGTTAAGACGAGAATTGCAAGAGTTCCCTGCAACGATGGTAGGATAAAAAAAATTTTCTCAAAATTTTTTTTTCATTTTTTTTATCTTTTTTTTTCTAACCAAGAAGATACATATAATCCATTCAAGGTGAATTGGAGGCCTTTCTTGAACATGGTCGATGTTGACCAGCCGTGGGTAATTGGAAGCCGCGCCCGGTTTGGACGGGACCTCTGGCTCCATTGTTTGAATGAAATTGAGCCCCTCAGACTGAGACTAGCTATGAGGACCCTAGGGCTGGCCCAGGAATGGGTAGATATGACTATATCTCCCAGCGTCGGAAAGCAGACGCGTGGACCAGCCACTTGTGTTGATTGGAGAGTGCGCTTCCCCGAACAATATGAAGATTGGCAACGGGGAGGCACACTCGTGGAATCTCAAGCACAAGATAGCGATGATTACCTACGCCTCTACAGAGCAATGTATGCAGAAAGGCTCCAGCCTGGAGGGCTTGTAGAGGTAAGGAAACCATGTTTGTATCTTCTACATTTTGTTGTTTTTTTTAAAAAAAATTTTTTTCTTTGTTTGTGAACTCAAAAGCCATAACTGTAGGATGTCCGTGATACTATAATAACGAACTTACGAGCTCGTCTGGCGGACACGGAGCAAGAGCTGAGTGATACCAGAGCGGCTCTAGGTTCATCAGTAAGTATTTCAGTACATATTCCGGGTAGGCTTTGAGATTCAGGGCGCTAACCACTTAATGTCACCACATGTGCAGCGTGCTCAGCTTGATGCAGTTTCTTCGGCGATGGGAGCAGATGGTGTTTCTTCCAGTCTATGGATTCCCACATCCGAGCTGGATCAACTCCACGAGCAACTTGCTCATGCCACACAACGGGCTGCAGAGGCAGAGGGGATGCTTTCTGTACAGGTGAGGATTTCACCATTTAACATCCCTTATTCAAGTATTGCTATTTGCCTGAGATGAAATGTGTGGCAGGAGAAAGAAACACAGGAGGCACTTGCAAATGCCACTCAGAAGGAAGCTAGAATAACTGAGCTGGAAGAAGAACTACAGCGTCGTCCAGATGAGGATTCTTCAAGGGACGCTGTGGAGTTGAGAATCACCCTTCAATTAGAAAGAGAAGATAGAGAGAGAGAACGGGCTGAGAGAGAACAGGACAGAGACAGAGAGAAAGCCAAGAGATCGGCCGAGAAAGAGGAAAAGAGGGCCCTGGAGGCCCAACTTTTTGAATTGAGGACTAGTCTCGGCCTAGCCGAGCAATGGCTGAAGGATGGCGAAGAACGCTATCGAAGAGCACGAGAGCGTGGCTTTCGTGTCAGTAGCTTCTTTGCTGCCCCCTCAGATCGGCGTCCATAGTGCGGTAGTAATACCGCTGCTCTCGGCTTGGGAATACCCTCTAGAGAATCTTGCCCCAGAGAGCGGCAAGACAAGTAATGTGAAGAAAGAAGGTGGATTCCGATGTAATCTCTTTGTTTGCTTTTGTGTGTAATAAAATACTTTTTGCTTGGCTCTCCGTTGTCCTTATCTCTCGAATCTCTAAACACATCTAATTTCCCACAACAATTTATTACCACACAAAAATCACTTAGGTTGCCTCCTAAGAAGCGCTAACTTTTATGTCGTCAGCCAGACACCATGTAGCTCATTAGCTCATTAACCAACGCGTGGCATTCAGAATGAGCCACCACGTGATCTTGTCTTCCTTCAAATTCCAGCCCTTAATCCATTGGAAGACAAGAGTAGACATGTACGGACCGGGGCTAGAAAGAGGCAGGACTCGCACATGATTGTTTGTAACATTAACCCTGTGTGCGATGCAGTTTTCAGCTTTAGATATCAAAAAATGATCTATGGCCATTAATTTGTCAAGATCAAGGTATAACCCTTGCATGATATCAATCCATCGGTCCCCTTCACCTGTATCGTCCCTCCTGATGACCTCTTTATTGACTACTTCCTCCTTGGGAACTTGGTCATCGAACGGTGGCTTAGGGATAAGAGTGTCATTATTAGCCACAGTCTTCCCAGTAACAGCCTCATGTGTTAGAAGGGTACTAATCAACTTGTCTTCCTGATGGGGAGTTAAATCAAAAGTGAATATTGTTGGTCCATCCCCCTCAGGTCCCAGAATGTCATATTGAAGAGGCTCATCTGGCAGGGGTAGTACGAGCCCAGAATCAAATTGATCCAATGATTCAAATATGAGGGGATCGGGCTCAATGGGTAGATCAAATTTGAAAGTTTCTAATAAAACCCCTTTATCACACTCATTATTTAATAGAAAATTGTGAATCAAATTTCTCAATAATGAAGTGGGAAGATCAAATGTAAATTGTTCCAGCTCGGCCCCTTCATCAAAGGTAAGATCAAATGGGAATTTTTCAAAGACGGAGCTTTCATCATACTCATCACTCACCTGAAGATTCTCAATCAAATTTTCCAAAAATGGGGTTGATAGATGAAATATAAACTTTTCGAACAAGGCCCCATCATCAAGTTCTTCCAAGGGAGGAGAAGATTCAGAATTAAGTTCCACTAAATCAACATGATTATTAATCATAAAGCAATCCTCCTCGACATGTAGATCCTCAATTAAGTTGTTTGGGCCACTAATTTTCTCAGTGATATTCTCAATCTCAAAACATTCATAGAATGGGGTGATGATATTAATAGGATCATTTGTATTCTTTAATTCATCCCCTAATTTCGTCCCTTCCTTCATCATGGTATGGCTTGCGCACTCCCCCTCACTCCCAATAATGATATCTTGAGCCAAAATGCCAGGCATCGGATCATCATCATCATCATTCACGTATCGAGAGGGTTGGTTGAATATTGACGAAGGGTCATGGTAAGTAAACTGAGAGTACACGCTTTGAGCTTCAAAGTAGTGGCCCGGTGAATCACCCTTAGTATTGACATTGAGTCCGAAATCGGGGTGAGATGAGTTGAGATGAAGTTGAGTATACATGGGCTGCTCGTGAATTGCTTGGGGTAGAGGTGTAGACAAATGGGTTTGGATTGTTGAATCCATCCAAGGCAAATTTGTGTGATTACTCCAGCCAAGATTATCAGCATCTGCAACATGCTTGAGCTGAGAGAATCCTAGGGAATTTTGGACCTGTGCTTGGATGACGGGAGAGAGTCGGACTATAGTAGGGCATTCACTCACATGGTGAGTGAGACTGGCACAGAATTCACACACTTCCATGAAAGTGTGGATTGGGTTTTCCGCATGTTTGACATGTCCTACAAGTTGTTGATGAGATGAGATGGAGGCACGATTTATTGAATTTTCACTCAAAATCTCAAATAGATCATATGCCTCATCTTCACTTTTGCTTAAAAATGCCCCTCCACAATATATGTCCACCATCTGCCTATCAAAATTGGATAACCCCTCATAAAATGTAAAGATAATTTGCCATCTGGGCAACCCATGATGTGGACATTGACTCACTAGCTCCTTTAATCTCACCCAAGATTCATGAAGTTGCTCTCCCGGACGTTGAGTAAATCCTGTAATCGCCCTTCTCATCATGTTGGTTTGGCCTATGGGGTAAATTTTTTTAAAAAATTCTGACTGCATATCTTCCCAAGTCCTGATAATCTTTCGAAAACTCCTTAACCAACATTTTGCTTTATCTTTTAACGAGAATGGAAATAAAATTAATTTAAGGGCATCATCATTAAAATTCTGAATTTTGATCAGTGAGCAAACTTCTAGAAAATCATCTAGATGCCTATAAAAATTTTCATTGAGATTCCCATAAAAAGATGGGAGCATCTGGATGAGACTAGGGCGAATCTCATATTGATCAACATGAATATCGGGGAGTTGAATACAGGTGGAGGGCTTGTAAGAAGAAGGATAAAAATGCTCCTTCATAGGCGTGGGTTTCCCTCCAAGATGAATGGCCATAAAATGAATTTTGTTTTTACATTTTTTTTAAGTATTTCAAATTATATATTTTTTTTCAATTTTTCAAAACTTTTTTTATGCAAACACAAACAAGTTAACACAAATTATCCTAATGACCTAGATGCGACTCAGACCTACAAATGTGGTTTCACAAAGTGATTAAAATGAACTTAAATTCACCCTCAGTATGTCCACCGGCCAGGTAAGGGTGGGGAAGTGGGAGGTTCCCCCTACTTTCGTAGGGACCTTATTATACAAAACCACAATCCCGCTTAAGGCGTTTGTCATCCGACCGTCTTGCCTTAGACACCAGTTTTCATAAGAGGATAAACCTAAATATCACAGGAATCACAGTGTGATCCTAGGGCCAACGTCTACTGGCTTTTATTAAGGCCTAGGTAATGCAGAGATGCAAGGAAATTGTGATTTTCGGGCTAAGGGAGGGTGATGAAATCCCCACCTTATCTTGTTAGGGGTGTTGCCCTTAAAGTATTTTGAAATGAAATGCACACCACAATTAACAAGGGTTTCTTTATGAAAAAATGAATGCCAGACTAGGATCAGTAGAACGTACCTTGCCCCTCGCGATCTTCAAAATGCAATGCAGAAATTAAACAAAGACAAATTCTAAGCTAAATGATGCATGACCTAGAGCATGAAAGTGTAGTTTCTACTCTTGCAATGAGGTATTTTATTTGGTACAAATGAAGATTTTTTTTTTGTTTTTAGTTAATGAACCTAACTAACCAGCATGAAAATTTTTCTTTTGTTTTGATTGTTTTTTATTTTTATAGAGTTTTCAAGAAATTTTCAGATTTTTGTAAAAAATTTTCAGAAAGTGGAAAGATAGAACTTGTTTCTTGATTTCAGCCCTTTAGCAATGCTTCCGAGCTATTTAACGACGTTTCATATCCTTGGAATTTCAGATTCGATCTTCCTCTTTCTTTGATTTTTAAATTTTTTTTTTCGTTTTCCTGCACAAGTAAAGAAAGCAAAAATCAATATACAAATATACAAAGTAAACACAAGAGTATCCAACTATGAAAAGTATCTCCATCCCCGGCAACGGCGCCAAAAATTTGATGGTGCTCGACAGTCGTCATTTAAAAATGCCGTGCCACACAAATTTCAAATTTTATAACCGCACTCACTCACTCGAATGATTTTTAAAAATACGAGTACAGTGGTGAATACGGGTCGATCCCACGGGGAGAGAATATTTGATTTTAGTTCAAGTTGGAAATACCCTTGTGTTTGGAAAATAAAATGTTATATTTTGGAGTGCGATTATCACTAAAGAAATTGAAATTACAACTTTAAATGACAAGAGATAAGTAAAAGAAATTCAGTCAATGAATGTCGTCGTTTCCACGCCGAGCCTTTGATGAAGATCGCTCCGCCTAGGAAGTCGACGCCGTGAGAGGATTTGAAGAAGACTTACCGCTTTGGGTATGATTGAATGATTGAAACACTTAAGATGACAAGGTTAGGATAGAACAAGTTTGAAAACTTAAGTTTGAAAACATAACAGAATTCAAGTGAAAATAGGGGTTGGAAGAAAAAGTATAACTTCAAATCTAGACGGAATTAGAAAAAATGTAAAACATGAAAGTTGTAGAGAATTGAAAGAGAAAGAACTTTGATTAAGAACACATAGACAGAAAATGAAAGGAAGATAAGGAAAAACTTGAAAAACTATGACCTATTGGTTCGGATGAACAGTAATTGACAGAAAATCAATACCTTGAAAACTTAATTCTAAAGCTCAAAAGAAGAGGAATTTGACAAAGTGCAAGAAGAATAAAACTTATATATACAAGAGAGGAACAACTCTTATGAAGAACTCAGAGTTATTTGAGGACTAGAAAGACTTCAAAATGAATAAATGGAAGAAGGTATCACCACGGATGAACAGTAAATGCACAGGACAGCACTTAAGAAAACGGACCAGAACTCTATGAAATAGGAAGAATTTGAGGAAATAATAAACAGAGAAGTTGAAGAAGACTTGTAAATAAACAACTTTTGTGAAGAAAGTAAATTGAAATAAAGATTACAACCATGCGAAATAAGACTAAGAACATGCTGAATTCAAAAATGAAACTTTTATTGAAATAAGAACAACTTACAACTTTGACTTCAAAAGCTTTGAAAATATAACTTGATGCACTCAACAACTTCAGAAATGTAAAGAACAACTTACATTACAAGTGACCAAAGCTAGCTCTCTCTCCCTTGCAACCTTGCCATCTTGCTAATTCTACTTGCTAACTCACTTGCTTCAAGACCAATGCACCCTTTATATAGGGGTTACAAAAAACACTCCATCAATACAAACAAGTGTACCTAATTTTAGCCCAAAATGGTAGGCAGGTAGGTTCTGCCCACTTTGCCATTTTTTTCGAATTTTTCCAAATTTTTTTGGAATTTGTCTAGGCCTTTTCCTCTCTCTTTCTCTCATTTTCTCTCTTTTCTCTCTCTGCCGGCGCAACGAGCCGGCCGGGTAGGCCGCCCGCCGTTAGGCGCTGTGGGCCCCTGTGCGCCGAACCCGCCAGGCGTCGCCATGTGTCGCGAGCGGCGTGTGCGCCGCGTGCGGGCCGCGCCTGCTGCCGGGTCGCCACGATCCCCCTCTGCGGCCGTCGCCGCCTTCGCTCGCCAACCGCCACGACCCCCCCGCCCCCGCATCGTCGCCCGCGCCATTCGCGCGGGCGGGAAGGGGCGGGGGGTGGGTTTTGAATATATTTTTTTTCGTTTTTTTTATTTTATTATATATATATATATATCTATATATATATATAGGATAGAAATAGTTAGAAAAATCTAAAAAAATATCAAATAATTTTATTTTTTTTCTAATTTTTTTTCTTATCTTTTTGAACAAGTTTCCGGACTTTTGGCCTAGTTGAACATATATATTGTTATTCTTTTTTTTTCTTTTTCTTAGAGCTTTCCTCGAACTGCGTGCCTACATAAATACATAAAAATTATCACAAAAATTTATTTAATTTCAGAAAATTAAACATTTAATATAAAATCAACAATAAGTTTGAGAAGTGTATATTGATCATAATTTAAGCTCATAAAAATGTGAATAATTATGAATTAACAAGGAAAAATACACACTTATCAGGCGGGTCTCACGGCGCGTGTGGGGCATGCTCGCCCTAAGTGGAGTCGTTACATGCATCGTGGGGGGCAACGGTCGATCTGCGGAGGCCTATCCGGCGATCCTTCCGCCCGGAATAAGGCCTTTCCCATTGCCGAATCCAAGGACTATCGTCCTGGGCCATTCGCTATGGGCCGCGGCTATAGACCGAGGCTCGTTGAGCGTGTTGTGGGCTGCCAGTCTAGTCAGGTTCGATGCAACCGGGCCTTATTTGGGCCAAACCAGATTTACCCTCCTCACTACCGAAAAATGATATCCCCACAAGCCGAAGGCTGGGGTCACCGAGAACAAATTCTTGGCCACCAGGCCGTACAATTCTTCGTGACCCTCGGGGGCGACAACCCCTGTGCGGTCATGTATCCGCACGCCATTGTCCATCAGGACATAGGCCTCTCACTGGCCAGAGATGATTCATGGAATCTCCTCGGCAATCAGGTAGTGGACGGCCTCGTCGGAGCATGGAGCCTTGCCTTTGCCAGATGCCTCCCTGGTAGGGACTGGGGGAGGAGCCCCAGTCTGTAGAGAGAGGACCGAGGCAGATGGAACGGGAGCCGGAGCTTCAGCTGACGTCGGGGCCGAGAGAGTCACGGACCGGGGAGGAGGTGGCATTCGAGTGTGAGCTCCGACAAACCTCTTCCTCTTCCCCTGGCGACGTTGACTGTCAAGCGCCGCCACTACATCAAGCTCCACCTGACGACGCTGTCCACCCGCCATCGGGAGAGCCACAACAGGTGTGCTCGACGCACTCTTAGAAACTGCATGTTGACTAGCTGCGTGAGTACCCGAACCGGTGCTAGGCGCAGGCATGGCAGATAGTGATGCTGGAGGAGGGCGCGAGCACTCCACCAGAAGCGCTGCTGGGAGAGGATACTGCAAATGCCTTGGCGCAAGGGCAACTGTCCCCCGGGGAGCAGTGACGGTCACCTGGACTGTGCCAGGCTCTATGTGATTGATAGGGTGAGGGACAAACACCGATAGCTCGACCGTCTAGTATCGTAGCTCCGACGACTCCAACACCCCTGCAGAGCAACATTAAGAAGATCAGTCCAACGAACGGCCGAGAGGCGAATGAGACCACGAAGTTAGTACCATGAGACAGTGGGGGGCTTAACCCCAGCTCCCGTAGGACCGCCGGGGTCAGCCGGGTGTCGACATCACCAAGGGGGTGACGAAGAAGGGCCTTTATCGCCCTAGCCTCCTCAGCAGTGGGCGTGGGCAGCCTGTCGATCCTAGGAGAGCGGGAACATGCAGTGAAACTCCAATCACTTGGGTGGACACTACCTCCTACCTTTGTAACAAGGACATAGCGCTCGGACCAGCACTTAATGTTAGAAACTAGGGAAGTGACGTGGATAACGCTCCTGTCCTTCCTGACCCGAAAATAAAAGGATGATGTATCACCATGACAGCACCGAAGGCTGTAAAACTACCGGAAGAGGAAGACGTTATGTGCAACCGAGGTCTGGTTTCAGACGTAGACGAAACCACATAGAATGCACCAGGAATTGGGGGAACGGTCCCCCGGGTACCTACCATAAAAATGAAGGACCGACTCGAAGAAAGGATGCACGGAGAGACGAAAGCTTGCCCGGAAAGACTCAATAGAGACCCTAATGCTGCCCGGAACGCGACTCCAAAGGCTGTCGTCAGAAGTCGGGAAGACGATATCGAAATCGGCGGGGATCTGAAAAGCCTCGCGTAGGCCGTGGACTACCCTGTAAGCGACCAGCTGTGTGGGAACGGTGACGATTGGGACCGACGCTTGAAGTGCTCGGGACGCCGATGCGACTCACTCCCTCCTCCTCCGTGGAGGACGTAAGGCCGACGTGAAGATTCCGCTTGCGAGCCGCCATGGTTCCCGAAGGCAGAGAAAGAAGGAAGGATCCTCCCCGGGGAAGGAGGAAGGCACTCAGAGCGACCAACACCCGCTACGAATATCGGAAGGGCGAATAGGGCTCCTCGGACGACCTCGCAAGGATATATATGAACTCTGAAAGTAAAGCGACCGTTTCAAGAGAAGATAAAAATAATAATACTCTTAAATATTTATGCGTACTATGTTCACTATTTTACGATCTTTACGTAAATGACATGATAATTTGTCAAAGTAACATTTTTTTAGATTAATCATTATCTATATATAAAGTATAAGTCAATTTACGCATGAAAGAATGTTTAATAATAATTTAAGATTTAGAAGAGAAAAGATGCAATATAGTATCAGTCTCATTTCACTCACAACTTCAATGGTTTTACGTTGGATTACCCAATAATTCTTAAACACAAGTCTAGCTAGTACTCCACTTTCTTTCTTAATGTTTTGGATTAATTAATTAGAATGTCCAATAATTAAACCGCGAGACCGAAGCAATGCCCAACAACAAGGAAGCTTTCATGGGCCTTCCCACTCGAAAGACGTTATTATTCGATTCGATCGTGTGGGTGTAAACGAGATCAAAGAGTAAAAAGTTTGGCCTTCATGAATGGATCGCCTAATTCACATTAGATGATAGAATTTGGGAGGATAAGAATATCCTTATTAAAGAAAATATATTTTATTGTTTATTAAATATTTTCTTGTCCCTAAAATCTCGTCACCCCCACGTGCACCAATCATGCGGTAAACTTGAAGTTCATCACTAGGTGCAAGTTATGTATCATAATGTGTAACAAGTACTACTCGCTTGATCACAATGTGTCATATAGACGTACGTTGATCCAAAATCCTTCGTGTGTAGCTTGCTCAGGATCGACTTCAAGGGCGGAAGCAATTAACCATCCAAACTAAGAAGGTTCCCATTGGTTTTTTTTAGGAAGGTATTTTTTATTATTTAATGGTGAGGGGATAATTAAGACCGTCAATGAAATAGATACAAAGCAACTACATGATTATCTATACTTATTTTCTTTTAAAATTCAGATTATTTGATTTTACTTTGCTATCTGATAGATTATTATATTATTCATCTATATTTAATTCGAATAATTTTTAAATTATTCTATTTATTCACTCCTATTTCAAACTATTTTATGAGTTTAATATAGTAAATAAGAAGCAGAAAAAATAATACTAAGTAACAAATCAAAAGTGTCGGAGTCCCGAATGGGATAGTCCCATATCGAAAAAGATATGTGAGTTCTTTGAGTTTATAATCTTGGGTCCTTCAACCTTAGCACCTAGGTTTTAAGATTTGTAAGACGGTATTATTTTCTAATCTAATGTCCACGGCCCATCTTAGTCGTGAGGGAGAGTGTTGGGGCCCCGAATGAGAAAGTCACGTATCGAAAAATATATGTGGATTCCTTGAGGTTATAGTCCTGGGCCCTTCAACCTTAGCACCGAGATTTTAAGGTTTATAATAAAAAAACTCTTCCAATGATTTTAACGGAAATAATTTTGTTAAAATAAATATAAAAAATTTAATAAGTATTCATCATATTTACAGAGAGTATTTTATACAATGCGGATTTGAACCCAAAAAGACAAATAAATTAGAGATAATCAGATTCAAACTCAAGACTTATTCAAATAAAAGAAGGTGACGAGTCAACCGCGCTAGACAATTGATTCATGTTTCTCATTATTATCTTCCTTGTATAATCGGATATTGGTTGGACTCGGAAACAAATTCGTAATATAACATCGGCAAGTTCTTGGTTCATGGTAGGCTTTCCACTTCCGAGGTGCATTGAACCTACCTATGGTCAAGAGTTTAACGCGGAAGAAGCTGTATTGGAAGAAGCGTGGTTGGAGCAACAGCTGCAGAATCTATGAACTCAAATTTGTGGCCTGGGGACGCTGATCAGAGCAACAACACGACGACTGCGCGCAGGGGAATCTTGGGTGCCAAGCCCAGCCCAGCCCAGCCCCACACGAGAATGGGACTCCTCTACTTGAACCATGCACGTTTAATTTGCATGTCATCTATCTAGATTGAGTGACGTAGGTGTATCTATGACGCAAGTGGCCAAGCTATCATCAGCTATCGGACAGCGGATGGGCGTAACGGAGAAATTTCGTGCAAGATGATTCTCCTTTTCTTTTTTTTTCCTTAGCCTTATTCTTCCAAAGTCTTAGGATCATGCATGAGGCTGCGTCGAGGCCGAATACGGTTAGAACTATACCTGAAAAGGATGTATCATATGTATCTAAACCAGCCGATCTCATTGGTATTGATAGAATCGGTCGATTGAACGGGTCAATTCGGTCGATCGATCGGAGGTGGAGTTGACTCCATTGATCTTGGAGTCGACTCCTCCAATGGGTTTTTTTACTGAGAGTTTCAGTCGATCGAATTGATACTTCGGTTGACCAAACCGTCCTACTTCAAAAAAAAATGACGAAGGAATTACAATAAAACACAAATTGAAAAAGGAATCAACGTGAACAAAAAAATTCTAAAAAGGGGGGGGGTGATAAAATAAATAAATAAATAAAATAAATAACAAAAAAACATCATGTAACTACGAAGGTGATGCAAAATAAAAAAAAATGATAACGAACCACAAAAATGAAAATGCACTAATTAAGGTCCTAGCGTTATCTATCTAGGGTTCTCTCCCCTTTGACCCAGCGCGAGAGAGAATAATGAATGTGCCCTCGCAAGGCATGCATAGCCCTCGGGAATCATCCCCATTATGGTCATAGCCTCACCTTGCATCGGGATGATATCTCGCTGGTTTTCAACCGTCTTGACCGGGATTCAGTCGAATATCTCCTTTTCTTCAAACAATGAATTTGCCGTGTCCCAACATACAGATGATCCGATTTTCCCGATGAGTTTGCAATGCCCCTAACCCGGACATCTGCCCGAATAATGACAAGGCCAATACGTGGCCGATATGACTCTAAATATCCCTTTGCACCCCAATGTGGGGGGGTTTTAACTCTTTTCAACGTGCTATGTATTTCTTTCATAAAAGTTGATGTTTAGGCCACGAGATCCCAAATCTTGGAGATTAATCAAAAGCTTTTCCCTCTCCGAGAGGATGTAATTAACGCCGTGACCTTTACGGCACAGCGGGTCTCCAGTCCCGATCTGATACCTACAATCGTCTGGTTAATCAGACGGAGCGCATCCCGGGCTTCTGACTAGTCCAGTCTCGAAACTCGAACATATCGTCACCTCGATGACTGGCACGTCCTCACACTAAATAAAATGATAAATGATAAAAAAATGTCACGATATTTTAAAAAAAATTAGTGTGTTCCACGAGTTGGCACGCCCGGTGAGATAAAATTGAACCTGAATCGATATAACAACCGATATTACAATATTTTAAAGAATTTTATTGCGTTCCACGTGTGCCCTTGGTCGACGTTAATGAATTCCTAGCTAGTCATCAAAGGCATCCCTTAGATTAGCTCTTAATGAGCTCGTGAGTATATAACAAGCATGCATGTTACCCTTTGGTCAGATAAAATGTTCCGAGAACGCTCTACTGGAAATGGGGCCGGGGTCGTAAAACGATGCATGGCAGTACGTACGTACGTGTGGTATTCTTCGGTCGACCAACTTCCCATTTAACTTGATCCTTGAAGCGGTACATGTCTGTCTTAAAGACTTAAATTTGAAAACTAACGGTCTAACAGGATTGCCTCGTATTAATTTTCTCCGTAAATTTAAGATTGGCCAAGTGATCGACATCCACTGCACATATAAACATCATGCAGGGAAATCAACAAGAAAAAGGAAAAGCGCATCGAAGGCCAAGTTTGATGTACCTCTCGCGGAATTGAAGAACTCTTTCTTCTTCGGCGCGCAGGGTTTTCCGTGGCCTCTTCAGATGCGGCTATATATACATGTTTGCTCAAACAAGAGGTGGTTAAATATTTACACCACCTGCGCCAGCTGATACACGTGTTAAATATTTACTCCTCCTCCTCCTCCTCCTCTCTCTCTCTCTCTTATATTCTGATTCAGGATATGACAAACGAAGAGAGTGATGAATTAGATTCCCTTAAAATCAGTGTCCAATTTTCAAAAATTCACTTAATCTTTGAACTGGATTTCTTTTAGTGTGGTCTATTAACCCTAAATGTAATTAATCGATGTGAAAATTCTTAGTCTTACGATAACGAAGAAGTAAAAGTAAAAGTAAAAAGTAAAATCAGACTTGCTCAATCGCCTTTCGACTCTCTCTCTCCCCTATGTTCCTCTCTAATCTCCATCCTCTAAGGTCTTGACTTAAGCATTGGAGGGTTGTCCTCTGGGACAATGCTCAGGGCTCCTTCTGAAGATGTTCCCTAGTGTTTGCAGACTTCCACGGGTGGCTGAACGATATTTTCCCAACAAACAAATCTTAAAAGTGTAGTACGAAAATTAGGAACTATTATTCCACCTCTATAATTTCGTTTAAAAATTCAGATTATTCGATTTTACTCTGCTATCCGATAGATTATTATATTATTTATCTATATTTGATTCGAACAAGATTTTTAAAATAATCAAATTATTCGTTCAAATTTTAAAATACTCTGCAAACTTAACATATTCTACGTGAGATTATTATCAACTTTTTAAATATTATAAATAAGAAAGAATAAAAATAATATTAAGTAAATAAATATTAAAAAATTAATAGATATTCATCATATTTATGGACAGATATTGATTTTATCCAATGCGAACTCGAACTCGAAACACGAATTAGAGATAATCAGATTCGAGGTGCATTGAACCTATATATGGTCAAGAATTTGACGCGGAAGAAGCGTGGTTGGAGCAACAGCTGCAGAATCTATGAACTCAAAATTTGTGGCCTGGGGACGCTGATCAGAGCAACAACACGACGACTGCGCGCAAATTGGGTGCCAAGCCCAGCCCAGCCCAGCCCCACACGAGAATGGGACTCCTCTACTTGAACCACGCTTAATCAAGTGGCCAAGCTATCATCAGCTATCGGACAGCGGACGGGGGTAATGGAGAAATTTCGTGCAAGCTATCATCAGCTATCGGACAGCGGACGGGGGTAATGGAGAAATTTTGATGGGGGTAATGGGACAGCGGATTGGTCGAGTCCCGATATTTCAAGAACTATGTCGTGGAATTTCCAATTAAGATTATTTTCAAATGATTTGCAGCAGCTAATATTACTTTGTTTGAGATCAGGTTACTTAGGCATTTGTCTACGCGAGCTGATACGTTTTGACTGCATGTCAGCCCGGGAAACCAGCTAGCGATCGATCAGTAACCATTCAAAGGGAAAGGTGTAAAAATGCTAAATATTTCCAGCAACATATATACCCGTAAATTCCCATTTTAATTTGATCTTAAGCTAAGTCATTTTCTTATTTACCATGTCATTGCTTCAAATTGATCATCATTATGTGACTCAGTCATGGTATATGATAAATTCGTTTTCAGAGTTATAGAAGGCATCTAGGCTTATGAAAGTTTTGTGGAAAATAGTCTTGTTGTGGGGGACGTGTTATGTAGATCGCATCCGGTCGATTGGACACGTTCTAAAGAAGGTGTTCGATCCATGATCAGACGCGTACGTGTTAAGTTATGAATAACAAAGAGTTCATCCAATAATTAACAATTATTTTTTCGTGATAATAGTCTATTTTTTTCGAGATAAAATAACATTTTCTTAGGTAAATATCTCTTGGACGACCCTAGGACACTCACAAACTAGCTCCTGGGAATCTTTTGGACTCTTTATTCTCATTTTTATCTGAGATCATAATTGAGAGTTTTTGGACTATTTATCTTTAATTACGTGATTATTTTTTGAAACCTCTGCAAGTATCAACTTATGGGCCATGAGAACCCTAAGTCCTCATCCTACGTACGTCGGGAGATTGTTAGAGCTCGCCCTTGACATTGCCCCTCTCTAATTAACATGGCGCTCCTCCTCCTCCTCCTCTCTCTCTCTCTCTCTCACATATTTTGGCTCAGGATATGACAAACGAAGAGAGTGATGAATTAGATTCCCTTAAAATCAGTGTCTAATTTTCAGAAATTCACTTAATCTTTGAACTGGATTTCTTTTAGTGTGGTCTATTAACCCTAAATGCAATTAATCGATGTGAAAATTCTTAATCTTACGATAACGAAGAAGTAAACGTAAAATTCACACAAGGAGAGGGAGACAAAGAGCTAAGAATCGGACAAATGAACGCACGATTTTTTATAATAGTTCGATTTCAAGTCTTAAGACTTACGTCAACTCTCACACAGCGAGTGAGACTTTTTCACACAATATCAATCATAAAAGTTCACACACACACAATCAACCTCTAGACTTCAGGTTTTTCTTCTCTCAATGAAGTGTACAAAAAGAAAAATAGGGGAGAGAGGATTGATAGAACGAATGTGAGTAGCAAAGGAAATTCCCCCTAATTAGTAGATGCCATTTCTTAACACTTGAAAAGTATGTCCTTAATTAGTTATGTGAGATCCTTTTGGAGTCTTCCTCTTGACGAGGATCACCCTTTAAATAATTAGAGGAAGAAGAAGCAAACACCTAACAAAGAACCAAGATAAGCATAGGAGCAACCGCAGAAATCTCATCCTCTTAAGTTAGAAGCACGAGAGATGTGATGTATTTATACACTAAGACATAATAGAGCAACCCTCAAAGCATTGGGCGAAGAAAAAGTTAAATCCCAAATGAGTGGGATTTAAGGAAAGAATTCTATACTGCAAATGGTCCACCATTTTTTTGGAGATGGTTGATTGCCCCGATCTCTGATTCCCAATTTTTCCGCTCTATGAATTAAAAATGGTCCACCATTTTTTGCGAAGCAGTCCACCGATTTAAACCCTAAGCAGTTACCCTTTGTTTTGTTAAAAGCGGTCCAGAGCGTCTGGGGGCGGAACACTGCGCCGCTATGAGAAACCTTCGGTGTTTGAGTACAAACCTGAATTGAATTTCCTTTAAATGGGCCTCTAAAACATCACAAACTCAACCCACTAACCAAACAAATAGATCGTTGTATTATCGTCAAAATCAAAGAGGGGATTTACACAACACCCACTCCACGGCTATGCCCTCCCTAAGCAGGGGTTTAAAAATAACCTCAGAGCGCACGTCGTTCTACCCTGCATGCTTTATTCCTCTCATGCATGCAGGAAATATGGGCAAGGAAATAAAACGAGGCCCCCGTCTCCCGCGGATATTGACGCCCCACCCACCTGAGCTGGCCAACGACACTGATGACGCCGAAATCCATGGACGTGTATATATATATATATATATATATATATATATCTTCTCGGTGGGTGTACCATTAAATTATGTGCAACATTTTTAAAGAATACGTATTCTCTGACGAATGCATGCTCGCTCGAATTGGCTCATGTGACGTCCTCCCTTAAACTGACCTCGGATCGTAATTCCCTACGTCCCTGCAACTTTTCCAACGTCTGAATACTTAATCATTGGATGACAGAAAGTAAAGAAACACGAGGGAGAAGCGTAGAAATTAATACTCGATGTATTTTTTCTAAATCAAATTAAGAAAGTGGAGAAAGGAATGAAAAAGAAGAAGAAAAAAGGAAATCTAAGTCGAAGCACGAGGTTTACGAGAGAAAAGTCTGATCACACTGAAAACAACTGAACAGCTCGAGTCACTGCGTCCCATACACAACTGGAACCCATGGAAACCCAACAGCAAGCCCTTGTTCCCGCTCACCCCCGTATCGAAGAGACCTTAACCACACACATTGGAAGAAGAGGGAGCGGTGACCGCGTATGAATTGACCGCCGAGGAAGGCTCTCCAGTCCCTCTCCAGCATGGCCCCCTCTTCTCTTCTGCTGGCGTATGGATATGCCGCACAACCCACCCAGGCACCGAGTAAACTTGACTCATCATCCCAGGCAGGCAGTTTCCTTCCGTTGTGAACCCGATTAAAAACATGGCGAGGACCAGTTGCGATTCCAAAACAACGAGACAAGAGGTTGCAATACACAGCAACTTCCCTTGGCACCGGCGCGCGTGTGGTCCACCTTCCGGACTCAGATCGCCGAACCCGGCCCCTCCCTACCCCCTCCCACGCCATCCCTTCGTCTATATATTCCACCTCCACAGCCCAACATGCAGCACCCAGCTCTAATTACCCCCATCCCCATGCAGTTCCAATTAAGTCCAGATCCATCAGAGGAGGAGCTACTAGAGAAACCGTAGAGGGAGACGGACCTCCAAACTTATAAGGGAGCTTGGACTACCAGGAGCGTTCACCTTCCTTAATTCCCTATCTCTCTCTCCAGTACTCTAAACACGAGGCAGAGGGCCGGGTATCGGCTGCCTTCTTCTGCTCTCTCCCTCGCCCCTCCCCACAGCAGCACCTCCGCCCCAGCAAACAAGATGCCGAGGAAAGGGATGCGCGGCCTCTTCTTCCATTCTTCCCCGCGTCCCCAGCAAGGCCGCGCCCATCGTCGCTCCTCTTCGTCCGCACCCTCGGAGGCAGCTGCTGCCCCGGCCTCCCAACGCCCCACCTTCTCGGCCACCATGATGGAGGAGAACATCTCCGGCGCCGCGGACATCATCACCAAGTGGGACCCCGAGGGCTCCGCCTTCGCCAAGATCACCTCCATCTTCTACGAGAGCCGCGCCGAGGCCCGCCTGTTCATCGGCGCCGTCACCGACCTCCAGCGCGCCATGCGCTTCTTCATGGCCGACTCCCCCGTCTCCAGCTCCGGCCTCCTCGCCCGCGCCCAGACCCTCATGCAGGCCGCCATGCGCCGCCTCCAGAAGGAGTTCTACCAGATCCTCTCCGCCAACCGCGACTGCCTCGACCCGGAGTCCGTCTCCGTCTCCGCCCGCTCCTCCCTCTCCCTCAACTCCTGTTCCTCCCTCTCCGACCTCGAGGACGAGGAGATCCGCTCCGCCACGGAGTGCATCGGCGAGGTGGAGCGCGTCTCCGCCCTCGCCATGGCCGACCTCCGCTCCGTCGCCGAGTGCATGATCTCCTGCGGGTACGGCAAGGAGTGCGTCAGCACCTACACGGGCATCCGCCGATCCATCATCGACGAAGGCCTGTACAAGCTCGGGTTCGAGAAGACCACCCCAACCCAGGTCCAGAAACTCGACTGGGACATCCTCGACATCATGATACGCAACTGGCTGGCGGCCGCCAAGGTTGCCGTCCGCACTCTCCTCTCCGGCGAGCGAGCCCTCTGCGACCACGTCTTCGCCTCCTCCGACTCCATCCGGGAGTCCTGCTTCGCCGAGATCGCCAGGGACGCCTCCTTACAGTTCTTCAACTTCCCAGAGCTGGTGGCGTCGAAGAGGAAGCGCTCCCCGGAGAGGGTGTTCCGGATACTGGACATGTACGGCTCCATCACCGAGCTATGGCCCGAGATCGAGTCGGTCTTCTCCGACGAGTCCACATCCGCCGTTCGATCCCAGGTCATCTCCTCCCTCCTCAAACTCGGCGAGGTCGTCCGGTCCTTAATTGCCGACTTCGAGTCAGCGATTCAGAAAGACAAATCCAAAGTTGCGGCCCCCGGCGGCGGCGTCCACCCGCTCAGCCGCTACGTGATGAACTATTTGGCGCTCCTGGTCGACTACAGCGACATCCTCGCCGATATATACGCAGATTACCCGTTCCACATAACCACCCCTCTTCCGGAATCCTTCTTCGATGTCCCCACATCGACCTCGGCGCCGTCATCTCCGTCGTACCGGGACGCAGACAGCCTCATGACCTCCACCACGATATCCGTCCGGATAGCGTGGCTTATCCTGGTCCTCCTCTGCAAGCTCGACAGCAAGGCGGAACTGTACCGGGAGGTGCCCCTGTCGTACCTCTTCCTCGCGAACAACCTGCGGTACGTGGTTCACAAGGTCCGCGGGTGCAAGTTAGTGGAGCTCCTCGGTGAAGACTGGGCGGCGAGGCAGGAGGCGAAGGCGAGGGGCTACGCCGCCAGCTACGAGCGGCTGGCGTGGAGCAAGGTTCTGGATGCCGTCCCGCAGGACAGTGCGGCCCTGGCGGACATGGACGCTCAGGCGGCGAGGGAGCACATGCTGCGCTTCAACGAGGCCTTCGAGGAGGCGTACCGTGGGCAGGCCTCGTGGGTGGTCACCGACGGGAAGATGCGGGAGGAGCTGAAGCTGTCCATCGCCAGGAAGCTGATGCCGGCGTACCGGGCGTTCTTCGACCGGTGCCGCGCGCTGCTGCGCGGGGAGAGGGGATCCCCCTCAGTGGTGCGGTTAGCGCCCGAGGACCTGGGCAACTACATCTCCGACTTCTTCTACGGCGATGCCGGCTACGGCTCCAGCGTCTCTTCCGTCTCGGTCTCGTCCTCATCCTCTGGTTCGTCCAAGGCTTCGTGGCGGTCCTTGTGGGCTGTGGACGCCCGAAACCTTAAAATCTGAGGAGATAGAAATCGTTGTGTTATGTACGTACGTTTGTAGATGGTATGGTATGGAATGTAAAAAAGCGAGAAGAACCCGATAAACCCGGGGATTTTTGTATAAACCGAAGGTGGGTGACGTCCTCAAATAATCCGAGACGAGTGATCTTACTTGAGAGCGGAATCGAACTCACTATCTCTCCATCTCGGGAGGAGGTGATGAGTCATCAAGACATGGCTCGAGTTTATTATAAAAGAGTTGTTTATTTAATTTAACAAGAAAATAAAATTTTGGCCCCTTAAAATGAATAAACTAAAGAAATAATAATGTAGAAACGGTAGTCCCGAAGAACGCTTTGCTAAGTATGATGACATTCTTTAATTTCTAAGGGGTAGTTTATTGTACATATATCAAATTGCTGTATATATATCATCGTAAAATATCGTAAATGGTGTATTTCTTATATATATATATATATGAAATGCTAATTACATCATTTTTCTTATATATGTTTGGAGTGTCTTAAATTACTGAGCTTCAAAGTTGTTTGATTTATGTGATGCCCTTTTCAACGAAAAACATGGGATCGGTACGTATATAACCTAATAAATTAATATGACGACAATAAACAAAACTTCAGCAACATTAATCCACCGTCAAACTTAAAACAAATAATCCTGCGGACAAACGAAGATCAGATGGATGCATGGCTGAAGTTTACTGGCGTACGTACGTAGCTCTAGGACCATCCACCTGAGACGTACGATCGGCCTTGCATGAGCGCGCTGTGTATCCTGATGTGGTCGTAGAAGGTGCATGACACAACACTTGAGGACCATCATGGCATCCCGCAGAGTTGGCAACTTCAACCAAATATCTCAAAAGGAACCCGGCCCGTGAGGACCATTACTAATGACGACTGATGAGCGACGCATAGAAAGCTGCTCGATCGCTCCCTCGTGGTGGTGACTGGTGAGCGCGCGGGACAAAGACTGGTCACTAACTTTTTGAGAAGCTTTTAAAATAATTTTATCTTGTTAAATAATTTCCCAAATATACTACAGCCCAACATATTTACAAAATTATATCTCACTATTGCTAAGTGAGCGACATTTCCATTTCATCATATGCCATGTCATTTTTTTCTTCCATATAACATTATGTATCATACCACGTCTCACCCTTTCCTCGCTCATTTCCTTCAATTCTTTGGATCAAGAATTGAGAGAGAGAGAGAGAGAGAGAGAGAAATTCACTACCCATTACAGTCAAGGCCCCAAAATCCACCAGTGCACATTTGGCCTAGTAAGTGACAGTTTAACTCAACACACAAGGCCAACTTAACATAGACCCGAGCGATAGGAGTCAGGGAAGCGCCATCCAGCCCCGACCCGGTCGGCCGAGCGAAGTACTCCCCTACCTCGGGAGAAACCTTGACGCTCCACCCCCCTGAGATATCAGAAAGCTGCCGAGAGAACTGTCTCGGATCGGGGCTTCGGTCGGGGAGATACGTGACTGTCTCGGTCCCCCTGAAGGAGGGATAGGGGATTTGTTCATGAGCTCCTTTATGGCACGAAAAGCCTGGGAGGTGACTTTAGTCCACTCAAAATTTTCTTTACAGATGTAATCCGTAATGGGTGCCATAATGGTGTTAAAACCCTGGATGAAGCGTCTGTAGAAAGTGGCTAACCCGTGGAAACTACGAACGTCATGGACATTCTAGGACACTTGCCAGTCTACTATGGTTCGGACCTTGGATTGGTCCATAGACACTCCTTGACAAGATATCACAAAGTCGAGAAAAGTGACCCGGTCTGTCATGAATTCACACTTCTTAAGATTGGCATATAGAGTTTCTCTCCTCAAAGTCTCGCAGACTTCCCTCAAATGTTGGATGTGGTTTTGAGGGTTGTGGCTATAAATGAGAATGTCGTCAAGGTAGACGACAACGAAGTGACCAATGAGAGGTCGAAGGATTTCCGTCATAAGCCGCATGAATGTGCTGGGGGCATTGGATAGCCCAAACGGCATGACGAGCCACTCATACAGACCTTCTTTATTTTGAAGGCTGTCTTCCACTCATCCCCTGGTCGGATTCGGACCTGGTGGTAACCACTTTTCAAGTCAATCTGGGAAAAGATGGTGGCTCCACTCATCATGTCAAGCATGTCATCAAGACGGGGAATGGGAAACCTATACTTAACAGTGATCTTATTGATGGTGCGGCTGTCAACACACATCCGTCAGGTGCCATCCTTCTTGGGTGTGAGCAAGGCAGGGACAGCACATGGGCTCTTACTCACCCTGAGAAAACCCTTTTGGATAAGGTCATCGATAATTCTATGGAGCTCAGCATTGATGGGGCATCAGAGGTGATTTCCTTACACGGGTGGAGTGTATTTGTGTGTTATGGCTTGTATGAGATTGTAATTGTGTCATTTCTTTCATTTGGGCTCCTTGTAAGGCTTATATCAAGCCAATGGGCCATTTGTAATGTAGAGTCCATGGCTAGGTTGCCATTAGTAGAGTCCATTAGGAGCTTATTCCATATTGGGTCTTAAGGCCATCATTATGGACCTTAATAGCCACTTAGGCCCAAATAGGCTTCTCTCTCTCATGGGCCACCAAGGGTGGAAGAGTCTAGCATGGTTAGTGGGCTTGTAACATGGCATTTAACCACACTTGCCCCAAGGGAGGCCCATGAAGGGGGCGCCCCCTTCTTTGGCTCTATTAGGCTAGTTAGGTGTGTATTAGGTGGAGTTTGAATGTAATTAGTCTAAGGTTGAATGGAGATGGTCAAGGTGGATTAAAAAATTGTATTTGGTGTGTTATTCACACCTCATCTCAGCCATTCAATCTCCAACCCTTGATCCAAGGGTCCATATTAGATTTGATTGGAGTCATATATAATGTTGTATTTTCATGAGAAATTCAATGAAAAATCAAAAAATTTGTGAGTGTTCTTGAAGCTTGGTGCGCCCCTCTCTCCTCCCTTGGTGTTCTTCCTTCCCCAATCCCAGATCTATAGTGGATTCTATCTCCTTCCTCCCCTCTCAACCTCCGGTGATCGTTTGTGCCGCCGCTGCCGCCGTTCGTGCCGCCTTCGAGCCGCCGTGGAATCGTCATCAAGTTTCTGTCCTGCTAGACAGAGGTGTGGTTCGAGAATTCCTGAAGCCAGCCACGAGTTCTGATCGATTTGAAATTTTGAGGGTTGGTTTCTATCTTCTAGCCCCTTCTCCATAAAAAAATCCAGGTTCAAAAGCCACCGTTTCATATTGTTTCCTCTTCGTTCAACTCTCAATTTCAGATCTGTTCTGTCACTGTCTACAGTGACAGTAGCCCTGAGCTCTCCACCTTCGACCACCCTTTTGATTTTCTTTAGACCTCCCAATTTAACTGTGTGTTCTGTCCATCGTCCCCTACCACCACAATTTTTCTTACATTTTTATCATCCTTCTACCTATTTTTAAAAATTCATGTTCTACCGAAGCTACAGTACTTTCAGCCAGATCCCAGATCCGATCTTTGTCCACTGAACAAATCACAGAAAATCATAGACACATCCAAACATGTCCAAACCAATTTTTCCATCTTCCCATCTCAATTTCTAACAACTTTGATGAAGAACACATCTTCGAAATCGGACATCCACATCACGGTCAAAGGCAATCAACAGTCAAGTCCTCTGCAGGCCTGAGTCTTCGGTTACTGTACAACAGAAGATTGAAAATTCCATAAGTCAAGATCCGAGCAGATCCGGGCCAGATCTTTGGGCCTAGGTTGAAGAACTTCAAGGTAGATTTCCAACGGCGCCACTCTTGTGTCGATCCGACATCGGGGCTGATCGCAACGCCCATTCTCGCCGGAGCGCGCGCTGCAAAACAGCAGCAACCAGCCCGTGGACAGCAAACCCGACGGGTGCCGATCGGAGCCGCCCGACCTCCGGGCGACGTTCCAGCGTGCCGCCAGCCCGGGGATCGCCTCCACCAGTGTCCCCACCACAGTGGTGACACCGGGTCCCACACGGCCCCTCCGGACAGCACGTGGGCCCCACCGTCACTAGTTCGGGTGCTGCCGAAGCTACACGGAAAGCCGCCCGTCAACCCGTATTCGGTCCTCCCGGGCCCCGTTGTGTCGCCCTTTACCTCCCTGCGTGGAGTGGGCATATTTCCATTGCTGTACTATTCATGTATTAACCGTCCCGGGAGCACGAGTTCGGCCGGGCCCGTCGTCCCCACGCCGAGTGCGTGGAGGTATCGTCTTCGCTCCTACACTTGGCATTTCGCTTATTTCATATATGCTTGTTTATGTCACTGCTAGAAAGCATGTTTTAGGACCTAGCTTGCTATAATTTCATATCACCGCTGCTGCGAGGGAGTGAGCGAGACCGTCCCGTGACCCGATCCAGGCACGAAAGTGCGAGCCGACCACCCTAGCTCTTGCCGGTTTCTCAACCGTGCACGTCCGACGCTTCCCTCGTTAAGGGACGATCGCGAGCTTGTCGTGTCCGTGGTCCCGTCCCGCATCAATTTGGTATCAGAGCCAGTTTGAGTCTAGGGTGTCCAAAAAAAAAAGTGTCATTCATTAGTCATTTACGTCTAAGTCGTGTTTAGGGTCATCATTGTTTTAAAACAAACCAAAAAAAAAGTGTCTTTTGCATTGCATCCCTTTACTCGGTATCTCAAAAGGTGTTGTCCGAACGTTAGGCTACGCCTATCGGGAAGGCCGTACACTTGCGCGAGTGACCTTCGGGTCGATTACCTCCGCCGCATACCGCGTTTTGGTTAAGTCTAGGCGCATCATTTTGCATTAGTGTGTTTTGCTTTAGTCGGCGTCTTCTAGTCGGTGTGTTTGTATGCCCACTCGTCGGGGTACTCAGTACTCACCCCCACCACCACCTATGGCCAACCCACGGGATACCTCGGGAGACTTCCACTCCCTACAAGAGGCGATGATGGCCATTATGACTAGGTTGGACCAATCAGATGCTAACTTTCGGACTTTCTCCGATAATATGGATGGTCGCCTTAGAGCCATGGAGGAGCGCTTGGAGACCTCTGACAGGTCGGTCCAGGACCTCGTTGGGCGGTTAGATAGGATGTCACACGGGGACCCTCCAGGGGCAGCCCAAGGCCCACCCGCACCTCCTCCCGCGGTGGCCCAAGTCCAACCCGCTCCCATGGCCCAAGTTCAGGCCGCTCCCGCGGCCCAAAACCAGCCACCACAGGCTCCTCCACCCACCCTTCCTCGGGTTCCCCAACTACCGCACCGTGACCTTGGTCTCGAGGACTATGGTTCAGACAATGCCTATGAGGGATATGGTCAACACCGTCGTGGTTTTCATCCACAACGAGATGAGGATGATGATCGGGTCCTTAAGACCGTGCGAGCGGACCCTCCCGCTTTTTACGGGTCTTTGGATCCGAAAGTCTACCTAGATTGGGAGTTCGGCATGGACCGTTACTTTGAGTGGTATGATATGTCGGAGCGTCGAAGGGTCCGATTCGCCACCATGAAACTCATGGGGCAGGCACAAACCTATTGGAAGAATGTGGAGAGCCTGCTACTTCAACGGCTAGAACCCCCGATCGACACATGGGCCGAGATGAAGAATAAACTTCGGCAAAAGTACCTTCCTCCCACATACCGCCAGCGACTCATCGATAGATGGCAAAGTCTTAGCCAGGGAGACCGGTCCGTCTCCGAATACATCGCGGAGTTTGATGAGTACTTTCTACGATGTGGTGTCACGGAGGAGAGTACCATGCCCGTGTCCCGCTTTCGACGTGGTTTGCGGCCACACTACCAGTATGAGCTTTTCCGCCGCAATGCCAAGACGTTGGAAGAGGCATACCAGGTTGCTCTCGAGATGGAGCAATTTGAGGGAGAGTTCGAGTCTAGCCATCGGTTGGGCCCCACCCCTCTCCGTAGTGCCGAGCCCCGTCACTCCATAGGCCCGCATCAGCGGCCTCCCATGGCTCGACCTCAGGAGTCCACCCGTCAGGAGCACTTCGCTCCACGGCCTCGTCCTCCTCCACCCCGGGATATATTTCCACCCCAACCACCGGCACCCATTGCCCGTTCCCCGACTCCTATAGCCCGCCCTCTGGCACCGGCACCCCCTCCACTACTGTCCAAAGCACCTACATCTCCCCCATTACTGCCTACACCCCCTACCCGACGAGATGATAAGGGTAAGGCCCCTTTTATAGGAGAGAGTAGTCGGTCGAGAGTGCAGTGTTTCCACTGTCATGGGTTTGGCCACATTGCCAACGAGTGTCCCGCTCGCACCACCCTAGCCTTAGGTGTTGGAGGACCCGTACCTCCCGAGCCTGAGTGTGTTGATTACGAGGCCGATGAGGCACTAGCCGAGGAGTACTATGCCTTGGGAGGGGAAGAGCAGGACGGCTCTCCTGCCGCCCTGGATGCAGCCACCTAGTGGGCTTGATGCTACGACCTTCGTCTAGAGTCATGCATAAGTCGGTGTGTTTTCCTTGTGTGGTTTGTTTTGAGTGGTGGTGTGTTTTGAGTCGATTGTTTGTGTGGTTTGCATACGTGTGTGTATTGCATGGTAAGTATGCATGAGTCTTGTGCAAGCTCGTTGTCGGTCTCTTATGAGTAAGAGGCGAGTGGACTCACTTGATGAGTATGGTATCGGTTCCACATCTATACCCGGATCAGTCACCTATAGGGACTCAGCGGTGATTCCTAGTGAGTCTTCGAGCTGTTTTCTTCCCTTTTGAGAGTGCCCCTTCGGAGTGACCACCTTTAGCCCATAGCAGTTCGCATATCGAGTATATATGGAATGAGCAGGTGATGATCACTTGGAGCGGAGCATACCCGCGCTACCTGGCACGGTGACGGATCCGACGGAGTACTCGAGCATCCCTACCCCTACTCGACGGGGTCGAGTTCCTCCCACCCGGGGAGAATTGATGGGGCATCAGAGGTGATTTCCTTACACGGGTGGAGTGTATTTGTGTGTTATGGCTTGTATGAGATTGTAATTGTGTCATTTCTTTCATTTGGGCTCCTTGTAAGGCTTATATCAAGCCAATGGGCCATTTGTAATGTAGAGTCCATGGCTAGGTTGCCATTAGTAGAGTCCATTAGGAGCTTATTCCATATTGGGTCTTAAGGCCATCATTATGGACCTTAATAGCCACTTAGGCCCAAATAGGCTTCTCTCTCTCATGGGCCACCAAGGGTGGAAGAGTCTAGCATGGTTAGTGGGCTTGTAACATGGCATTTGACCACACTTGGCCCAAGGGAGGCCCATGAAGGGGGCGCCCCCTTCTTTGGCTCTATTAGGCTAGTTAGGTGTGTATTAGGTGGAGTTTGAATGTAATTAGTCTAAGGTTGAATGGAGATGGTCAAGGTGGATTAAAAAATTGTATTTGGTGTGTTATTCACACCTCATCTCAGCCATTCAATCCCCAACCCTTGATCCAAGGGTCCATATTAGATTTGATTGGAGTCATATATAATGTTGTATTTTCATGAGAAATTCAATGAAAAATCAAAAAAATTGTGAGTGTTCTTGAAGCTTGGTGCGCCCCTCTCTCCTCCCTTGGTGTTCTTCCTTCCCCAATCCCAGATCTAGAGTGGATTCTATCTCCTTCCTCCCCTCTCAACCTCCGGTGATCGTTTGTGCCGCCGCCGCCGCCGTTCGTGCCGCCTTCGAGCCGCCGTGGAATCGTCATCAAGTTTTTGTCCTGCTAGATAGAGGTGTGGTTCGAGAATTCCTGAAGCCATCCACGAGTTCTGATCGATTTGAAATTTTGAGGGTTGGTTCCTATCTTCTGGCCCCTTCTCCACAAAACAATCCAGGTTCAAAAGCCACCGTTTCATATTGTTTCCTCTTCGTTCAACTCTCAATTTCAGATCTGTTCTGTCACTGTCTATAGTGACAGTAACCCTGAGCTCTCCACCTTCGACCACCCTTTTGATTTTCTTTAGACCTCCCAATTTAACTGTGTGTTTTTTCCATCGTCCCCTACCCCCACAATTTTTATTAAATTTTTATCATCCTTCTACCTATTTTTAAAAATTCATGTTCTACTGTAGCTACAGTACTTTCAGCCAGATCCTAGATCCGACCTTTGTCCACTGAACCAATCACAGAAAATCATAGACACATCCAAACATGTCCAAACCAATTTTTCCATCTTCCCATCTCAATTTCTAACCACTTTGATGAAGAACACATCTTCGAATTCAGACATCCACATCACGGTCAAAGGCAATCAACAGTCAAGTCCTCTGCAGGCCTGAGTCTTCGGTTACTGTACAACAGAAGATTGAAAATTCCATAAGTCAAGATACGAGCAGATCCGGGCCAGATCTTTGGGCCTAGGTTGAAAAACTTCAAGGTAGCTTTCCAACGGCGCCAGTCTCGTGTCGATCCGACATCGGGGCTGATCGCAGCGCCCATTCTCGCCGGAGCGCGCGCTGCAAAACAGCAGCAACCAGCCCGTGGACAGCAAACCCGACGGGTGCCGATCGGAGCCGCCCTACCTCCGGGCGACGTTCCAGCGTGCCGCCAGCCCGGGGATCACCTCCACCAGTGTCCCCACCACAGTGGTGACACCGGGTCCCACACGGCCCCTCCGGACAGCACGTGGGCCCCACCGTCACTAGTTCGGGTGCTGCCGAAGCTACGCGGAAAGCCGCCCGTCAACCCGTATTCGGTCCTCCCGGGCCCCGTTGTGTCGCCCTTTACCTCCCTGCGTGGAGTGGGCATATTTCCATTGCTGTACTATTCATGTATTAACCGTCCCGGGAGCACGAGTTCGGCCGGGCCCGTCGTCCCCACGCCGAGTGCGTGGAGGTATCGTCTTCACTCCTACACTTGGCATTTCGCTTATTTCATATATGCTTGTTTATGCCACTACTAGAGAGCATGTTTTAGGACCTAGCTTGCTATAATTTCATATCACCGCTGCTGTGAGAGAGTGAGCGAGACCGTCCCGTGACCCGATCCAGGCACGAAAGTGCGAGCCGACCACCCTAGCTCTTGCCGGTTTCTCAACCGTGCACGTCCGACGCTTCCCTCGTTAAGGGATGATCGCGAGCTTGTCGTGTCCGTGGTCCCGTCCCGCATCAAGCATGCTCCTTAGGGTTCAGTCTGTAATGGGGAAGGTTGGGTAGGGTGGACCCAAGGATAAGATCAATAGCGTGTTGTACATCACGCATGGGAGGGGAGTCCAGAGGGCAAGCCCTCTGGGAAAATATCTTGGAAGTCCTACAGGATTGCCTGGACCTCATGTGGGATTGAGACTCGGGACTCCTCGGGGGTGATGGTGATAACAACAGCCCAAACATGGGCACCCTCGGCAACCTCTCTATTCAGCTCACGGACACCTATGAAGTTAAGGCGCCTAACCGGGTCATAACCAACCTTTAGGGCCTTAGGAATGGGTGTGATAGGTGCATGAGGAGAGGGAATGAGAAGTTTCTCTTCAGTGGGAGTCCGAAGACTCTCTTGAACCTTGGGGGTTCCAGTGGGGGTGGAGGTGGAACTCTTTCCCGGGGTCACCTTTGGGGGTGCCGGGTACAGCTGTATCTTCTTCCCATTATATGAGAAGGAACACTGGTTGGACCGACCGAATGTAGTAAGGTCTACATCATAGATCCACGGTCGACCTAGGATGATGCTACCGACCTTTATAGGCACTACATCGCACAAAATCTGTAATATCCCGGACCTTTCGGATCCTTCTTCGTGGGTCCCGGATCTGGTTTTTCGGAGTGTCCCGCTCTGTTGTGTCCGAAGTTTCGTTTCGGACATCTTTCGTGTTCGGATCGACGCGATCCGTTGTTCCAGAGGTCCAGAAGCGTTTCGAGGTTTTTCCGCGCTTATTTTCTGATTTCCGGTGTGTGTTTCGGTAATTCCTTCGGAACCTCGCTGCGGGTGAACCGGGTCGTTCACATAGGCACGAGTGGTACTGTTACGATCGGTGTGTCCTGATGATTCCAAAAATGTAATTTTCTATTTTTCGGTATTTTCTGGAATTTCTGGATTTTCCTATAAATACCCCCCTATTTTCTCTCTCTCCCCCACCTTCTCTTTCCTCTTCTTCTTCCTCCTCCATTTCCCCCCACCGTGACCTCTCCCTCTCTTCCTCCCATTCGACCGCGGTGAGCTCCCTTCCGGCTGCAGACGGCGGCGGGGCGACGGCGCGGCGACGTGGGCGGCTGCGAGGCGATCGTGGGGACGTGCGGTGCCCCTGGGAAGCTTGAGGAACGAGGGTTTTTAAGGCGATTTCTTGCGTTCGTGGACGATCCGCCGGAGCATTCGCTCCATTGAGGTAGGGTGACGTTCCCTAGCTCCCCGTCGTTCATTTCCGTGATTTATAGGCCGAGGGGAGGCCGAGAGGGGCTTGATTGAGCATGTTTGGGGTTTTTCCATGTTTGGGGAGAGCTCGCCCGATCTATAGATTTGATGCATGATTTCACGTTTTGATGGCCTAAAATCATGCTAGGGGTCCCCAGGGGTCTTCCCCTTTGATTTCCCCCTCTCCGGTGGAGGCATGGGGGCGTGGTTAGAGTTTTTGGGCTTTTCCGCCGTTTTCATCGTCGGGTGCGTAGGGACCGTTACACGGTGTGACGTGTCTGGGAGAGGCCGTCACACGCCCTATGTTAGCCTTCGGGGGGTCAGGGACTGTGACGGTCCCACGATAGACCGCCACTTATGTGTGACGCGCCTGGGCTGGGCCGTCAGTGGCATTCCGACCGTTGGCTTGTGACCGTTGTCTTTTTGACCGTTGGGGAGTCAGTGCGTGTAACGTGCCAGGGCAAGCGCGTTACATTCACGTAACGCGCTGGGGCAGGCGCGTTACGTCCTGGGTCACCCCAGGTGTGAGGGGCGCGTAACTTGCCGGGCCAGGCGCGTTACGTTCGCGTAACGCTTTGGGGCAGGCGCGTTACATCCTGTTTTCACGCTGGGAGTGTGGGGCGCGCGTAACGCGCTAGGGCAGGCGCGTTACGTTTGCGTAACGTGCCAGGCCAGGCGCGTTACGCCCTGCTTTCCTCAGGCAGTGTGACGGCATGCGTTGGGCCGCCAGGCGACTGTGACGGTCCCGCCTAGACCGTTACAGCCCTGTGACGGTCCTAGGGTGGACCGCCAGGCTTCTGGTTGCCCCGAGAGGGCTGCAACCCCGTTTTTAGTCCAACTGTGGCCACCGTGCGACGGTGCCGGTGCGTGGGGTGGTCCCCGTGCATTTTCGGATGCGGGCGTCATTTTCCGTGACTTGAGAGTCTACTCCTTCAGTGACCCTCCACTAGTCGTAGCCTACCAGTACGCGATACCGGTCGCACCCGGGAGTGGTGTACGGGCTTACCCTTAGAGGCGGTTTGTGGACCGGTTGCCGTCGGGCCCCACGTCTTGCAGCCAGAGTCCGGCTGAGGGGAAAACCAGTCAGAGGGCCAGACCAGGGACGTGCGGTCTGTGTGTGCACACGTGGTTGGGGGCGGTCGGACCCACGTCGACGGGCGTGACCCCAACTAGTCACTTGTTTGTGGTTACTTGTTCGGTGTTCGTGCCTTTGGTAGGCGCTACCACGTCAGGCAGTTCACCTGCGGGGCGGTGTAAGTCGTCAGGGGGCTCTACCGACTGTGCTTCTAGTGGGAGGTACTCATGTCGAGTACGGAGTGTTAGACTGTCAGTTTCGTGGCTTTGACCTTCGGGTTTGCCGGGTCGACCGTTGAGTTTCGGTGGTCTCACCGCGGCACGTGTGCCGGTATGCGTGCCGTAGGACCTTTTTTTTAGTAGAGTACAGGGCTTTCATTTCCTAGGTACTCTCCTACCGCTAGTGTAGTGGTTTCCCATTTTACGAGGTAGGGTTCGAGTGATCCCTACTGAGTCTTGTTCCGAGACTCATTCCCTGCGTGTTTTCACCGTGTTTCAGGTGAGGCGCCGCCCCAGGGGAGCGCGTCTGGGGTGCAGCGTGGTGCGGGTGCCCAGAGGTAGTGCCAGAGGTCAGAGCCGGGGCATGTCCCGTGTAGCTGTACTTTCTTTTCTTGTCTCTGTACTAGTTGTGGACTACTGTTGTTATTTTGTGGACCATGTATGTAATGCCCCGGATTTTTTGGATCCTTGTTCATGGGTCCCGGATCTGGTTTCTTGGAGTGTCCGACTCCGTTGTGTCCGAAATTTCGTTTCGGACATCTTTTGTGTTCGGATCGGCGTGATCCGGAGTTGTTTCGGAGGCCCGGAAGCGTTTCGCGATTTTTCCGCGTGTGTTTTCCGATTCCCGGTGTGTGTTTCAGTAATTCCTTCGGAACCTCGTTACGGGTGAACCGGGCTGTTCACCAGGGCGCGAGTGGTACCGTTGCGATCGGTGTGTTCCGAGGATCGCAGAAACGTGATTATCTATTTTTCGGCATTTTTGAGAATTTCTGGATTTTCTATATATAACCTTTTCTCTCTCTCCCCATCGCATTTCTCTCTTCCCTCCCTCTCTCTTCTCTCACGTTCTCTCCTCTCCCCCTCTCACTCCGGGCGGCCGACGGAGGCGGCGAGGGCGGGGCGGCGTGGCTCGTGGGGCGTGGAGCGACGGGTACGGGACGAGGATCGTGATGGTGGAGGCGGTTTGTGGGATCGTGAACCGGCGAGGGCTTAAATGGCGTTTCTTCGTGGATCGGCGTCCACGGCGCGTCAAATCTTCGGTGGAGGTAGGGAGATGGACCATCAACTCTCGTACTTCATTTCTCGCAAGTTTTGTAGGCCGTGGTGAGCCGAGCGGGCTAAACGGGGCGATTTGGGGAAAATGCATATTTTTGAGGTGTGAGCCGGATCTTTCGTTTTACCGTGTTTTTGGGCGATCCAAGGGTTTAGATGCATGCCTAGGGGCTTGGGGAAGGTTTCCCCTTCACCTGGGGATGAACGGGGCGTGGAAGGTTTTTCCCGCGGTTTCCACCGCTTTCGGGCGCGGACTGAGAACGCGCTAGCCTCGGCTGGCGCGTTCTTGATGGTCGCGCTGCCCCGACGGGGCACGTTCATCGGAGAAGATGAACAGTAAGGTGGTTGCTGTCGCGCTATGGGGTCCTAGCGCGTTCTGCCTTGTCGCGCTAGGGGTCCCTAGCGCGTTCTGTTTTGTCGCGCTAGGAGGTCCTAGCGCGACCTGTGCAGTCGCGCTATGGGCCTATAGTGTTATCTGTCTTGTCGCGCTATAGGTGTATAGCGTGTTCTGCTTGAATGCGCTATGGACCTATAGCGCGTTCTTGGAGGTGACCCGCCGGGCTTCTCGGGGCGGGCGGTCTGCGGCTGATCGTGCTCCCCTTGGGCCGTGTGTGCCCCGGACACCCTGTGGAGTTCCGTGACCGTGTCTTTGGGTGTCTGGGGGTTCCGTTTACCTTGATTTGCGTGCTCGTGAGTGTAAGGGTCCAGGCGATTTGCTAGTGTTCCGATTGGGTTGTGTTGGTCTTCGGTCGACCCGGTTGTGACCCAGTGGTCGACCTTTGGCCTTGTGAGTGTCCCGGGCACCCCGTGGGTTTTGTTACCGTGTTTTGGGGTGTCTGGAGGTGCCGTGCTATCTCGATTAGCGTGCCCGTGGGCTTGGTGGGTCCGGGTGACCCTAGGCGTTTCGGGTTTCCATGTTCTCGCTCCATCGAGTCACCGTGTATCGGTGTGTGTGCGGTGGAGTTTCCCCGCATGTCGTGAGTCTTCCTGGAAGATGATCCCCGAGTGGGTCATGTGTTTGGCCATGGGCGGTGCGTCCGTTTCTTCTCCGACCGTGGTCACCGTGCGATGGTGCTGGTACGTGGAACGGTCCCCGTACTTCGTCAGGTTCGGATGTTGTTTTCCGTTGTCTTGAGAGTCTACTCTCTCAATGATCCTCCACTAGTCATAGCTTCCTGCGCACGCGTGTGCGGACCCACCTGGGAGTGGTGGAGAGCGCGACCCGGTGAGACGCGGTTTTTAGGCTGGTTTCCGTCGGCCCCTTGCCTTTGCCGCCAGAGTCCGGTGGGGGGGGAAACCAGCTAGAGGACCCGACCTAGAGTAGATGGTCTGTGTGTGCACACGTAGTTGGGGGCTTAGGACATGCGCTGATGAGCGTGACCCCAGCTAGTCCTTGTTGTGGTACAGGTTACTGTGTGTGTCTGAGTCTCACGCCTAGGGCGTTGTAGCTAGACACTTGTGACGCGGTGTAAGACGTCAGTGGACGCATCCGGTCGTTCTTCTAGTGGGAGGTTGTAACGACCCGAGAATCTGATTACCGGGAAGGCCTGATAACCCGAGACTCGCACCGCCACCCACGAGCCTGGAGGGCTCGGAAGGGCTAAAAGGAGTGTGGAGGCACAAAAAAATAGGAAATAAAGCAGGACAACCAACAACAACAAGCTGAAAGAAAGAACAACTACAGCTACAACAGAGTCCAGTCCAACAGAAAGTACAGTCTAAAGCAGTAAAACGTACAACATGCCAAGTGAACACTCGGCCCGGCAAGCTGGCAACTGAGAACCTCCGCTCCGCACCCTCGAACCTCGAGGAAGAACCGCCACACCTGAAAAGCAGGGAATGAGTCTCCAAAACAGAGACTCAGCAGGGATCCCGCGGAACCCCAACCGGAAACAACGATGGTAGCGGAAAGGAGAGCTACGACTACAGCAGGAACAGCGAACCGGTGGCCGGTCAAAACTCGGCACTACAGCTACTCCTACTGCCAGAAGGCAGACCTCGGCCACGCAGTCGAAGCTACCGAACCACGCTAGTACCACCTACCGAAGTAAGAACACACGGCAACCACGCCGTAGAGGCCTGTCCCCCGGACACTGTAGACACGCCATTCCTGACGTCTCCTGAGAAAGTCTCATATTACTATACAACGCCCCGCGACGGCTTACGCATTTTGAATCACTTGAGTGCTTCCCTTTCTTGAGTCTTCTTCCGCCCTTTTCGGCATCTGGAATCGTCTCGTCACGGCATTCGGGTGGCATCAACACCAGTCGGACGCATCAGGAGGTTCCGGAATCAAGAAGGGGGTCTACCGGGCGGCCGCCGACGCCTGATCCGAGGACCCGGGTGGGTCTTAATGGGGGCGTCCAGGCCCCTGGACGCCCCCATCTTTTTAATTTATTTTATTATTTTTTCTCAGGGCCCAAATCAAATAAAAAATATATAAATTAATGGAGTCGTCCAGGCCCCTGGACGCCTCCATAAAAACAAAAACAAAAAAATATATATATGTAAAATGCCAGTTGGCATACAAAAATAAAAATAAAAAATATAAATACATATTAATGGAGGCGTCCAGGCCCCTGGACGCCACCATAAAAACAAATAAAAAAAATCAAAAATGCCAGCCCTATCATAAAAAGATAAACAAAAATAAAATAATATAATTTTGGAGGCGTCCAGGCCCCTGGACGCCTCCATCAACTCTCTCACGGGCGTCGGCCACCGAATGACGGTTTGTCGTGTGTGAAAAAATCTAAATTATAGAGACGTCCGGTCAGCTGGACGCGCCCATTTCTGAATCACGAGGCACCGCTCACAAAACCACGCGTTGTGCCAAACCGCGTGCGGCCGTCGTCGATTTTCGGTGGACCTGTTTGAGGCGTCCGGAGCCCTGGACGCCTCCACAAAAGTATTCCAAAAAAATATATAAAAATAGAATAAAATATTATTTCGGCCCTGATGGATGTGTCCAGGGTCCTGGACGCCTCCACCCTCCGGAGCTCTATAAATAGAGGGCCCCCCGCCTCAGTTCTAGAGGAGCTTCTAAGTGATCCGATAGGCTGCCGGAGCCCAGAGGCTACGGAGTCATTTTCTAACCCGTGGGTTCTTTTGTAGGTGGAGGTTCTGCCGGCTTCTCGGGTGCTCACGCTCGCGAGAGGAAGGTCGTCTTCATCCACCGCGCTTCCACGTCGTCCCCACGCTGCCGGAGCTCCGCCGGATTTCACCCTCGGCTCATCCAATAAGCCTTTTCTTCCCCTTTTTCTCCATAGTTCTTTACATTCATCATATTGCATCCTCTATCCCCCTTCACAAGGGCGCCTCTTCTCTTATACTTCTTGCATCCACCATCTCATTTTCCTCCTACTCGAGTCCGAGAGGGGTTTAAAAGATAACACCAACCAGGTGTGTGTCTTGCCATCATTTCGTTATTTTTATCGCAAGGATTTGAATACTACACCTCCATCTTTCTAATCCACTTGTCATTTATTTGTCGTTGTTTTGCAAGGGTACCCGAGGAAAACCCTCTCCGTCGACCGGCCGGAAGGAGAGGAAGAAGCAACCCGCCATCTCCCGCTCTTGAGGTAGGCGCGATCACTTTCTTATTTTGGGGTCTTTCGGCCCCTGGCGATCACATCTTTTCATCGAGGCCGCGGCGAGTCACTTCCCCAATGGCCGTTTAAATTTCTGTTCTCATATTCTCTTTATATCCTGTTATATTTTGCTCATATCATCGAGGCCGCGGCGAGTCACTTCCCCAATGGCCGTTTAAATTTCCGTTCTTATATTCTCTCTATATTCTGTTATATTCTGCCCATATCATCGAGGCCGAGGCGAGTCACTTCCCCAATGGCCGTTTAAGTTTCCGTTCTTATATTCTCTCTGTATTCTGTTATATTCTGCTCATATTCTCGAGGCCGCGGCGAGTCACTTCCCCAATGGCCGTTTAAATCTCTGTTCTTATATTCTCCTTTATATTCTGCTCGTATTCTCGAGGCCGCGGCGAGTCACTTCCCCAATGGCCGTTTCAATTCTTATTATTTAATTTCTGCACCATCCCCGTCCCCCCGAGGTCGCGGCGAGTCACTTCCCGCTATGGCCGTTTGAACCCCATATCTTGCTATATTATACTTGTCCCGCTCGCCCCGCCGGAGCAATCTCCCGTGGTGGCCCCTTCTCTCTTCTCTCTCATTTCTGTGTTGTAGCAAAACAAGCAAACAAACAAAAAAAGAAGGAGCCCGCGCGCTCTCCGCTTCCTCTTCCCCGCTCTTTCCCGAACCGCGTGACGTCGCTCACAGATTGGCGATCACGGTGGGACTTCTACTGCTTCCTTTCGGCTACCCTTGCAAGTTCGGCACCATCCGTGCCTCTCCACCTTCGCGCCCGCGTGCGCCCCCGTTGTGCTACGGCAGCACTATCAGTTGTGATTCGTTGTTTGTTTCTTATATGTCTGTTATTTCTGTTGTTTTCTTACTCTATATATCTGTCAGCATTCCATTGCATACATCCATTCCTCTTTTCTATCCTTTTTTTCATTTTTTTGAGGATCACCCTTTCCCGGTGAAGGAAGGACTCTCCGTTTGGGAATTCCTCTCAACGGACTAGAATCTCCTACACTGGGACCTCCGTAAGTCCCCGACATCGAAGAATCTCCTCTTCGTTCACTGGGCTGGTTGTACCATTGAAGTTCCCCGGAGTTAGTCATTTCATTCGTGGTGAGACGAGAGACCCTAGCTGACACGGCGGTGAAACAAAAAAAAACAAACTAGGGTCCCCATTTTGTGTGAACTTCGGATCTCGCTAAAAATACAAAAAAAATCATCAAAATCAAAACACAAAAAAGGGCGTAAAGGCATCCACTTGTTTGATAATCTCTGCTACCTACTTGCTAGTGTATGTTTTTGCGTTCTGGGAAAACTGTGAGCATGTCTCACGAGTCTTTTGAGGAGAACCACCCTAGCCGTGGTTTGACAGCCGACCCACGAGTCTATGCTATGGACTCGGGTCCTTCTCATGACCCCTCGCATGAGGTGCAGGTTATTGCCGGGGACACATCCCCGCCACAGGATATCACTTCCTTACTGGGCGTCCTCGCCAACACGGAGCTTACCTCTGAACAGCTCCGGGCCTTCCAGGCCATTCTAAAAGGGAAATCTGTTTCCCCCACGCCCCAGGAATCAACTCCGGCCATCGCACCTCTCCAAGAGTCCGTGCAGGCCATTCCATCTCCCTCATTGGCGCAAGCCATCCAGTCTCCCTCGCTTCAAGGTCAAGCGAGCCAACAACCACCCTCATTCCAGTTCCCGTCACAATCTCAAACTCCCGTTGTTCCCCACACACCGCTTCAGCCAGGGCCAACTGTCGGTGGTCCGACAGCTCCCTCTCATTCGGGGTTTCCCCCTCAAGTCTCCGGGAGACAGTTTCTCCCCCAGTGGCAAGTGCCACCTTCACCTCCAGAGGAGCTCGCCCAATCGCTCCTCAATAGGTTCAATCGCATGGACGAGCAGTTTCAAAATCTGAGAAGAATGGTGGACTTGAAAGCCACCCCGGAGGTTGCTTTGCCAATCCTTCCCGTCATTCATCTTCCTCCCTCCGAAATGCCCACGTACCACAGATACAATGGTACCGGCAACCCCTTCATTCACTTCAAGGACTTCATGTATGAGTCCTCCTACTGGCAAAACGATCAGAGGTCCCTGGCATACCTCTTTCGGAGATCATTGGATGGTCCCGCGCTTGAGTGGTTCTATTCTCTGGAGCCCCGCGAGGCCGAGAATTTTGAAATAGTTCAGAGAAGGTTCTTGCAGAAATATAGGGATAGGGTCGGTCCCTCACTCTCCATTACTGACCTAGTTGCCGAAAAGATGAAACCCGACGAGGATTTTGTCCGCTATGCTGATAGATGGAGGTCTCTGGCGGAAAGAATAAGGGATACCCTCTCTGAGCCCGAACAAGTGAAGATGATTGTGTCTAATGCAACCCCACAGTTCAGACACGTCCTGGCCATGAATAAACTTACTACAATGGAGGAACTCTATGAAAGGGCCCGATACATCCAAACCCAGCTAAAAGACTCCCCCATCATGAACATGTTTGAGTCGCCGAAGCCCAAAGTGGTCAGAAAGACAGGCGCTGGTGTCCCGGGCGGAGCCACAGAAGGGGTTGTGACAAATGAGCAAGTGGGTGCGGTCAACAATGCCAATTACGCAGTCAACCCAAGGCCTCCACAAATGCCCCGACTTCCCCTTCAATCGGGTCCTTTCCCTCTTCGTCCTCCACCCCAAAATAATCCACCCCAGGATAATATGCCTCCATTACGTCAACCCCAGCAACAACAACCACAACCTCAGCAACAACAACCACCGCTTCAGTACAACCAAGTTCCACCCCCGGGGAACTATGGTCCCCAACAGCAACAAAGGAGGCCGCTCGGTCCCAAGAGAGCCTACTATCCACCATTGCCAGAAACCTTAGCAGACATTTTTAATGCCCTCATGGCATCAAACCAACTCGCCCTACCCAGAGAAAGGCCCGCGTGGCCCCCCAATGTTGATACCTCCAAATACTGCGTCTACCACAGGCAGCCGGGACACACAGTAGATTACTGCTTCCATTTCAAAGATTACATCCATGATATGAATGATGAACATCAAATAGATTGGGATGAGATGAGACGGTACGTCGCGGCTCTCAAGGCTAGGAGACCTCCTCAGAGGCCACAACAGCAGTTACAACAGCAGCAGCAGCAGCAACCACAACAACAACAACAGCCTCAGCAGGCCCCACAACAACAGCCCGACATGGGAATAATCCAGAATCCATTACCGGAGCACCAACAGCCCAATCATCAGGTTAACCCCATCTCCTCCTTCCCGGAAGTCGGGAGAGAGCAGGTGTGGCACCAGGAAAGTACCTCCATTCTTTCTACCTCCAACCCTATCGTCATGCACCCCCCTCACCTTGCCCGGGTAGCACCTCTCTCTCATCAACCCGCGTCAGTATCGCCTTCACCATTTCCACTACCATTACGCCCTCTCATCCGCACCCCGACCTCCTATCAACCGACACTCTCTACTACGCCTTCACACCCTCTCACCTTCTCTCACTCCCCCACTTTACCATCCACCTCTACCACATTTACCCCTACGCCTTCTAAATCCCTTATCATCCGTCAACCATACATAACCCCGTCTTTCTCCACCACATCACCACTAATGCCTTCAAAACCACTCATCACCCACCATCCACCTCAAAACATTTACCCGTTTCAAACCTTACCTCCACCTCCACCTTCCAAACCCCTTATCCTTCATAATCCGCGCGATATCCCCTCTACCTCCACCATGCCTCCACCTAACAAACCCCTCATCAGAATCCCTGCTCCCGTCATCACCCCTGCTTCATCAACCATTCCTCCACTACTACCCCTCAAACCCCTGTTAAAACCCACTGCTACCCCCACAGAGGTACAAAAGCCGCACGCAATGGTGCTCCGAAGTGGAAGGATTTTCCACAGGGTTTTCCCCCACAACAGTCAGAATCCTGAGCAATCTCAGCCAGAGAAGGATGATGGAGAACAACCAGAAAGAGCTATCCCTGGAACACAGTATGATCTATTGAAACACCTGGATAAGACACCTGCTCGGATCTCCATCCTGGAGCTACTTCAAAGATCCACATCCCACCAGGCGGCCTTGATGGAATATCTTCAAAAGGTCATGGTTAATGAAGACCTCCCCGTGGAGAAGATTTCGACCGTCCTGACCCCAACAGACACACAACCAGCCATCATGTTTCACAACTACGAGCTCGCTCCCAAGGAAGCTCGGAAATATGCACTGTGCATTTCAATAAAAATCAATGGGGTATCCATAAACCCGTGTCTTGTGGACACGGGTGCGTCCATAAATGTGATCTCCATGTGCACTCTTCAGTTGTGTGGGATCGACGAGGAACAAATAAGACCTTCCTCGATCACGGTCACGGCTTATGACAATAGCAAAAGGCCGCCGCAGGGGATGATTATTCTGAAGGCAGAACTAGGCCCCATGTCAATTCCCACGGAATTCCATGTCCTCGACATGGACCCCACATTCAAGGCTATACTGGGTCGCCCTTACATCGAAGCCATGGACGCTGTGCCTTCCACCAACCATCAGTGCATGAAGTTTCCTTACAATGGGAGAATTATTAAAGTGGTCAGTACACCTGTCCTTCACACAGTGGATGCTATCAACACCTCTCTGCCTCTGTTTGGCCGTCTCATCGGCCCATATTATCACTGCTGGACGTGCGTGATCCATCTCACATTCCACTAGCACCAAAGGAGCCGGTCAGGGCAACCACAACATCATGTCTCCCTTTTCACTCCAAAGGTTGGGAGATTATGAGGAACATCGGCTATCAACAAGGAAAGGGTCTGGGCGCACAGTCACAGGGTATGCTCAAACCGCCAAAGGAAATTAGGCCGAACCGCAGGTTTGGCCTAGGCTTCAAAGGACCATTCAAGCCCCTCACGTGGACTCTATCAAACCACTTCAACAGAGGGCCCGTTGTTCAGATGGGAGATCACCCACGAGAAGCACATGGGGGATCACATGCTGTATATTTGGCTGAAAAATGTCCGAGGATCACCAAAAGAGGCAAGATCAAAGATCCGGAATGCGAGTGGGACAAATGGTTCGACATACGGGACATTTCCGTTGCACTGGAAAGGATGTTCTCGTCTCCACAGCTTGAAGGACCACCATTGATCTCCGAAATACCAGAGAATATTACCACTCTTGCCAAGGTTCCAAACTATCCTCGTCCTCGCCAGAAGGACTCTGTCATCGACGGATCTTCATCCGTCCTCAACATTGCCGTCGACGGCTCATTAGCCGCCATCCTCTCCATCCACTCGTCTCAGCCTTTGCTGATATCTTCTTCCTGGGCCAGACAATTGTCTGATGATCTTCCCAGGTCCCCTTCTTTGCTTACATACCTGCGCGGGCTTTTCAACCCGCGCCAGGTCTTCAACCATGATCTGCTCTATGAGCCTCACAATCCTCTAGCCATAACCCCTTTTCTCTCTCCTCCAATCTCTTTTCACTGCTTTGTCATTAAAAATGAAAACGAAAAAAAAACGTCAATTTTCAAACTCCCCAACAACACATCTTCGTTGAGGAAACCTCCTACATCTCCCACGGGTGCGTACCGCCTTGCGGACCACCCGTCCAAGGTCCGATGAGCGACCTTTTCTACCCCTCCTCTGAGGGGTCTTCTCCTGTACATTCTACACCATCCTCTTCGTCTTCCTCTTCTTCTGTAAATATTGTCAGTCAATCTAGGAATGATAGGCCAAGGGTAATACCTAGGAAGAAATCCAAGGGTAGGCAGATCCCTCGTCGATTCCTTCTGGATTTGGCCGCCAGGTGTCAGGCCCTTCTTGCCATCCCCCAGTTGTTAGAAAATCCCATCCAGCTACCCGAAATAGAATGCGAGGGCGACTGTGCATCTGATGAAGGGTATGGAGTCTACGAGATCACGGATGAAGAATGCCCCACTGAAGATGAGGGTGAAGAATATGAGGATGCGGCGGGCGCATACGCTAGTGGAATGAGGAGATTCGACGAGCCGTCAACCGCCGTAGAAGAATCCACCAAAGAAGTCAACTTGGGGACTGAGGAAGACCCTAGGATCATCCTCATAAGTGACAACCTACCACCCTCTGAAGAAGAGGCATTAATTGAGGTTCTCAAGGAATATAAGGACACGTTTGCATGGAGCTACGAGGATATGCCGGGTCTGGATTCAACCTTGGTCGAACACCGTTTAACCCTAAAACCAGGGTCCGTCTCGGTAAAACAAAGGTTAAGGCGTTTCCACCCTCAGATGGCTTTGAAAATGAAAGAAGAGGTCGATAAGCTCCACAAAGCCAGGTTCATTAGAGTCGTTCTTTATCCTCAATGGGTGGCGAACATTGTCCCGGTCATGAAGAAAGATGGGAAAGTCAGGATTTGCATTGACTTCCGGGACCTTAACCGCGCGTGTCCAAAGGATGATTTTCCCTTGCCTCACATTGATGTGTTGATTGATAACACGGCAGGTTATGAAACCCTCTCATTCATGGATGGATTTTCGGGATACAATCAAATTCGTTTGGCAGAAGAGGATCAGGAAAAGACGTCATTCACTACCCCTTGGGGAACATATTGTTACGTGGTCATGCCGTTTGGGTTAAAGAATGCTGGAGCTACTTACCAAAGAGCGATGATGGCCATATTTCATGACATGATGCACATATATCTGGAAGTGTATGTGGATGACTTATTGGTGAAATCAAGGACCAGGATGGAACATCCAGAAGTTTTGGCTAAGGTCTTGCAAAGGTCAAGAGAATTCCAATTGAAAATGAACCCGAAAAAGTGTGTGTTTGGTGTGTCGTCAGGAAAATTGCTGGGGTTCATTGTGAGCAAAAGAGGGATCGAGATTGATCCCGACAAAGCCAAGGCTATCAGGATATGCCGCCTCCCAAGAATTTGAGGGAAGTCCGAGGTTTAATCGGGAGGTTGCAGTTTATTCGTCGGTTTGTGTCTCAACATTCACAAAGGTGTAGACCTCTCTACGAGTTGACCAAGCCAGGAGTAGAATTCCACTGGAATTCTAAATGTCAGAAAGCTTTTGAAGGGTTGAAGGAATATCTGGCTAGTCCACCCGTTCTCATTCCACCCAAACCAGAAAAACCTCTGATCCTTTACGTCTCAGTCTTGGATGACTCCGTGGGAGCCGTCCTCGCACAAGCTGATGAAGAAGGCAAGGAACGGGCAACCTATTACTTGTCTAAACTTCTCAATCCCTGTGAGCAGAAGTACACCGTCATGGAGAAAACCTGTGCTGCCCTCGTTTGGGTGGTGCAGAAATTGAAGCACTACTTCCTGGCTCACGAGGTCCACTTGATTGCTCGAATGAATCCTATCAAATTCCTTCTGGAGAAATCCGTCCTTACGGATAGGCTAGCACGCTGGCAAAGTTTTCTCTCTCAGTTCGACATCACTTACATCCAGCAAAAAGCGATTAAAGGCTATGCCATAGCCGAGCATCTCGCTCACCATCCTCTTCCCAAGTTCGATCCCGTCCAATCAGAGTTTCCAGATGAGGAACTAATGTCCGTCAACCAATCAGATGAGCCAATGTGGACACTATATTTTGATGGAGCTCTGAATTCTCAAGGGAGAGGAATCGGCGTCGCCCTCCTGTCGCCTGAAGGTCTCACATTCCCGTTGGCATATCAGCTCAAATTTTCAGTCACCAACAATATAGCCGAATATGAAGCTCTTCTAGCTGGCCTAGAACTCGCCATTCTTTTCGTATCACTGAGTTGCGAGTCGTAGGTGATAGTCAACTCATCCTTCGCCAGGTGCTCACTAAGTATCGCACTCGCGATCCCAAACTCAAGCCATACCAAGAACTCACTGCTGCCTTTGCCAAACTGTTCGCCAAACTGATCTTTGTTCATGTCCCTCGTCATCAGAACATTCTCGCCGATGCCCTCGCCTCGTTGGCATCATCCATAAGGTTCCCTCTAGGAAGATGGTTTAAGTCCATTTCCATTTACAAGCTTCATGCCCCTGCAATCGATGATGCTTCCTACGTAAACATCAAAGACAGGATAGCAAGGAAGATCCTGCAGGAAGATATCCTTGAGAAGAGGGAGATCATGTTGGCAGAGGCCGAAGAAGAACTGGCTGATGAAGAGAAACCATGGTTCTATGAAATTGTCAAATACTGCCAAGATCAGTCTTATCCTGAAGGGGCCACCGCAGAGGACAAGAAAGCCATAAGAAGGGTGGCTCAGAAATATACATTGGTTGGAGGTCTACTCTATAGGAGGAGCCTTACTGGTATTCTGTTAAGATGTCTTGGTGACGATGAGGTTTGGAAATGTGTAGAAGAGACGCACTCGGGTGTGTGCGGTGGCCACGTGAATAGTCAGATGCTCGCCAAGAAGATCATTCGTCAAGGCTTTTATTGGCCCACCATGGAAGAAGATTGTGCCATCTATGTCCGTAGGTGTGTCAAATGTCAACTTCACGCCGATAAAATCCATTCACCATCTTCCTCACTTCATCCAATATCCTCCCCGTGGCCTTTCTCCATGTGGGCATTCGACATCATTGGTCCCCTAGGTGATCCCAATTCCCTCACCAAGCAGAAATCTTTCATCCTTACTGCGACGGAATACTTCACCAAATGGGCCGAAGCCGAAGCTTACGCGGAAATCAAGGCGTCAACAGTCTGCAAGTTCATCATGAAGAACATCTCGCCAGATTCGGCATCCCAAGCACGATCGTCACCGACAATGGGCCACAATTCATTTCTCAGGACCTACAGGACCTCTGCAAAAGGTACGCAATTGCATTGCATCATTCATCGCCATATTACCCACAAGGTAACGGCCAAGCGGAGGCCACCAATAAAACATTGCTCAAAATCATCAAAAAAACCTGCGAGTCTAGTAAGTTTTCAGACTGGCCAGAAAAGCTTATCGAAGCTCTATGGGCCTATCGCACTTCAATCCGTACCCCCACCGGGCAGACTCCATTTGCCCTTACTTATGGTATGGAAGCGGTAGTCCCGTACGAGACTCTGATCCCTTCTCTCAGGGTACAATTGGACGAGGAATTTCCCCTCGACGATCGTCGTAATTCACTCCTCGCCCAGTTGGAACTCTTGGATGAGAAGCGGCTGGCCGCCGCCGAACACGCGCGTGTGTATCAAAATAGACTCGCTCGCTTTTACCAAAAGAAAGTCGTTGAGAGAAAATTCAAAGTCGGTGAGATGGTCGTAAAAAGAATTTTTGTCAAACCTGGAGGGCCGCGTTCTAAGCTCCAACCCAATTGGGAAGGACCATTTGTAATTCAAGCCGTGTACCCTGGCAACGCCTACAAGCTAATCAACGCCGAAGGGACCGAGTTATCCCACCCTTGGAATGGGCTTTATCTTAAGAAATACTACCCTTAGCACAAAACAAAAAAAATGATGAAAAGATAAAAAACATCAAAAACAAAGAAATATTGAAAACCACTAAAAATATGGAAAATTCAAAACGCCGATGCCTGGCAGTCACCATGTAGTTAAGTCCCTGCATCTAACCTTCATGTTAGGATAGGGCCCATTAAGGCTTGGTAGGCACCGGGTCTTGGTTTGCCAGAACCGTGGAGATCCCTGTCCGGCCACGTCGGCCTATGCTCGCTCGAAGGAAGCTAACATGTGCTCACTTATGTATTTTATTCAAAAAAAATCGGTAGCATCACCTACGGTGGGGCTCCACCCAGAAGATCTCCGGAAGCTGTAATCTTTATTCTTTTCTCTTCGACCAAATGAGACAGTCGGCGCCCTTAAAACGCTGAGCATGAGAAACCGAAACTCAAACCCCAAGGACAAGAGTAGGATCCATTTCCTCGAGCATCGATCAGAGCACGAGAAGAGGGCACTGTCCCCGCAGGCATACCAAAAGGGAGCCCACAAACGTCAAACGACTATATCTCCCTCACAAAAAGAAATACAAAGTCAAAATCAAGAGAAAAGCCTGGTCGTGACCGTGCCTGGTGCGATAAATGAAACCCCTCAAAGCAAAAGTCTGAATCCACAAAGGGGGGCCGTGGAATGTAAATGCTCGAGATTTGGTCCGAAGTTGTCCGAAAGGAAAGAGTTAATGGGCCCTTATTCCCTCGCCGGGTTAACGGCTTTGCCGGTCCTCTCAGGAGGTTTATCCCCTACACTCTTCCTTCTCCCTCTAAAGATGAAGGTTCGATGGAGTTTCTGAAAGGTGAAAACTGCCCAGGGTCTGCGACCTTATTTTAATATACACATTTGGTTGCCTACTTTGAAAAGCAAAAACTATCGCTGCGAAGGAGTCTCCGTGTTTCTGGCTGGTCAAGACCCTGTTTACCACCTTGATGTCTTCTTGTTTAACCTCGGGCTTAGGCCAATGCAAGCGCGTCACCTATGGGTGCGACGGCGTCTGATTCCGGGTCAGCGTCGCGCGGTTGGTCGTTAGGGTTCCAGGGTGTTCCATCTTATACCATCTAGAGTTGAGAGGAAACAGACCCGGGTCGGGCAAATCTTTTACCTCGAACACCTTTTGGGTGAATCCCTGTGGTCGGAAGCAACTGGGAGCCTAAGCATGGCATGACGGTATTGTCATCAGGGTAAGTCTTAACCGGCGGGATCGTCATTCGAGGGGTCTAGAGGCCCAAATCAACCTAGATGTGCACTTAGGATACCCGGGAGGTTAGTAAGAAACCCCTGTCTCACGTAGGTTAGGTGCCATTTGGGTGCTTGCCGGGCGTTAGCAACAAAAAAAACAATCGAAATGATGAAACAACAAAAAAATGGAAAAGAGAAAATGTACATATTTGCAAACAAAAAATCTTTTTATGATAAAACAAAAAAAATCAAATATAAAAAAGAAAACAAATCAATTTTACATGATTACATTTGCGTGCAGCATCTCACTTTTAATACCGCTTGCATTCGTGTGCTTGCCTGTCGCATTTATCATCACCGCATCTTTCCCTTGCCTTCGTTAAATAAAGGCTTGGCCCCTTGACCAGTTATCAAGGACAGTCACAGTGACCATTTGCTTATTGAGCAAGGGGCCAAGTCAGAACAGAAATTTTGATTTGTTTGTTTCAGTGATATGTGCAGGGATTCAGGCAACTGAAGCAAAGGTGAAAAACAAACAAACCAAACCTTGTATTTTATTCCAAAAAAAACCAAAAAAATTACATCAAGTTCCGCCTTCTCTCTCTGCATTACTCGTCCCACTACTCTCTAGGCAAAACGCTCTCAAAGGTGCTACCCAACTACGAAAAACGGTACTCCTACCGCTTTGTACTCCCCTTCCTATTCCCACATCCCGGCGTTGATCCACGGAAGCAGCAGAGAAGCTACCAACACGAAAGCCACGCTCTCGTGCTCTTCGGTAGCGCTCCTCACCATCTCTCAGCCACTGTTCAGCAAGGCCAAGGCTGATTCGGAGTTCGAATAGTTGGGCCTCCATGGCCCTTCGTTCCTCCCTTTCAGTCAATCTGTTGGCTCTTTCTCTCTCCGCGTCTCTTTCTCTCTCTGCACGTTCTCTCTCACGGTCTTCCCTCTCCAACTGGAGAGTGATCCTCAGTTCCACAGCATCCCTAGAGGAGTCGTCATCAAGATGACGCCGTAGTTCCCTCTCCAGTTCTGCTATCCTAGCCTCCTTCTGCGCAGCTTGGCCAAGCACTTCTTCCGTCTCCTTTTCCTGCCGAGTATACCATCTCAGATACACGATAAGGCATAAACAAGGAGAACTTAACACTGAGACTCTTACCTGTATAGAGAGCATCCCTTCTGCCTCCGCAGCACGCTGCATGGCATGAGCAAGTTGCTCATGAAGCGAGTCAAGTTCTGAGGTGGGAATCCACAAGCTGGAAGAGGCACCACCTACTCCCATCGCTGGGGAAGTCGCGCCAATCTGGGCATGCTACGACCGCGTGAATTAGCAGCCAACATCAGGAATCTGAGGATTTAATTACGAACGCGTACTGTACACCTACCAAGGCGCTCGTATCTCCGCGGGCATCGCCCAACTGTTGTTCCATCTCTGCCAAGCGAGTTCGTAAATTCGCTATCATTGCATCACGGACATCCTGCAGCCTTACAAGTCAGCATTTTCACCAGAAGACCAAAAAAGGAGAAAGAAGAAAAGAGAAAAAGGGGAAACCTACCTCCGCAAGTCCCCGGGGTTGGAGCCGCTCTGCGTACTTTGTCCTATATAGACGCAAGTAGTCCTCGCTATCCCGCGCCTGCGACTCTACAATCGTGCCACCCCGTTGCCAGTCCTCATACTGTTCGGGGAATCGCACGCGCCAGTCAATGCAGGTCGCCGGTCCCCGCGTCTTTCTCCCGACACGAGGTGGCGTAGCCGTATCCACCCATTCCTGAGCCAGTCCTAAAGTCCTCATAACTAATCGTAGCCGAAGCGGCTCGATTTCATTCAGGCAGTGCATCTACAGTTCCCGTCCGAACCGGGCACGACTTGCTAGAACCCACGGCTGGTCGGCATCGACCATGTCTGAGTAGGGTCTCCAGTTTACCATCGCTGCAGGGAACTCCTGTAGCTCCCGCCTTAGCACCATCAGTTGGTAGGTTAGGGGTGCCGCACTCATGATGGGTTCCCACCGCCTGGCTAGCGGCACCATCGCAGGTCGCCAATGCCGAGCTCTCCCCATGGGGAGGTTATAATAGCTCCACGGCTGCTCGGCGCAGGTCATCAGAACTTTGAAAAAACACAAAAATATATATATATAAAACAAGTAAAACCAAAAAAAAATAATACCTGGATGAATGGTGTGAAACCACTCACAGTCATCTCACGATCCGTTTCTTGGAAAAGGCATGCAAACAAGTGTGCCAGCATGGCGGCTCCCCAGGCATAATACCCTACTCTTTCAAGGTCTGACAACAGCTCCAGGAAGCAACATTGGATACCATCCCCTTTCGAGCTCAGTACCAATCTCCCCAAAAGGAAGAGGAGAAATCTCCTCAAATCTATGTTGCATATTTCCCAGTCGCCGAAATCTGTGCAGTACACGGCGCGGCATCCTATTTTTATCCTTTCCATGAACTCTTCTGAGGATTCATCGTCCCGCCGACGAGTCTCGGTGACCCCTAATGCATCCATTAGGGACGCCCTAGCTACCGACCTGTTTTTCCGACCATCCAGGTCCAGACCCAGTAACTTCTGGGCACCTTCTCTGTAGTCCGCGTAAGTGACTCCGGTCACTGCCTCGCCCTCTACCTTCAGGCTTGTGATCCGGACCACATCCTCCAAGCTCGGCACCATGTGCCCCCAGGGCATCAGGAATGCCCGGCTCACTGGGTCCCATCTCTCACACAGGGCTTGGATCAGAACCAGGTCGGGCTTGATCGGCTGGATCCGAAGAAAGGTACCAAATCCCATCACGTCTAGCCTCGCCTTCTGAAAATCTGGGAGGCCCCTGTACGCTGCTACTACCAACTCCCATAAGATTTGTGATTTCATCACAACCTACACATACAAGGAATGGGGGTGAGGTTTGGTCAGAAGAAAGGAAGAAAGAATGAGAAAAGGGCAAGAAAACTTGGCTTACGAGTTGAGATTGGGCCCTTTCGCTGAAATTCCCTTCAAGGTCTGAAAGCCTCCTGGAACTACTACCACTGGACCTGCTTCTCTTCGAGGAATGGGAAGATTCGCCCTCCATCCAACTCTCAGAATTTTGAACTCCTCCCCTCCCGTGAGAACTTGTGCTCCTCGAGTTAGTCCTCGATATACCTGGGAAGATAAAAGGGACAAGAATTTATAGAAATGGAAGGAGTGCGGGCCAAGATTGCCTCCATCACCTGTCGATGATAGCCCTCGCAATGAGACACCGGCCAAGCGGCCCCATGTGTCGCTTCACCGCTCGCATAGGGTGATTGACTGGACGAAGAATAGGACGAATAGCCCCTATGTTGTCTAGGGATACCCTATCATGTTTTGGAGGACGCCCGCAAAATTTGGCACAACATCCGGGAAAAGAAACTAGGGCCGTCAGTATTGACTTCGACGGCAGATTCCCGTGAAAAATGGTCACAACAAGACGCGATTCTCTGCTTGGAGCGGAGTCTCGGCAGACCCATCACATGGGAACAGTGCAAAGGAGAAGAAGTGTAGGGAAGAAGGAACGCACAAGAGAACAAATAAACAGCAGAAAATCAAATCACTCCATTCATAATTCTACATAAGCTGTCATAAGCACTACAATCATAGAGAGGTGGCGGGTCCACTAGCTCGCCAATCCTCACCATCACTCATCTCTCTGGGCACTCTCCTCCTCTCCCCTGAGGTGCGGGTCCCTCAGAAGTCTCTGGGATCCTCGTGCAGCAGCACCTGCCTCGCCTCTGGGCGCCTGCTCCGCAGCAGTGACTCGCTGCTCCTCCCCTGGCGTGGCAAAGAAGCCACTAGCGGCGAAGCGACCGGACTGGCGGAGTCGCTCCCCGAACTCTCGCGCTCTCTCGTAGCGCGTCTCCATCCCTCCTAGCCTCTGCACGACGGCCTGAAGGCCCAGCTGGAGCTCCCTCACTTGGGCCTCCAAGGCCCTCCTCTCGGTCAGATCCCGCTGTCGCTCAGACCTT
>JAHNEJ010002223.1:0-129216 GCA_022559845.1 Amorphophallus konjac
ATTCGTGTGCTTGCCTGTCGCATTTATCATCACCGCATCTTTCCCTTGCCTTCGTTAAATAAAGGCTTGGCCCCTTGACCAGTTATCAAGGACAGTCACAGTGACCATTTGCTTATTGAGCAAGGGGCCAAGTCAGAACAGAAATTCTGATTTGTTTGTTTCAGTGATATGTGCAGGGATTCAGGTAACTGAAGCAAAGGTAAAAAACAAACAAACCAAACCTTGTGTTTTATTCCAAAAACCAAAAAAATTACATCAAGTTCCGCCCTCTCTCTCTGCATTACTCGTCCCACTACTCTCCGGGCAAAACACTCTCAAAGGTGCTACCCAACTACGAAAAGCGGTACTCCTGCCGCTCTGTACTCCTCTTCCTATTCCCACATCCCGGCGTTGATCCGCGGAAGCAGCAGAGAAGCTACCAACACGAAAGCCACGCTCTCGTGCTTTTCGGTAGCGCTCCTCACCATCTCTCAGCCACTGTTCCGCAAGACCAATGCCGATTCGGAGTTCGAATAGTTGGGCCTCCATGGCCCTTCGCTCCTCCCTTTCAGCCAAACTGTTGGCTCTTTCTCTCTCTGCGTTTCTTTCCCTCTCTGCCCGTTCTCTTTCACGGTCTTCCCTCTCCAACTGGAGAGTGATCCTCAGTTCCATAGCATCCCTGGATGAGTCGTCATCAGGATGACGCCGCAGTTCCCTCTCCAGTTCTGCTATCCTAGCCTCCTTATGCGCAGCTTGGGCAAGCGCTTCTTCCGTCTCCTTTTCCTGCCGAGTGTACCATCTCAGATACGCGATAAGGCGTAAACAAAGAGAACTCAACGCTGAAACTTTTACCTGTATACGGAGCATCCCTTCTGCCTCCGCAGCACGCTGCGTGGCGTGAGCAAGTTGCTCATGAAGCGAGTCAAGTTCTGAGGTGGGAATCCACAAGCTGGAAGAGGCACCACCTACTCCCATCGCTGGGGAGGCTGCGCCAATCTGGGCATGCTGCGACCATGTGAATTAGCAGCCAACATCTGGAATCTGGGATTTTAACTAGGAACGTACTGTACACCTACCAAGGCGCTCGTAGCTCCGCGGGCATCGCCCAACTGTTGTTCCATCTCTGCCAAGCGAGTTCGTAAATTCGCTATCATGGCATCCCGGACATCCTGCAGCCTTACAAGTCAGCATTTTTACCAGAAAAACCAAGAAAAGGAGAAAGAAGAGAAGAGAAAAAGGGGAAACCTACCTCCACAAGTCCCCGGGGTTGGAACCGTTCTGCGTACTTTGTCCTATATAGACGCAAGTAGTCCTCGCTGTCCCGCGCCTGTGATTCTACAATCGTGCCACCCCGTTGCCAGTCCTCATACTGTTCGGGGAATCGCACGCGCCAGTCAATGCAGGTCGCCGGTCCCCGCGTCTTTCTCCCGACACGAGGTGGCGCAGCTGAATCCACCCATTCTTGAGCCAGTCCTAAAGTCCTCATAACTAATCGTAGCCGAAGCGGCTCGATTTCATTCAGGCAGTGCATCCATAGTTCCCGTCCGAACCGGGCACGACTTGCTAGAACCCACGGCTGGTTGGCATCGACCATGTCTGAGTAGGGTCTCCAGTTTACCATCGCTGTAGGGAACTCCTGTAGCTCCCGCCTTAACACCATCAGTTGGTAGGTTAGGGGTGCCGCACTCATGACGGGTTCCCACCGCCTGGCTAGCGGCACCATCACGGGTCGCCAATGTCGAGCTCTCCCCATAGGGAGGTAATAATAGCTCCATAACTGCTCGGCGCAGGTCATCAGCACCTTGCGAAAATAACAAAAAAAATATACAAAACAAGCAAAACCAAAAAAAATACCTGGATGAATGGTGTGAAACCACTCACAGTCATCTCACGGTCCGTTTCTTGGAATAGGCCTGCAAACAAGTGTGCCAGCATGGCGGCTCCCCAGGCATAATACCCTACTCTTCCAAGGTCTGACAGCAGCTCCAGGAAGCAACATTGGATACCATCCCCTTTCGAGCTCAGTACCAATCTCCCCAAAAGGAAGAGGAGAAATCTCCTCAAATCTATGTCACATCTTTCCCAGTTGCCGAAATCTGTGCAGTACACGGCACGGCATCCTATTTCTATCCTTTCCATGAACTCTTCTGAGGATTCGTCGTCCCGCCGACGAGTGTCGGTGAGCCCTAATGCATCCATGAGGGACGCCCTAGCTACCGACCTGTTCTTCCGACCATCTAGGTCCAAACCCAGTAACTTCTGGGCACCTTCTCTGTAGTCTGCGTAAGTGACTCCGGTCACTGCCTCGCCTTCTACCTTCAGGCTTGTGATCCGGACCACATCCTCCAAGCTGGGCACCATGTGCCCCCAGGGCATCAGGAATGCCCGGCTCACTGGGTCCCATCTCTCACACAAGGCTTGGATCAGGACTAGGTCAAGTTGGATCGGCTCGATCCGAAGGAAGGTACCAAATCCCATCACGTCTAGCCTCGCCTTCTGAAAATCTGGGAGGCCCCTGTACGCTGCTACTACCAACTCCCATAAGATTTGTGATTTCATCACAACCTACACATACAAGGAATGGGGGTGAGGTTTGGTCACAAGAAAGGAAGAAAAAATGAAAAAAGGGCAAGAAAACTTGGCTTACGAGTTGTGATTGGGCCCTTTCGCTGAAGTGCCCTTCAAGGTCTGAAAGCCTCTGGAACTACTACCACTGGACCTGCTTCTCTTCGAGGAATGGAAGATTCGCCCTCCATCCAACTCTCGAATTTTGAACTCCTCTCTCCCGTAAGAACTTGTGCTCCTCGAGTTAGCTCTCGATATACCTGGGAGATAAAAGGGACAAGAATTTATAGAAATGGAAGGAGTGCGGGCCAAGATTGCCTCCATCACCTGTCGATGATAGCCCTCGCAATAAGACACTGGCCAAGCGACCCCATGTGTCGCTTCACCGCTCAGCACAGGGTGATTGACTGGACGAAGAATAGGACGAATAGCTCCTATGTTGTCTAGGGATACCCTATCATGTTTTGGAGGACGCCCGCAAAATTTGGCACAACATCCGGGAAAAGGAACTAGGGCCGCCAGTATTGACTTCGATGACAGATTCTCGTGGAAAATGGTCACAATAAGACGTGATTCTCCGCTCGAGGCGGAGTCTCGACAGATCCGTCACATGAGAACAGTGCAAAGGAGAAGAAGTGTAGGGAAGAAGGAACGCACAAGAGGACAAACAAGCATCAGAAAATCAAATCACTCCATTCATAATTCTACATAAGTTGTCAAAAACAACATAAACATAAAGAGGTGACGGGTCCACTAGCCCGCCAATCCTCACCATCACTCATCTCTCCGGGCACTCTCCTCCTCTCCCCCGAGGTGAGGGTCCCTCAGAAGCCTCCAGGATCCCCGTGCAGTAGCACCTGCCTCGCCTCTGGGCGCCTGCTCCGCAGCAGTGACTCGCTGCTCCTCCCCTGGCGTGGCGAAGAAGCCACTGGCGGCAAAGCGACCGGACTGGCGGAGTCGCTCCCCGAACTCTCGCGCTCTCTCGTAGCGCGTCTCCATCCCTCCTAGCCTCTGCACGACGGCCTGAAGGCCCAGCTGGAGCTCCCTCACTTGGACCTCCAAGGCCCTCCTCTCGGTCAGATCCCGCTGTCGCTCGGACCTTCTCTCGGCCTTCTCTCTCTCTACCTCTCTCCTCATCATCTGCAGAAGAACCCTTAACTCCAGGATGTCTGGAGAAGGTCTCTCCTCACCACGGTGCCGCAGCTCCGCTACAGTCGCCACCCAGGCGTCACGCTCCTCTTCCGCCCGGGTCGCACGGGCCACCGCACCGGCAAGTTGCTCCCGGAGGGAAGCAATCTCGAGAAAAGGGGCCGAGGAGCTAGAAGATCCGCCAGCCGCTCCCACCGTCGCTGTCTGCTGGGCACGCTGGAACAAAATAAACAACGGCCGTCAGTGAAACTCCAAAATCTGAAGTTAAAAGGGCGGCACGTAACTTACCAGGAGCGACAGCTCATGTTGAGCGACGGCCAGTTGCCGCCTAGTCTCTGACAGCTGGGCGCGCGAGCCGCCGATGCCACGCGTGTCCCCAGCTTGGGGAAGCCCCGCGTAACTCTCTCTCTGCCGCCGCAGGAAGTCGGCACTGTCCTGCACCAGTACACCCCCTTGCTGTCCAGGGAGACGTACGGGCCAGTCCTCGAGCCTCGCCTTGCCGCGACTCTCCCTCCTGACGCGGCTCGGCTCGTCTGCACTCGCCCACTCATCGGCCAGGCCCAGGGTCCTTGCCATGTCCTGCACCAAGAAAGGGGTCCCATATCAGTCAAAAGGAACGCGTCCCCTGTCTAGGACGCGTCCATCATTTGAGTGCAACACTCACCGAACCCTTTCCTCCTCGCGCGGCTCGCTTCAAAACCCAAAATGAATTAAAAGAGGAAGAGATCGGAGGACCTACCGGACCGTATTCACCTCCTCCCACGCCAGCGGGCCCCTCGGGTCCCTCGGGGGCCCGAAGCGGCCCTTCCTCCTCCATGGACGTCGTTCCGTGCTCGGGCGCGTCCCTCCTTGGGCGAGGAGTTCCTCGTCCCTCCCACCTTCACTACGGTCGGGCCCACCGAACTCCATCGATCAAAAGAGGAGGAAGACGAAAAAGGGGCAAGCGCGTTTCGGCGGAAGGCGGGCTCGTTTGCGGGTAAGGCACGGGAGAAGAAAGGACCACCCGTCGCTTTAAATTAAAATCAAGGATTAAGACGCGTCCTCGCGCCTGGACGCGCCCAAAAGGGGGGAAAGGAAACAAAATCCCCCCGTGCAAAACATAGTTCCCCGCTGTTCAGGGCAAGGTCTCGCGGAGCATGCCTCAAGGGACAACTCAGTGCAAAAAAAAAAAAAAGTGTGGGAGAGAGAAAAGTACACACAACACAAAAGCCATTTCCATTTCATATAATAGCCGAAAGTACATCATACAGTAGAAGGGTGACGTACAAGCAACTCTCTAACTCTCACCGTCACCCTCCTGGTCATCTCCTTCCTCCCTCCTCTGACGGAGATCCCTAGGGGGCCTCCGCGACCTCTGTGAACCCTGAGAAGCCGTGCTCGCCTCGCCCTGCGGTGGCACTCCAGCCTCGAAGGCGCGACGACGCTCCTCGGCCGAAGAAACCAGGTAGCTGCCCATGGAAAAAGAACCAGACTGACGAAGTCGCGCCCCGCGTTCCTTCGCCCTCTGGTACCGCTCCTCGCTCTCCCGAAGCCTCCCCTCCGCCGTGCCAAGACTCAATCGGAGCTCCAGCAGCTGGGCCTCTAGAGCCCTCCTCTCGGTCTGATCCCGCTGTCGCTCCTCCCTCTCTCTCTCTCTATCCCTCTCCCTCTCTCTCTCCACGCTCTCCCTATCCCTCTCCCTCTCCTCTCTCTCCCTCATCGCCTCTCTCCTCGACAGCTCGAGGGCGATCCGCAGATCCACTACGTCGCGAGGAAGCTCCTCAGCCTCCCGTCGCCGCTCCTCCTCTAGCTCCGCAATCCGGGCGTCACGCTCTGCCACCCGGGCATCGCGCTCCTGCTCAGCACGAACAGCACGCGCCAGGGCCTCTCGGATCTCGGCCACCTGTCAAGGCACGCATGCACCGTAAGAGAACAGTGATAGAAGGAAAGTAGCTAGAAAAGGGTCGCGGCCAAGCAAGCACTCACTCGAGCCTCGCGGTCACGCTCGGCCTCCTCAGCCCGAGCCACCGCGTACGCCAGCTGCTCCTGGAGGGCAGAAACCTCCGGAGGAGGGCCCCGCGAACTGGAACCCGCTCCACCAGCCATCGCGGCTGCCGCTGTCTGGTGGGCCCGCTGAAACACGGGGCAAACGTCAGTCAAAGGCTAAGCATCAAAAATCCAGGTCACAAAAAAAATGCATTGCATAAACTCACCAGGATCTCCAACTCCTGTCGGATGGCCACCAACTGTCGCCTGGCGTCCGCCAACTGGGCCCGCAGGTCGGCAATCATGGTATCACGAGCATCCTGCATTACACATAAGTTAGTATCCCATGCATACATATAGAAAGTGGAGCAGTTTCATTTCACTTACCCCTGCCATACCACCCAAGGAGAGGCGGTCCCCGTACGTAGCTCGGTACCGTCTCATGTAGTCTGTGCTGTCCTGTACGTGGGACACACTGGGACCCCGCCCTGCTGCCAGTCCTGGTACTGTGCTGGGAAGCGCGTACGCCAGTCCACAATCTTCGCCTTCCCCTTGGTCTTCCGCCCAATGCGGGCCGGCGCATCTACGTCTACCCACTCCTGGGCCAGCCCCAACGTCCTCATGACCAGTGCTAAGCCGCAGCGGCTCAATCTCGTTCAGGCAATGGACCCACACGTCCCGCCTGAAGCGAGGAAGACCCGCTACAACCCAGGGCTGGCCAGCATCGCCCATGCCCAAGTAGGGCCTCCACACCACCTGCATCACCATACATACATCATGTTAGTTACCATTCAGTCACATGCATAAACACAAAAAAATCATACGCATCATACCATGGCCTCGGGATACTCGCTCAGCTCTCGACGAAGTGACGCCAGCTGGTAGCCGTGGGGTGCTGCAACCACGACCGGCCTCCACTGCCGCGCCAGAGGCACGGCCCTCCTGTTCCCATGCCTAGCCCTCCCCATCGGGAAATAGTAATAGCTCCACACCTGCATCCATCATACATCATTAGTACAATAATTGCATATTTAACTGTGAGAATGCATAAATAAAATGTTTACCTGGAGGAAAGGTGCGAAGCCGCTGACTGTCGTCTCCTTCTCCGAAGTCTGGGAGAGATCGGCAATCAGATGGGCAAGCAGAGCCGCTCCCCACGCATAGTGCCCCACTCTGTCCAGATCCGCCAAGATCCCGAGGAAACGGCAGTGGATGCCATCCCCCTTCGTCCCCAGCAGAAGGCGGCCCAGGAAGAAGAAAAGAAACCTCCGAAGGTCTAGATCCACCAGCTCCCTCTCGCTCGGATCCTGGGTGAAAGCTGCACGAGCATCCCCCTCCAGTCGAGCCAAGAACTCCGCTCCAGTCTCGCTAACCCGCTGGCGCGGGTCGACGAATCCGAGCGCCTCCATGACCTCCACTCGGCCGACTACCCTGCTGTCTCTATCAGTCACGCTCGTCTCTAACCACAGCAGGTCCAGGGCACTCTCTCGGTAGTCGGGGTAGGTGACCCCGCTGACTGCCTCTCCGTCAACTCGTAGCCCGGTGATCCGAGCCACGTCCTCCAGTGACGGCACCATGTGCCCCCAGGGCATCAGAAACGCCCGGCTCGGTGCGTGCCACCGCTCCCTCAGTGCCTGGATAAGAGGAAGGTCGAGCCGGAAGGGCTCGATCCTAAGGAAAGCTCCAAAGCCCATGGCGTCCACACGCGCCCTCTGGAAATCCGGCAGCCCACGGTATGCTGCCACCACCAAGGACCAGCTGATCCGGCCCTTCATCACGCCCTGCAAACCACAAAATCAACAAAGAACACATCAGCATCATGAACAGTAATCAACAATAACACTGTATATACTATTTTATTTATTTTTTTTTTAAAAAAAAATATACATATATATTTTTTTGGAGGCGTCCAGACCCCTGGACGCCTCCTTCCTATTTTCTTTATTCCTTTTCGAAAAAAAATCCAAAAAACCAAAAATAAAAAATATATATATATAATATATATATAATTATGGAGGCGTCCTTGGCCTTGGACGCCTCCTTTTTTTTTAAATTTATTTTATTATTTACGAAAATTAATAAATAAATAAAAAAAAGAAAAAGAAAACATGGAGGCGTCCAGGTCCCTGGACGCCTCCTTCTCTCACTACCCGCCTCTCTCTCACAACCTCTCGCACACCCGTTTTAGCCTATTGAACCACAGAGTGAGGATTCCGAGGTACTTACCGGGTCGTGATCATCCTCTCCCGCGTCACCAGCATCCGCAGCAGCCTCCGCGGCCAGGAGAGGCACCTCCATCCCCTCCTCCGCAGCAATCTCCTCTGCTGCAGCCTCCTCGGCATCATCCCTCAACCTCCTCGCACGACGAGCCAGTCGTTTTCGCTTCCCTGGAACCTGGCTCGATCCTCCTCGCTCCATGGGGACTAAGAATAGGTCGTCTGGGTGACTGGGTCGTCAGATTGAACAGTAAATGAGCAAAAGGGGGGGGGGGGGGGGCAACCCTTAAATAGGAATTTCTTTTTTTGGAGCGTCCAGGCGCCTGGACGCCCCCATTTTTTTATTTTTTTCAAAATTTAAAAAAAAATTTGGGGCGTCCAGGCGCGTGGACGCCCCCAAAACAAAAAATCAAACAAAATAAAAAAAAATAAAGTTGGGGCGTCCAGGACCCTGGACGCCCCCAAAACAAAAATAAAAAAAAATAAAATAAAAATTTTGGAGCGTCCAGACGCCTGGACGCCCCTAAAACAAAAATTAAATAAAATAAAAAAATAATAGTTGGGGCGTCCAGGACCCTGGACGCCCCCAAAACAAAAAAAAATATAATAAAAATAAAATAAAAATTAGGGGCGTCCAGGCAGTTGGACGCCCCCAAAACAAAAAAATTAATTAAAATAAAAATAATAGGGGCGTCCAGGCCCCTGGACGCCCCCCATAATAATTTTTTTTTTATATTTATATAAGAATATGTATATAATCCAAACAAAATTAAAAACACAAAGAAAAAGAAAAAACCATAAAAAAAGATAATAATTATGGGGACGGGGGTCCGAAACATCCAAGTGCCAAACTTTATTCCATCCGAAAAGCAGAGTGAACTACATCAGGGGCTTAGGCGCTTTAGGCCTTAACTTCCCCAGTTCGGTTACATAAGCCATCCACGGCTCGCATTCTTCCACCACGTGCGCTAACGCCTTTCCCGCAACACTTGTCTTCCAGGGAGCTTTAATGGCCTTCGCTTCCTTCGCATCCGCTTCAGTGCCCAACTCCCTTTTCTTCAAAGGAACAATGTCAGTCGGTGGCGGGAACGAATGGCGTGGGATGCCAATCTGGAGGCAGCACCGATGCGCGTTGTAAAGAACAAACTCGGTCGCGCCGATCAGTTGAAGATCAACTTCGGGAGAAGGCCTCATGAGAAGATCAAGCGAAAGCAAACATGCCGGTGCGCAAGTGAAGAAGCCTTGTGTCACGGTGCGGAAGTGAGACCGCCAGTCTTCGCGTTTCTTCAGCCACGGAACGCGGTTCACTACAGTACCACCAAAGCCTAACACGTCGGCTATGTGGTGAAGCGGGCTTTGTTGGAAGAGCTTCGAAGCGGTTGGCATTCCCCCGCGGTGGTCGAATTTGAAATGCAAATCCAGCCAGCAATTCAAGACAAGTGCACAACCAAATGGAGGCTTACCCATGCTCGAGGCGGTAAGGCCGCTGTAAAGATAGGCAAGGACGGCGGGTCCCACCCTCTTTCCACGCAAGATCCCGCAGATAGCACTCAGTTGGTCTTCCTCCACTATGTTGTCGGTATAAGGGAACAAGAGAGCACCCGCCAGACAAATGGTGAACCCCTTCATGATTCCCTCCAAATAGTCATCGTCTGGTGACCCTCTCAGGGCGTTCATGACCCACTCCGCAAGCTTTTGGAGATCGATCCCCTTCTGAGTACGGACCTTTCTAGCTGCATCGGGCGACATGAAGCTTCCAAGGACGCTTTCAGAAGTACCCCGTGTCAGCATCCGCATAGCCTTCACCTTCCCGTCACTCTTGATTTTCTTCAAACCAAGCAGAAGTTCCACCTCCTCGAGGAGGATGGTCACCTCGAAGGTCGGGAAGATAAAAGTGTGGGTCTGGGGATGCCAGACCTCCACTAGCGCGCCCATAGCCGCCCAGTCCATACGAATCTTCTCGTAATGCTTGGCGTGAATAAGGAGCCCCTGCAGATGCCACTTCGAGAGTATGGCCCTCATGCCAATGGAGATATTGGAAGTCAGCTTTGAAAGCCATGGCAGCTTGAAAAATTTCCTCGGGCCTGGGAAGAGTGGATATGGCTGGGAGAGGAAAGAAGAAGAAATGAAGGAAGTAAGAAGAAGGTTCACGTACAGAAATTTGAAAAGAGTCGGCTTACCATATGCGACATGATCGTCCCACTCAGATGACCCTCGAGGTCGGAAAGTCGCCTAATCTCGCTGCTAGGCTTGCTCCTCTTCATAACGCGGGAAGACTCTCCTTCCATCCTGAAGATCTCTAGATTCTCCTCTCCTTCCTCTCCTGAGCTTCCAAAACCCACCTTGGTGCATTTGAATGAACTTGCCTAAGGGGAGTTCTTATAGGAAGGGAAGGGTGCTACAGGACAGAACATGTCACATCAGTGGTCATTGTCAAGATTTTGTCTGGATCTCCTTTGAACTGTGGTGCGATTCTGCTACCTTTTGATGTTGCTAACCATTGCTGGCATGTGCAGGTTTTACTAACGGACGTCTTTGTCCTATCTCCTGTCCCACCTTTCATTGGTTGGTCCCACCATGTCATGCATCATAGTATATGATACCTACGCTACTAGAACATGTCAAGGACCTTGCGGCCCGAACGAATCTGGGATTTGAGTTCCCCTTCAACAAAAACGGTGATGATCCCGGAAGAGTTTGGGTTGTACGGATAGGCCGTCAATTTGTGATAGAATGGAGACGACGGTTCCATTCAGTGAGTTGGTACGCGGATAAACGGGCCCCAACCCAGTATCAGCTCACCGGGTCGGTATCCTGACCCGTTCTTCACAAGTTGACAATATTATCCTTGGCTATTTTCTATTTTAGTTTGTTTTGAATTTTTCTTTAAACCCAGCATGCATTCATATAGGACTTTGATTTATTGCGGAAGATCATTCAAGCAATTCGATTGTGAAAGCCGTTGTGTTTCAATTCCTACAAATATGAGATATTCCACTCTGAATGAAATATTGAGTTTCTTTGAGACAGCCCTACGCTGCTCTTCCAAAGGAGACCCTTGTTTGGACAGACCCTCAGATATTCCTTTACCTTTTTGACCCACCTTGGCCGCAGCACTTCCACATTGGCTGGTAACCGCTCCCCAAAGGTGAAACCTCCGGTTTATGACCCAGGTACTTCCACACAGAGAAGTTGGTCTTCTTTTGTTTCGTGCCTGAGTGCACATCTCACCCTCCCTTATTTGATCTCCGTCCAAGCAATCGTCAATATTTGAAAGACCTCCTTCAAGGTCGCCTCATTAAAATTTCAGAAAAGATTCCAAACAGTAACGTCACAAGCGTGTCTCATCACACCTTGGCATCAACTTATCAGTCCGCTCCCACTCCATTTCACTCCACTTCGATACCATTCCACTACGTATCGCTCCCTTGCAAAGCAGACGCCAAGGCGGGGCAGCTGTAGACACGCCATTCCTGACGTCTCCTGAGAAAGTCTCATATTACTATACAACGTCCCGCGACGGCTTACGCGTTTTGAATCACTTGAGTGCTTCCTTTTCTTGAGTCTTCTTCCGCCCTTTTCGGCATCCGGAATCGTCTCGTCACGGCATTCGGACGGCATCAACACCAGTCGAACGCATCAAGAGGTTCCGGAATCAAGAAGGGGGTCTGCCGGGCGGCCGCCGACGCCTGATTTGAGGACCCGGGTGGGTCTTAATGGGGGCGTCCAGGCCCCTGGACGCCCCCATCTTTTTAATTTATTTTATTATTTTATTTTTTTTCTCAGGGCCCAAAAATAAATAAAAATAAATGTATATTAATGGAGGCATCCAGGACCCTGGACGCCTCCATAAAAACTAATAATAATAAATATTCATAAAATGCCAGTTGGCATAAAAAAATAAAATAAATAAAAATACATATTAATGGAGGCGTCTAGGATCCTGGACGCCTCCATAAAAATAAATAAAAAATTATTAAAATGCCAGCCCTTGTATAAAAGATAAAAGTAAAATAAAAAATAATAAACTTTTGGAGGCGTCCAGGCCCCTGGACGCCTCCATCAACTCACTCACGGGCGCCGCGCACCGAACGACGGTTTGTCGTGTGTGAAAAAAGCCAAATTTAGAGACGTCCAGATGACTGGACGCGCCCATTTCTGAATCACGAGGCGCCGCTCACAAAACCACGCGTTGTGCCAAACCGCGTGCGGCCGTCGTCGGTTTTCGGTGGACCTATTAGAGGCGTCCGGGACCCTGGACGCCCCCACAAAAGTATTCCAAAAAAATTAATAAAAATAGAATAAAATATTATTTCGGCCCTGATGGAGGTGTCCAGGGTCCTGGACGCCTCCACCTTCCGGAGCTCTATAAATAGAGGCCCACCCCCTCAGTTCTAGGGGAGCTAAGCAGTGATCCGATAGGCTGCCGGAGCCCAGAGGCTACGGAGTCATTTTTCTAACCCGTGGGGTCTTTTGTAGGTGGAGGTTCTGCCGGCTTCTCGGGTGCCTACGCTCGCGAGAGGAAGGTCGTCTTCATCCACCGCGCTTCCCCGTCGTCCCCACGCTGCCGGAGCTCCGCCGGATTTCACCCTCGGCTCATCCAATAAGCTTTTTCTTCCACTTTTTCTCCATAGTTCTTTACATTCATCATATTGCATCCTCTATCCCCCTTCACAAGGGCGCCTCTTCTCTTATACTTCTTGCATCCATCATCTCATTTTCCTCCTACTCGAGTCCGAGAGGGGTTTAAAAGATAACACCAACCAGGTGTGTGTCTTGCCATCATTTCGTTATTTTTACCGCGAGGATTTGAATACTACACCTCCATCTTTCTAATCCACTTGTCATTTATTTGTCGTTGTTTTGTAAGGGTACCTGAGGAAAGCCCTCTCCGTCGGCCGGCCGGAAGGAGAGGAAGAAGCAACCCGCCATGTCCCGCTCTTGAGGTAGGCGCGATCACTTTCTTATTTTGGGGTCTTTCGGCCCCTGGCGATCACATCTTTTCATCGAGGCCGCGGCGAGTCACTTCCCCAATGGCCGTTTAAATTTCTGTTTCCTATATTCTCTTTATATTTTGTTAAATTCTGCTTATATCATCGAGGCCGCGGCGAGTCACTTCCCCAATGGCCGTTTAAATTTTCGTTCCTATATTCTTTCTATATTATATTATATTTTGCTCATATCATCGAGGCCGCGGCGAGTCACTTCCCCAATGGCCGTTTAAATTTCCGTTCTTATATTCTCTTTATAATCTGTTATATTCTGCTCATATCATCGAGGCCGCGGCGAGTCACTTCCCCAATGGCCGTTTAAATCTCTGTTCTTATATTCTCTTTTATATTATGCTATATTATGCTCATATTCTCGAGGCCGCGGCGAGTCACTTCCCCAATGGCCGTTTCAATTCTTGTTATTTAATTTCTGCACCATTCCCGTCCCCCCGAGGTCGCGGCGAGTCACTTCCCGCTATGGCCGTTTGAACCCCATATCTTGCTATATTATACTTGTCCCGCTCGCCCCGCCGGAGCAATCTCCCGTGGTGGCCCCTTCTCTCTCTTCTCTCATCTCTATGTTGCAGCAAACAGCAAAACAAACAAAAGAGGAGCCCGCGCGCTCTCCGCATCCTCTTCCCCGCACCATCGAACTCCGAACCGCGTGACGTCGCTCACAAGCAGCGCCTGCGGAACAAGGTCATTCCCTTGGTGAAGGTCGTGTGGCAACGACACTCTGGTGGTGAGGCTTCGTGGGAACGTGAGGACGAGATGCGTCAGCAGTTCCCGTATCTGTTTGAGTGAGTCTTCCTCTTCTTTCCCCTTTGGTTGTTCTCAATTTCGAGGACGAAATTCCTTAAGGGGGGAGGGCTGTAATATCCCGGACCTTTCGGATTCTTCTTCGTGGGTCCCGGATCTGGTTTTCGGAGCGTCCGGCTCTGTTGTGTCCGAAATTCCGTTTCGGACATCTTTCGTGTTCGGATCGGCGCGATCCGGAGTCGTTTCGGAGGCCCGGAGGCGTTCCGCGGCTTTTCCGTGTGTGTTTTCCGATTCCCGGCGTGTGTTTCGGCTTTTCCTTCGGACGCTCGCTGCGGGTTAACTGGGCCGTTCACCCGGGCACGAGTGGTACCGTTGCGATCGGTGCGTTCCGAGGATTCCAGAAATGTATTTTTCTATTTTTCGGTATTTTTCCAAAAATTCGGATTTTCTATAAATCCTAATCCTTTTTCTTTTCTTTTTCCCTTTTCTCTTTCTTCTTCCTCTCCCTCTCTCTCGCGACCGTGAGCCCCCCTCTCTCTCCCTCTCTCCCATTCGGACGTGGCGAGCCCCTCTCCGGCTACGGACGGCGGCGGGGCGACGGCGCGGACGCGTGGGCGACGGTGAGGCGATCTCGTGGGCGTGCGGCGAGCGTGGGAAGCGTGGGGAGTTCGTGAAGCTTCGAGCATTCTTCGTGATTCGTGATCGATCCGGCGGAGCATTCGCTCCATTGAGGTAGGGTGACGTTCCTTAGCCTCATGCCGTTCTTTTCCGTGATTTATAGGCCGCGGGGAGGCCGAGAGGGAATCATTTGAGCGTTTTTGGGTTTTTCCATGATTTGGGGAGAGCTCGCCCGATCTATGGATTCAATGCATGGATTCGTGTTTTGAGGGCCTAGAATCATGCTAGGGGTCCCCAGGGGTCTTCCCCTTTGTTTTCCCCCTCTCCTATGGAGGTATGGGGGCGTGGTTGGGTTTTTTGGGCGTTCTTACCGTTTTCGGCCGCGGACTGAGAACGCGCTATACTCCAGTAGCGCGTTCTTGGAGGTCGCGCCGCCCCGACCGAGCGCGTTCATCGGAGAAGATGAACAGGAGGCGGTTCCTGTCGCGCTATGGGGTCATAGCGCGATCATCCTTGTCGCGCTAGGAGGACCTAGCGCGATGGTCCTTGTCGCGCTAGGGTTCCCTAGCGCGATGGTTCCTGTCGCGCTTGGGAGACCTAGCGCGATCTTCGCTGTTGCGCTAGGGTTCCCTAGCACGTTCTTCCGTGTCGCGCTAGGTGTCCCTAGCGCGATCTTGCCTGTTGTTGGGTGTTTCTCTTGGGCCGTGTGTGCGCCCCGGGCACCCCGTGGAGTTCCGTGACCGTGTCTTTGGTGTCCGGAAGTCCCGTTTGCCTCGGTCAGGCGTTTGACCGTGGGCAATGCGTCTGTTTCTTTTCCGACCGTGGTCACCGTGCGACGGGGCTGGTGCGTGGGGTGATTCCCACACGTTGTCGGATTCGGACGTCGTTTTCCGTTGACTTGAGAGTCTACTCCTTCAGTGACCCTCCACTAGTCGTAGCCTACTAGTACGCGGGTGCTAGTCGCACCAGGGAGTGGTGTACGGGCCGACCTTTCGAGACGGTTTGTGGACCGGTTACCGTTGGGCCCCACGTCTTGCAGCCAGAGTCCGGCTGAGGGGAAAACCGGTCAGAGGGCCAGACCTGGGACGTGCGGTCTGTGTGTGCACACGTGGTTGGGGGCGGTTGGACCCACGTCGACGGGCGTGACCCCAGCTAGTCACTTGTTTGTGGTTACTTGTACGGTGTTTGCGCCTCGGGTAGGACCTACCACGTCAGGCGGTTCACCTGCGGTGCGGTGTAAGACGTCAGGGGACGCTACCGGCTGTGCTTCTAGTGGGTGGTACTCCTGTCGAGTACGGAGTGTCAGACTGTCAGTCGTGTGTTTCCGACCTTTGGGTTTTACGGTTCGACCGTTGATTTCGGTCTTCTCGTACCGTGGCACGTGTGTCGGTTTGCGTGCCGTAGGGTCTAGTTCTGTAGAGTACAGGGCTTTCCTTTCCGAGGTACTTTCCTACCGCTAGAGTAGTGGTTTCTCGTTTTTCGAGGTAGGGTTCGAGTGATCCCTACTGAGTCTTGTTCTGAGACTCATTCCCTGCGTGTTTTCACCGTGTTTCAGGTGAGGCGCCACCTTCGGGGAGCGCATCAGGAGCGCAGCGTGGTGAGGGTGCCCAGAGGTAGTGCCAGAGGTCAGAGCCGGGGGATGCCCCGTGTAGCTGTACTTTTTTTTCTTGTCACTGTACTAGTCGTGGACTACTGTTGCTGTTGTTGTTATTTTATTGTGGACCATGTAAATTGTTAATTTATTTCCTGCTTAATATTATAACTGTTTAATTTCTGCAATTATTTGTGATACTTGTGTAGTCTCCACACCATCCTTTTAACCCTTCCGAGTCTTCGGGCTCGTGGGTGGCGGTGCGAGTCTCGGGTTATCGGGCCTTCCCGATAATCGGATTCTCGGGTCGTTACACATAGTATGTACAGATTGTTCTTAGTATGCTTGTCATGACCTAGTTTTCGGATCTTGCATCTGTCGGTTTCGGAATGGTGGCGTGGGTCTTAGAGTGTGTTTTCTAATTAAAAATAGATTTTTGGAATATCGGATCTTCGAGTATGTCAAATAAGAGAAATGGAGATGTTTTCAAGTTATGTGATGTAGCCAGTGAGTTGCACATTTTTCAAGGATCATCGGGTTGAAATTTGAGAAATTTTCTCATTTTATTTAGATTTTTAAAGGCGCAAGAGAAAAATGAAATGAAAATAATAAAATTTTTCTTTTATTTAAACCCCCCTCCCATCATTTCTATGCCGTAACTCTCCTCTCCGTCTTTCCCATTCTCTCCCTCTTCCTCTCCGACGGCCAATGGGGAGGACTTGCGGGCAAGGCAGAGGACGACAAGGGTGACGAAAGGTGAGAACTGGAGCGTGGAACGGGAGGCAGTGTCGCAGCGGAGAGTTTCCACATTTTCGTGAAGAACCGGTTGTGGAACGAAGTATTTTCGGCGTGGATCGACCCCGAATTCTCATGATTTCTTCAAAAAAGGCAGGGGGATGGATCCCTGGCCTTTGTGCTTAAATTCCCACGGTTTTGTGTTGATTGGAGCAAGAATGAGCAGGTTTTCCTTCTGTCGGGGTTAAAATAAATATTTTTGGACTAGAAACGATTCCGCCGATTTAGGTGGTGGGGAATGGTTCGGATGCTAGGGAATGGTTCCCCGTTGTTTTCTCCCTCGCGTCGAGCGAGTGGGGCGTGGAACGGGTCCCCACAGAGGGGTTCCCATCGTGGACGGACCGGTTTCTCATTTTTCGGACCGGCAATCGGTCGACCAACCAGCCAGGTTAGTCGACCCATCCGTCTCATGGGTCGACTGACCAGTTATTCCAGTCGACCGTTTTGAGGGCTGTTCAGCCCATTTGAGTCCTGTGATCGAGTTTTCACGCCTAAATATCGGAATTAATATTGTTTGCATAAAAACACAAGAAAATTGGGCCATTTCGGCCTTTTGTGGGCGGTGGTCACCCGAGAAGGCATTCATACAATATGAGGTTTTGTGGCTCTTTTATGGCGGGTTTGGCCAGATAAGTGGAGTTATACTCGCGTGGTTTGTGTTCCCGCGGAGAGTCGTTCCCGCCAGAGTTCTGTGACCATGGAGGGATATTCCCACTTGAGTTCTGTGATCAAGGATGGGTGTTCTTGTGGGAGTCTAGTGGGCCGACATTCTCCAGTTTCCCTTTATCCGGTCGTAGGTGGTTTAGCCGTATGAGACCGTGTCGCACCGTGTTTCCAAGCGTGCGTGAGTTATACCCACCTCAAAGTAGTATCCCGCTAGCGTAGCATACTGAGTGTCTTGCATGTACCAGCTGCGGAGCCGAGAGCGTTGCTTACTGAGTGCAGACATGTACCGACTATGTAAGACCCTGAGTCTTTCGGATCTTTATTGGAGAGTTTCAGATCATTTTTGTGGGTCATGAGTTGTATTTTACGATCCGCATGTGTTTTTCTCTCGTACAAGTTACGGAACCCAGTGGTGAGTTTAATATTCAATTAATCGACTCGAGGACACTACAGTTGCGTTACATTCTTTCCGAGGATCGTTTAGACTATTTTTTTGTATTTTTCTGAATTAGTGCATTTTCAGACCAAAAATCGAATTTTATGAAAATTAGGAAAATTTCCTATTTTCCTTTTCTATTTCTTCTTTATTTCTCCTTCCTCTCTCCTCACCGTCGCTCACTTCCTTTCTCTCGTTCTCTCTCCTCTATTCTCCTCTCTCCGCAGGGCGCGCGACCGTGGCGAGGTGGCTGAGGCAGGGACGTCGTGGAGTTGACCTGGCGTGTGATGGGGTGAAGGATTGAGCGTGGCGTTGGCGCGATCCCTCGGCAGATTCAAAGCCGGCGTATTCGGTTCGTTTGACAGTTTTCGACATGATTTAGTCACTTCGATGCGCGAGAACTTCGGTGGAGGTAGGGAGATGGACGCCCTACCCTTCTTCTGCGTTCTCCCGCGATTTCGAGCTATCCGGTGTGAGAACGAGCGGGTTTTGCTTCGGTTTGGGCGAAGCATGCTTTGGGGGGTGTGAGATGAGTTCGCCTCTTTCAACGATAGTTTCTAGCCTAATAAGTTTTATTTCAATCCCTGGCATGTCTGCATTCTTTTCCCGCTGGTTTCGCTGCGATTGGTGGTCATTTGAGACCGGTGTGAGCCCGGGAACCCATGTGACTCAATTTGGGTCAATTCGGAGGAATTGCCCGTTTCTTATGTTTTTGGACGTGGTTTTGATCCCTTCCAGTTTGTGGAAGGCGTATACGAACATTAGGGTTGTTTCCTCGTCGTTTAGAAGCGACTGGGGCGTGGAACGGTCGAGATCGGCCAATCCCGCGATTTTCCCGTCGTAGCGTAGTAGCGGTCCTTTCAGAGACCGTTTTTAGGGCATTCGCGGTCCTTGGGTGACCATTTATGCTTTTCAAATAGTATGTCAGTTTGGGTCTTCGCGGTCGTGCGATAGACCATTTCTTGGAGACAGCGGTTCAGTGGACGACCGCTAATCCTCGTCCAGCGGTCGTACGATAGACCGCTATTCTTGGGGCGTATGTCGGTTTCGCTAATGCGGTCATGCGATAGACCGCTAATCTGGGCGTGGCGGTCTGAGAGATGACCGCTAACCGTGGTTTATGTCGGTTCAGTAGTTTTAAGTCGGTTGGGCTAGCGGTCCTTGCCTGACCGCTATTTGTTGTTAGCGGCCCCATGTGAGACCGCTATTAGGTTTGACTGTTTTAAGTCGGTTGGGGATTGACCGGGTTTAGCGGTCATATGGACAACCGCTATTGTCACCTCGCGATTGTAAGGATTCAAACATCCCTGTTCGAGCAACGCAGCGGATAATAAAAATTTATTTACCCGAACCCGGCTTGATCGAATCCTAGATCCATGCTCTAATCGATGCATTAATCACCCAACCCCTAACTATGGGTTACATATTTATACCTTGCGTGGAACGACGCTGTCCGCAGTGCCCGATGCACATTCTCACGAACATCGAGCCGCACAGATGCACGGCCTCTAGAGCTGATCCACACGGATCCTCGCGCAGTGACGGTATCCTCCCAACCCGATCTTCCCTATACTTTTCCTTTCTGGAGAGAGAGAGCTTCCATAGAGAGAGAGAGAGAGCAAGAGGGAGGAAGGGGGGAGGAGTTAATCTCTTCTTCTCCCCTTTAATGCTTGATTAGGCCAAGAAGAAGAGAGCATTCACGTGGGTAGCATATATATAGGATTAGGCCCTTTTGAAAAGAACCCATAAGGACCAAAACAGTATATATATCCTTTTCATTATTGTACATATATATTAAGCCCCTCTTATATGCCTTTCCAAAAGGATTTTAAGGGAATTAATATATACATTTGTACAATAATAATCCGTCACCCAAGAATCCATTGTGTGTGATCCTCTAGGCCCATAGTCACTCTAGTTTAAGGCCCATTAACTTCTAATTCCCAATTAGAAGTAAATTAAACTTATTATATAGTTTAATTTATTCCGAACCTTTGATCATGTTGGGTCAAGCAAATCCGCGTGATCCTAGAGGACGCCGGGTTTAAACCAGCCTGTTTGGTACCTGTAAGTCTATAGTTGCCGTATCGCTATAATCCCTCGCTCCTTCTATGAGTCTGGTTCGATCGAGGGTATGGTTTCTGTCAAACCCCATGATCGTGCCATTTGACCATGACCTTCTTAAAGTGTATGACGTCTGTTCTAAACGAACTCACACGACCCTGGCCAGTGATTTAATGGAGCGTCAGTGTCATGACCCATTAACTGTCTGATATATACCAGACAGTGAGCGATCCCCTCTTGATCATTGATGATCTTCACACGTATCCTGAAATGGTTAATGACTCGGTAATTCATGACTTGTGGTTAAAGTCACTTAGCCAAGTAATTAAACCATTCCAATCCTCATACAAGATCCGATCAATGTCTCAGGTCAAAGGACCAACGATGCTACTGAGACAGTTGGATCTTCAGTTAACATTAGGTATAATCAACCATCTGAAGATCCAATACTGGATCAGTTCAGTGTACATCCTCCCAAGACATACACCTACACATATGTGTTGGTGCCCCGCACCAATGACCATGAGACTGGTCACTCACACATCATGTGTACTGGTTTAATAGGTAATCAATGTCCCGGAGTGATTACCCTCCAACTAGGAACAATTTAAGGTATGTGTCCATATAAAGTCAGTCTCATTATCGAGATCCCATCTTGAGTTGACTTTACAACCACATATCATAGAGAGATTGTAAAGTAATATACAATCACATATTTGCGCTCAAATACCACTTTATTAATAAAGAACAAGATCATACAACTATTAGGCCTACCCGACCCTAAATTGGTATGTAACACACCAACACTAACTATCTCCCACTTGAAATACAGTCAATTGCCCACAACTTTGAGGCCCATCTTATCCCGATGGCGCACAAATACAATCTGTGTCAAAGGCTTAGTTAGTGGATCTGCTATGATGTCTTCCGACGGTACACGCTCTACCATCACATCTCCACGATCAACAGTCTCCCGAATAAGGTGGAAGCGCCTGAGAATATGCTTCGACCTTTGGTGAGATCTTAGTTCCTTCACCTAGGCGATTGCCACATTATTATCATAAAATAATGGGATGGGAGGTGATATCTCGGGAACTACGCCAAGTTCCAAGATGAATTTCTTCATCCAGACGGCTTCCTTAGCGGCTTCAGCCGCAGTAATATATTCTGCCTTCGTCATCGAGTCTGCAGTCGTATCTTGCTTGGAGCTTCTCCAACTGACTGCCCCTCCATTCAACATGAATATAAACCCAGACATAGATTTACAGTCATCTGGATCTGACTGGAAACTAGAGTCTGTGTAAGCTCTAAGCTGTAGATCCTCTCCTCTATAAAACAGAAAAAGATCATTAACCCTTCGCAAGTACTTAAGGATGCCCTTTACTGCCTTCCAGTGCTCTTCGCCTGGATTTGCCTGATATCTACTGACAATGCTCAAAGCATTGGTAACATCATGCCGTGTACATAGCATTGCATACATGATTGACCCTATGGCCGAAGCATAGGGTACATTATTCATGTGTGTCACCTCCTCAGATGTTTTAGGGCTCATCCCCTTAGATAGGCAAATTCCATGTCTCATAGGAATGAGACCTCTCTTGGAATTTTCCATCCTAAACCTTTTGAGGATAGTATCTATGTACATGGATTGGGATAATCCTAGCATCCTTTTAGATCTATCTCGATAGATCCTTATGCCCAGCACATAGGATGCTTCTCCCAAATCCTTCATGGAGAAGGTCTTGGATAACCAAGACTTAGTTGATGTCAACATCTCTACATCATTCCCAATGAGTAAGATGTCATCAACATATAGGACCAAGAAGGTAATAGCGCTCCCACTGACCTTCTTGTAAACATAGGGTTCATCTTCATTCCGAATGAAGTTGAAAGTTTTGATAGCCTCATCAAATCTTAAGTTCCAGCTTCGAGATGCCTGCTTCAATCCATAAATGGACCTTTGAAGTTTGCATACCTTATTAGGATGAAGCTTGGAGGTGAATCATTCAGGCTGTACCATGTACACCTCTTCTGACAGATTTTCATTAAGAAAAGTTGTCGTCACATTCATTTGTCAAATCTCATAATCTAGGTATGCAGCAATGGCAAGGAGGATTCTGATTGACTTAACCATGGCCACAGGTGAAAATGTCTCGTCATAGTCAATATCTTGTCTTTGATGATACCCTTTCGCCACTAATCTAGCCTTGTATGTGCCAATCTGTCCATCTGCACCGATCTTCCTTTTGAAAATCCACTTACAGCCGATAGGAACTTTCCCTTTGGGTACATCAACCAAGTTCCAAATTTTGTTGGTGTACATGGACTGGATCTCTGAATCCATTGTCTATTGTCATTTCTCGGAGTCCGCACTACGGATCGCATCCTGGTAGGATTGAGGATCTTCATTTTCATCGATACATACCTTAGAGGACCTCTCTGAGACATGTCCAACATATCTCTCAGGTTCTCTTGGTAGTCTGCCAGATCTCCGTAGTGTCTGTGTTTCACTCTAAATAGGATTAACCGATATAGTCTCATCTAATGAATTTGTGTCTACGGGTTGTGATTCTTGGACATCGTCTAATTCTATTTGGCTCCCACTGTCTTTCTGGAGTAGATATTCTCTTTTCAGAAATACAGCTCTCTTAGCCACTAAGACCCTTTGCTCTGAAGGGTGATAGAAATAATATCCAAATGTCTCCTTTGGATATCACACAAACCTACACTTATCGGTTCTAGACTCAAGCTTATCACTATCGTTCCTTTTCACATGGGCAGGACACCCCCAAATTTTAATGTGATTAAAATTTGGTTTCTTGCCCTTCCATATATCATATAGTATAGAATGAACAGATTTACTTGAGATCATATTCTGTGAATAGGTTGCAGTCTCTGAGACATAGCCCTAGAGAGACAAGGGTAGTCCTGACATAGACATCATGGATCGGACCATGTCTAACAAGGTTGTGTTTCTCCTTTCGGATACACCATTGTGCTGTGGTGTATACGGTGGAGTTCACTGAGAAACAATTCCATTATCCAATAGGGGAAAGAAAATACGTTGTCGGGACGAGAGAGAGTGCGTAAAAGGTCCTGGAGAGGGTTGTCTCTACCGGGCTCGAACGACGGAAATATACGGAACGAGAAAACTCACTGAATGGAAATGTACAACGAAATGAATTGACATAAGGAAATTACAGAATGGAAACCACCGTGAGGAATTACTTCCGTCCACGGGGTTTAAATAGAAATTAAAAGAATAAAATTACGGAATGAAAAGGCTCCGCGAGGAATTACTTCCGTCACGGGAACCTTCGCGAGGAATTACTTCCGTCGCAGGAGTTAGACATAAATTAAAGAAATGAAAATGACATAATGAAAAGGCTTCGCGAGGAATTACTTCCGTCACGGGAACTTTTGCGAGGAATTACTTCTGTCGCAGGATTTAGACAGAAATTAAAGAAATGAAATGACAGAATGAAAAGGCTCCGCGAGGAATTACTTCCGTCACGGGAATCTTCGCGATGAATTACTTCCGTCGTAGGATTTAGACAAAATTAAAGAAATGAAATGACAGAATGAAAAGGCTCCGTGAGGAATTACTTCCGTCACGGGAACCTTCGCGAAAAATTACTTCCGTCGCAGGAACCTCCGCGAGGAATTACTTCCGTCCACGGGGTTTAAACAAAAAGAAAAAGTAACCGAAAAGAAAGGGGGAGGGGGATGTGATCTTTTTTTAGTGATCTTTTTTGCAAGAAATTTAAGAAAAGATAATGCAAATGGAGATAGAAAATGGTGAGAGGTGAAAGGGCTTAGAAAGAAATAATAGGAATAGAGAGGGAAAACGTAAAGATAGGGGAGGATGAGGGCTTTATATTAATAGGATTATATGTAAAGAATATACCTATCACGTGTGTGCATGGGTGTTAGAGAGAGAGGGGGGTTAGAGAGAGACCGTGAGAGAAAGGGGGGGTGCGATGGGGGAGAGAAGAAAAAGGGGGGAGATTTGATAATATACACATATGTATATATATGTTAACAAGAGAAAGAGAGAGAGAGGGAGAGGAAGAGAGAGATAGAGAGAGGATGAGAGATATCGTAGGAGGGAGAGAGAGAGAGAGACGGTGAGGGAGAGATCGTGGGAGGAAGAGTGAGATAGAGAGGGGATGGGGTGAGGTTTTAATAATAATAAAATATATTTATTAACATGCATATACTATACAGAGAGAAAGAGAGAGAGAGAGAGAGAGAGAGAGAGAGAGAGAGAGAGAGAGAGAGGAACCGTGAGAGGGGAAAAATAGGGAGAGAGGGAAAGAGAGAAAGAGGAATTAAAAAAAGAAAGAAAATGTATGAGAGAGAGAGAGAGAGAAAGAGAGAGAGATCGCGATCGGGAGGGGAGAGAGAGAGAGAGAGAGAGATCGCGATCGGGAGGAGAGAGAGAAGGAGAGAGAGATCGCGATCGGGAGGAGAGAGAGAGAAGGAGAGAGAGAAAGAGAAGCCGCGGGAGAGAGAGAGAGATCGCGGCGGGGGAGAGAGAGAAGAGAGATGGAGAGAGGGCGGGGGGACGAGAGAGGTGGCGACGAGGAGGGAGGCGGACGGCGTCGAGGAGGGCGTCCGGTGCGGTCGCAGTGGTGATGCAGTGAGGGAGGGAGCAGAGCCGGTAACGGCGTGGGAGGAGCAGCGGCTCGCGTGGCGGGCGGCGGACGATGGCAGCCGGAGGTGGAGGTGCCCGATGAGACGGCTGCGGGGAGCGACGTCCGGCGTGGAGGCTGTCGAGGGCGTGGTCGGCGGACGACGACGGCGACGGCGGGGCGCTCCGGTGGCAGCGGTGGGGTGCACGTGAGGGTGCTGTGGGCGACGTAGAGGGAGGTGGTCGCCGCAGGGAGGCCGGCGGCAGTGGCGAGGGGTGCAGGTGGGGAGCGGAGGTTCACGGCAGAGGTGCTTGCATGCGAGGGGTGGAGGCTTGTGGCGATGGTTGCAAAGGGGATATGGAGTTGCCGGAGTTGGGAGAGTTGGCCGGCGGGAGGCTGGTTGTAGTGTCACAGTGTGCAGGTGGGAAGACAGGGAGATAAGGAAGGTCGACGGGATGGTCCTAGCAGTGGGGAGAGGGTGGTCGCGGCGAGGTTGGCGGCTTGGGGTGCGGGCGACTGGGATGAGAGAATAAGGTGGGGCTTCACGGTGGTGGCGGACAGTTAGAGAGAGAAAGGTGGGAGAGTGGAGTGGCCGGCCGGAGGAGGGTGCAGCGTCGTGGGAGGGCTGCCGGAGGGCGTGGAGACGGTCGCGTGCGGCGGGGTTAGCTTCACGGTAGTGGCGAGTGACAGTGGGAAAGGCTCAGGTGGAGGTGGTAGAGAAGGTGGGGGAGAGGGAGGTGGTGAAGGGAGTGGAGTGGCTGCTGTGGGTGACGGGGTGAAAGGGAGGGGTTCGGTGCGACGGTAGTGGCGACAGCAGTGGCGGGCGACGTGGGGGGGTGTTGGCAGTGGTCTTGGGGAGATGGGAGAGAGGCTCACGGGAGGTGGAGGGGGTGTACGTCGTGGGTGAGAGGGAAGAGAGGGGGCGGTAGGAGTTTTAGGGAGAGAGTGAGAGAGGTGGGATGGCCGACGGTTGTGTGTGAAGGAGGTCAGAGGAGAAACCGGGGGAATGGAGAAGATGGCCGTGGCTTGCGATGGGAGGGGAGAATGGGAGAGGGAGAGAGAGGGAGTGGGGTGGGTGTAATGAATGGGGGAGACAAGATCCAAGAAATGAGGAGGGATTTAAGGAGAGGAGTTAATAAAAATAAAAGAAAAAAATATTTATTTTATCTTTGTTTAGAGATGGGCCCAAGTCATTTATATTTATCAATATTTGCATATATGTTTATTTATACAAAATAAATGATGGGCCACCTATTTAGTGTTATTATATATTTTATCCTTTTTATTTTTGTTCGTATATATATATATATATATATATATATATATATATATATATATATATATATATATATATGGTAGAATGGGCCAAGCCCATTAGAATTGCTTTTTTTTTTGGTTTAATGCAAATTTTGAACAAGAATGGACCAAGCCCATTGAAATTTTCTCTTTCATGTATAAGTGTATATATAGGGGAGAATGGGCCAAGCCCATGAGGGTTGATTTATTTTTTTTTTAAAGAGAAAATTTTGTTAACAAGAGTGGGCCAAGCCCATCAAAATCTTTATTTGGCCCCCCCTTCCTTTTTAACATTAAGAGATGGGCCAAGCCCATTGACATTTTTATCTTCTTGTGTAAGAGAGGAATGGCCACAAGCCCATTAGCGAGGGTTTCGCTCATTTTGACAAACAACACTTGACTTTCCGCGAGATCAAATAAAAGATTGGAAATCATTCAAATGGTTTAACTGTGCGAGCCGCTTTGGGGCGTCTTGGCGTAATACGGGATCTGCTCAGCATAATGCTAAAATGTCGTGTCTACAGCTGCCCCGCCTTGGCGTCTGCTTTGCAGGAGAATGACACGGAGTGGAATGAAATAGAAGTGTAATGAAATGGAGTGGAGAATGGACTGAAAAGTGGATGCCAAGGCGTGATGAGACACGTTTTTAACACTACGTGATTGGAATCTTTCCTGAGTTTCAATGAAACAACCTTGAAGAAGGTCCTCCGAAATCAACGATTGTTTGGCTGGAAATAACAAAAGACTAACAGAAAGAAGGACCAACTTCTCAGCACGGAAGTACCTGGGTCGTAGACCCGTAGGTTTCGCATTGGGGAGCGGTTACCAGCCAACGTGGAAGTGCTGCAACCAAGGCGGGTCCAACGGAGTAAAAGGGAAAAGAGTAGCTGATAAATCCAAAGAAAGGTTTCTTTCGGCCGACTAGCCCAAGATGGTTTCGCAGACACTCTGTATTCGATTCAGAATGGAATATCCCGTATTAGTCAAGAATTTAAGCACAGCGGCCCTCACAATCGAGTTAAATGAATGATCCTTTGCGGTGGAATCAAAGTCCTACATGAATGCATGCTGGGTTAAAAAGAAAAATTAAAACAAATAAAAAAGTAGAAAATAGTCAGGGATAATATTGTTAAGCTGCTAAGGACGGGTCAGGATATCGATTCGATGAGCCGATACTGAGCCGGGGCCCATTTATCCACGCACCAATTCACCGAACGGAACCATCGTTCTCGAGCTACCACAACCTAACGGCCTATCCATACGTCCTGAACTCCTCTGAAGTTATCACTGTTTTTGTTGGAGGGGAACTCAAACTCCAGATTCATCCAAGGCATAAGGTCCGTGACGTGCTCTAATAGCGTAGATATCATATAGTAGGATGCATGACACAGTGGGGTCAGTCACCGGGGTGACTGATGGTGGGACATGGTAGGGCAATGGCGCCCTCTTGCTCTCTTATTTTCATTTTATTCTTGGAACCTGCACCGAACAACAAGCAGTGAAGAATGATTATTTCATAAGAAGTAAAATTACATTCGACTGTACAGGACGTCCGCACACCAATACAGGAGCAGGGGAAAACACGACGCAAATCAGACAAGATTCATCAGGTTAAAATTCACCACGGTAACTTGTCATAAATGCTTTACATTTACCCCCCCCCCTTTTTCACTATAAGTATCCCCTTTGATCCTTAGCAAAAGATCATCCATTGGTGGTTCGGGGAGTTAGACACTTTTGAGATGGGAGGAGAGAAGTCCTGCGCTTTTGAGACGAAATGCGGGTCTTCTCGTCCTGCCAAGAGGAGCAGGTTTGGCCGCGAATTCAGGAGGTTGACCGACATTGAAGGCCATCTGAGCGAGAGGATTCTCTCACGGGCGGTAAGTTGGCTCTTTCTCCTAGTTTCCTTCATAAGTTCTCCCTCGCTTTTTCATTCTTTTCTTTTCCTTCCTTTCAGCCATATCCTCTTTTTCCGGGCTCGAGAAAATTCTCAAAGCTGTCCTGGCTATCGAAGCTTACGTCCAACATCACTATCGGTATGATGGCTGTTATTTCAAAATGGCACCTCCAAGGGTTGGTGGTCCATGCCAAGCATTATGACAAGATCTACATGGATTGGGCAGCCCTGGGTGCATTGGCAGAAGTTTGGCATCCAGAAACCCACACTTTTATCTTCCCTACTTTTGAGGCAACGGTCCTCCTCGAGGAGGCAGAACTTCTACTAGGCTTAAGAAGGTCGATGAAGGATGACAGGATAAATGTTTCGTGGATGCGGAAGAGGGTATCTACCAAGGAAGTTCTTGGAAGCTTTATGCCATCTGGAACCCGCTCTCTTCTCACGGTGAACATGACAGTTTATATAGACGTATGAATGGAACGACTTGCTCTCATGTGACGGGTTTGCCCTTTATGCGTTCCTTCTCTTCTACACCTCCTCTTTTCATGCCGTCCCCATGTGACGTGTTTAACAGAACTCCCCTGAGATAACGGATCGTGTCTCAGACTCATTGGGCATTTCTTTCGGGAGAATCCATCACAAATTTTAATGATGTACCACCGAATTCAAAGATGCCAACCGCCCTTCTGTCCTCTTTCCATGTAGACGAGTCCACTCCCGGATTCAAAGATATCGACTCCCATTGTCCTTTCTCCTGTGAATGAGTCAACCGTGAGAGCTCCCCCTCCCCCGCGGCCGATCTTTTTCTTTTTCTTTTTCTTTTCTTTTTACCTTTTTCTTTTCTTCTTCTTCCTCCTTCCTTCAACCGTGAGAGCTCCCCCTCCCCCGCGGCCGATCTTCTTCTCCCCGGGCGACCGAGACGCGGCCCCTCTCACTCCGGCAACGGCGTGGCAGCGGCGGCGGCGGCAAGGTGGTCCCGGTGGCGTGCTTTTCGCGGCGAGAGGCGGGGCATTCGTGGGAGTAAAAGCTTCATCCTTGATTTCGGCGGTGATTCGGTGGATTTCGAGCTTCCTTGAGGTAGGGGGACGGATCCTTGCCCTCTTCATAGCATTCTCCGTGATTTCTAGGCCGTGGAGAGGCCGAGTGGGGTTAAATCCATGCCGGGAGGGTCGTTTTCATGCTTGGGGTTTGAGCGCCGGATCCGTCGATTCGTGGAGTTTTTGATCGATTTGGGGGCTTTAGATGCATGCTAGGTCGTTGTGGGGTGATCCCCCGTTGTTTTCCCTTCACCAGGGGTGGTGAATGGGCGTGGTTTTGAGTTTTCTGGGCGTATTTCGCGAACCGGGCTCGGCCCGTTGTCGCGCTATAGTCCAGTGGCGCGTTCTTGATGAACGCGTCGTGTCGTCCGAGCGTGTCCGTCTGAGAAGACGAACAGTAATGTAGTGGGGAACGCGCCTGGTTCTGGTAGCGCGATCTCCAGATCGCGCTATCTAAGACTAGCGCGTTCAGGTGTGAACGCGCTAGCTTTGGGCAGCGCGACATGGAAGATCGCGCTAGCCATAGCTAGCGCGTTCTTCGGTGTCGCGCTAGGGGTACCTAGCGCGACCATCTCCCTCCCCCGAATCGTGTTCTTGCGGGTAGTGTGACCTCCGGTTGGGTGAGTTATGGACCCGGTTGTGGCGTGTGGCCCTAGGGATGCCGTGGGCACCTAGTGAGAGCCACAGGGGCGCCTGGGGTTCCCCGGAGAATCAGTTACCTCGGTAGGGGTGCCGCGTGACTTGAGGGACGGTTGGACCTCATGCGTGTCCCCGACATCCGTACCTACTGTTGGGTTATCGAGAACCTGTGTTAGTGCGTGGCCGACGGTTTCCGTGAGATGGTCCTTACTTCCAGTGACCTGTCCACTAGTTGTAGCTCCCTGCGCACGCGTGTGTGGACCCACCTGGGAGTGGTGGAGAGCGAGACCCAGTGTGACGCGGTTTTTAGGCTGGTTCCCGTAGGGCCCCTTGCCTTTGCCACCATAGTCCGGTGGGGGGGGGAAAACCAGCTAGAGGACCCGACCTAGAGCAGATGGTCTGTGTGTGCACACGTAGTTGGGGGCTTAGGACACACACTGACGAGCGTGACCCCAGCTAGTCCTTGTTGTGGTACTTGTTGCGTGTCTGAGTCTCACGCCCGGGACGTAGTAGCTAGACACTTGTGACGCGGTGTAAGACGTCAGGGGACGCTTCCGGTCGTTCTTCTTGTGGATAGTGCTCATGTTCGCTGGCAGGCGTGGACTCGTGTTTTACTAGGCCGAGGTTCAGTAGTACGGTGCTGTTAGAGTAGACGGCTTTTCCGTTTATTTACTTTAGCTTGTTGGCTTTATCGTGCTCTTGTTAGGTAGAGTTACCTTCTGCCTTCTCGTTTCGCGTGCGAGGTGGGGATTCACGGGATCCCTACTGGGCCAATGAGATGAGGCTCACCCCTGCTTTTCAGGTGAGGCGGGGTCTTCGAGAGGCGCGGGCGAGTTTCAGCGTGGTTCTTCTAGCCAAGGTTAGCCGCTAGTCTGCCAGAGCTGAGGGATGCCCCGTGTAGTTGTACACCGGGGGATGTCCCGTGTAGTTGTACTTTCCTTTCTGTTGACTGTACTTTCTTTTGGACATGAGACACTGTGGACCTTGTAGCAGTTTATTTATTTATATTATTCTGTGCATTTTATTTTGGATTATTGTGCTATCTCTGTGGTCGTTGCAGCTTCTCTTGTACCCCCACACCACTCCTTTCTACCCTTCCGAGTCTTCGGGCTCGTGGGTTGGCGGGCCAAGATTTGAGACGCGCCAATTCCTTTTCGGTACTCGGATCCTCGGGTCGTCACAGCTGGTATCAGAGCCTAGGTTGTGGAGGTGCATCGGAACTTGGAACGAATTGCAGTGGTCCAGAAGGTCCATGAATGTCCTGTACAGTCGCCGACTGGCTTAGGGTCGTGTGTTTTATTGATTTCCGATTGCTTTTCTTTGATGCCAGTTATGGCGCCACGGAGGAGGACTCGTGCCCAGCAGGGAGAGTCTAGTGGTGGTCCAGAGGAGCAGAGCAGGGCTTCAGTTTCCGAGGGTGTATCTGGAGATGCGAGAGCTCCAGGGATGGATGATTTCTTTCGAGGCATGTTTGAGTATGTGTTTCAGCGGCAGCAGGGAGATCTTCAGCAGCAGGGTGGCGATGCTGGTGAGGACCGGGCTCGTGGTGGTCATGGTCGTGTACTGAAGGAGTTTTTGCTGTTCCAGCCTCCTTCTTTCAGTGGGCAGCCAGATCCTGAGGTGGCCAGAGAGTGGCTGGATGATGTTCGGCAGATTTTCAGTGCGATGGAGTGTCATGAGGAGGAGCAGGTGGCGTTGGCTACTCATCATCTTCAGGGATCGGCCCGTACTTGGTGGACGTCAGAGTGGGGTTCGGTGTTCCAGTCTCGTCCTCTTCGGCAGATTGCGCGGCAGGAGTTCGACACGGCTTTCGAGCGTGCCTTCTACCCGTCTTTTGTCAGGTCGCAGAGGTTGCGTGAGTTTATGGAGTTGACTCAAGGTGACATGACGGTGATGCAGTACCGTGCCAGGTTTATCGAGTTGGGCCGTTATGCTCCTCATATCATGGCAGATGAGGAGGTGAAGACCGATCAGTTTGTTGGTGGTCTGAGGCTAGAGCTGAGGCATCATCTTCTTGCGTCGGGTTTGACCAGTTTGGATGCGGCATGTAAGGCAGCAGCGGCACTGGAGAGAGATTTGCAGAAGGTTCGAGGGCAGGGCAGTGCTAGTCAGGTGCAGGCAGATTTCAGCCAGTCGACGGGGATGCAGCAACAGAGTACCGTCCAGCTCTCAGCAGGTGGATCAGTGGCGACGCAGACTGCGGCTCCTGCGCCAGGTTCATCCTTCAAATCGAAGCTTAAGAAGTTGCTTAAGGAAGCTGGATTTGGCAAGGGGCGTCAGGATCGTAAGGAATCGAAGCAGGAGTCAATGGGCAGTGTTCAGCAGCCAGCAGCTTTTCAGCGTCAGGGTTCGATGACTGGTTCGCGGGGTGTCTGTCCTAGGTGCGGTGGTTCTCATCCGGATAGGCCGTGTTCAGCGCCCGTGATTTGCTTTAGGTGTGACCAGCCAGGGCACATGGCACGTGACTGTCCGCAGAGACCGCGCCAGCCGCACGAGTTCCAGCAGCAGCAGCAGTTTTGGCCCCAACAGTCGTCAGCACAGCCGCAACAGTACCAGCAGTAGGGACAGTTTCCTCAGTTGTCACGGTCAGCTACTGTGGGGAGGCAGAGATCCCGAGGCAGAGTGACTCACATGACCAGGGCAGAGGCTGAGGCGTCGCATTTGGTGGAAGGTACTCTTTCGATTTTGGGTAGTGCGGCTCGTGTTTTGTTTGATTCAGGTGCTTCTCATTCGTTCATCTCGAAAGATTTTGCTCAGAGCGCGGAGGACCCAGTGATCGAGGTGTCCTGTGACTTGGCGGTAGAGTTGCCTACCGGTGACTTCATGATCACCCCGTACTGCTTCGAGAAGGTACCTGTGTGGGTGGAAGGGCGGAACTTGCCGGCTAGACTCTACGCGCTACCGCTTCAGGACTTTGATGTGATTTTGGGCATGGATTGGCTCGAGGCTTATCATGCCTTGGTGGATTGTGGCTCAAAGAAGGTCTACTTCCGACAGCTTCGTGGACCCACCTTTTATTTTCAAGGTATTCGGTCTTCCTCTTCCCGCTTGCTTATCTCGGCTATCCGTGCGCGTCATTTGCTTGATGCAGGTTGTCAGGGCTTTCTCGCATCCGTGGTTTTGGTCGGGCGACAGGGTCCTGAGGTAGAGGACATTCCTGTCGTGTGCGAGTTTCCTGACGTTTTCCCCGAGGAGCTACTAGGGTTGCCACCGCAGCGAGAGATTGATTTCGTGATTGAGGTGGTGCCGGGCACGGCGCCTATGTCAAAGGCCCCTTATCGGATGGCGCCTGCCGAGTTGCGAGAGCTGAAGGCATAGTTGCAGGAGTTGCTGGCCAAGGGGTATGTTCGTCCTAGTTATTCCCCGTGGGGTGCGCTGGTGTTGTTTGTGAAGAAGAAGGATGGTAGTTTGAGGCTGTGCATCGACTACCGCCAGTTGAACCAGGTGACTGTTAAGAACAAGTATTCGTTGCCTCGGATTGATGACTTATTCGATCAGCTTCAGTCGGCCCGAGTGTTTTCGAGGATCGATTTGAGATCGGGTTATTACCAGCTGCGGATCCGAGAGTCGGACATGGAGAAGACGGCGTTTCGGTCGAGGTGTGGGCATTATGAGTTCTTGGTGATGCCGTTCGGGCTCACCAATGCCCCCGCGACATTTATGGATTTCATGCATAGGGTGTTTCGTCCGTACTTGGACCAGTTTGTGGTCGTGTTTGTGGACGATATCCTTGTATACTCGCGGTCTGCTGAGGAGCATGTGCAGCATTTGAGAGCGGTATTGCAGACCCTGCGCGATCATCAGTTGTATGCCAAGTACAGCAAGTGCGAGTTCTGGCTCCGAGAGGTGCACTTTCTGGGGCATGTTATTTCTGGTGATGGTGTTTCCGTGGACCCGGCCAAGGTCGAGGCGGTGGTGCAGTGGCCGAGGCCGAGTTCTGTCACTGAGATTCGGAGTTTCTTGGGGCTTACAGGCTATTATCGGAGGTTTATTCAGGATTTCTCTCGTATTACGGCCCCGATGACCAGGCTTATGCGGAAAGAGGTGCCGTTCGTCTGGACGGAGGAGTGTGAGCGGAGCTTCATGGAGCTGAAGAGATTGCTTACCACTGCTCCGGTTTTGGTGTTGCCATCTGGCTCGGGTGGTTTCGTGGTGTGTACAGATGCTTCCGGGGTAGGCCTCGGTGCTGTGTTGATGCAGCATGGGAGAGTTGTGGCGTATGCGTCGCGGCAGTTGAAGCCACATGAGGCGAACTACCCTACTCATGATCTTGAGTTGGCAGCGGTGATCTTCGCTCTGAAGATCTGGAGGCATTATTTGTACGGCGAGAGGTTTGAGCTTTTCACTGACTATCAGAGTTTGAGGTATGTGTTCACGCAGAAGGATCTTAACCTCAGGCAGAGGAGGTGGGTGGAATACATGAAGGATTATGACGTTACTCTGTCTTATCAGCCTGGCAGGATGAACGTCGTGGCTGATGCCCTGAGTAGGAGGGTATCGGTCAGTCGGTTGTTATTGAGGAAGTGGAAGCTTTGGGAGCAGGTTCCGGCCATGACTTTTAGGCTCAAGGTCCCTCAGGACCAGGGTTCGGCTGTCCTTGCGAGTCTGACTGTCACGCCCGCGGTGCGTCGACAGGTGACTGAGGCCCAGCGAGCGGACCCCGAGCTACCTCGTATTTTGTCCATGGCCGAGGTGGAGTTTGGCGAGGATGGAGCTGTGAGGTTCAGAGGTAGATTGTATGTGCCATCCGAGGGGCAGGTGCGGCGTAATGTATTGCGTGAGGCTCATGGGAGTCGGTATGTCGTGCACCCCGGATCAGCTAAGATGTACCAGAACCTGAAGAGGTAATTTTGGTGGCCTGGTATGAAGAGAGATGTTACAGAGTTTGTGGCCAGGTGTTTGACCTGTCAGCAGGTGAAGGCCGAGCACCAGTGACCAGGAGGCACACTTCAGCCCTTGGACATCCCTGCGTGGAAGTGGGACCACGTGACCACTGATTTCGTGGTTGGATTGCCGAGGACGTCCAGTGGGGAAGATAGTATCTGGTTGCTAGTGGATAGACTGACGAAGACGGCGCGGTTGCTGCCAGTCAAGGTCAGTTGGAGCGTACAGCGCTTGGCTCGTCTGTACGTGGAGCGGATCGTCCCGTTGCATGGAGTTCCTATCTCCATCGTGTGCGATCGTGACCCCCATTTTACTTCTGGATTCTGGAGGAGTTTCCAGAGGGCTCTAGGCACTGAGTTGGCATTCAGCTCGGCCTACCATCCTCAGTCGGACGGTCAGTCTGAGCGGACCATCCAGACTTTGGAGGACATGTTGCGAGCGTGTTGCTTGGAATGGCAGGGGAGTTGGACCCACCATTTACCATTAGTAGAGTTTGCCTATAACAACAGCTATCATTCGAGCATCGGTATGGCTCCCTATGAGGCGTTGTATGGGCGACCTTGTCGGACTCCGCTTGATTGGTTCGAGGTAGGCGAGCGTGCCTTGACCGGACCAGATTTGGTGCAGCAGTGCGTTGAGGTGGTGCATCTCGTTCGGCAGAAGATGTTGGCAGCTCAGAGCCGGCAGAAGAGTTATGCCGATCGTAGGAGGCGACCTCTCAGCTTTGCTGTCGGGGATCGAGTTTTCTTGAGAGTGTCTCCCATAAAGGGCGTGATGCGCTTCGGTAGGCGTGGGAAGCTGAGTCCCCGCTACGTTGGCCCCTTTCCCATCGTTGAGCGTGTTGGGGAAGTTGCTTATCGGTTGCAGCTACCTCCGGAGCTTTCCACGGTGCATGATGTGTTCCACGTGTCGATGCTTCGGAAGTATATGTCTGATGACTCTCATGTTCTCGAGGATGCCGTTTGGCCTGAAGTGACCCCAGATCTGTCCCTTCCGGAGTTTCCTGTTCGCATTGAGGATCGGCGAGAGCAGCGCCTGCGAAACAAGGTTATTCCTCTGGTTAAGGTGGTCTGGCAGCGTCATTCTGGCGGCGAGGCGTCTTGGGAGCGTGAGGATGAGATGCGGGAGCTGTATCCTTATTTGTTTGTGTGAGTCTTTCCCCCGTTCTTGTGCCTTGTCCTTGAATTTCGAGGATGAAATTCCTTTAAGGGGGGAGGGCTGTGATGTCCCGGATCTTTCGGATCCTTCCTTGTGGGTCCCGGATCTGGTTTATCGGAGTGTCCGACCCTGTGGTGTCTGAAATTTCATTTCAGACATCTTTCGTGTTCGGATCGGCGCGATCCGGAGTCGTTTCGGAGGCCCGGAGTGTGTCCGCGGCTTTTCCGTGCACGTTTTCCGATTTCCGCGTACGGGTGTCGGCGAATCCTTCGGAACCCTGTAGCGGGTGAACCGGGTCGTTCACCAACCCGCGAGTGGTACCGTTGCGATCAGCGCGTCGAGGCGGTCGAGGAGGTGTATTTTTCTATTTTTCGGGATTTTTCTGATTTTTCGGATATATATATATATATATATATATATCAATTCTTTTTCTTTTCTTTTTACCTTTTTCTTTTCTTCTTCTTCCTCCTTCCTTCAACCGTGAGAGCTCCCCCTCCCCCGCGGCCGATCTTCTTCTCCCCGGGCGACCGAGACGCGGCCCCTCTCACTCCGGCAACGGCGTGGCAGCGGCGGCGGCAGCAAGGTGGTCCCGGTGGCGTGCTTTTCGCGGCGAGAGGCGGGGCGTTCGTGGGAGTAAAAGCTTCATCCTTGATTTCGGCGGTGATTCGATGGATTTCGAGCTTCCTTGAGGTAGGGGGACGGATCCTTGCCCTCTTCATAGCATTCTCCGTGATTTCTAGGCCGTGGAGAGGCCGAGTGGGGTTAAATCCATGCCGGGAGGGTCATTTTCATGCTTGGGGTTTGAGCGCCGGATCCGTCGATTCGTGGAGTTTTTGATCGATTTGGGGGCTTTAGATGCATGCTAGGTCGTTGTGGGGTGATCCCCCGTTGTTTTCCCTTCACCAGGGGTGGTGAATGGGCGTGGTTTTACGTTTTCTGGGCGTATTTCGCGAACCGGGCTCGGCCCGTTGTCGCGCTATAGTCCAGTGGCGCGTTCTTGATGAACGCGCTGTGTCATCCGAGCGTGTCCGTCTGAGAAGACGAACAGTAATGCAGTGGGGAACGCGCCTGGTTCTGATAGCGCGATCTCCAGATCGCGCTATCCAAGACTAGCGCGTTCAGGTGTGAACGCGCTAGCTTTGGGCAGCGCGACATGGAAGCTCGCGCTAGCCATAGCTAGCGCGTTCTTCGGTGTCGCACTAGGGGTACCTAGCGCGACCATCTCCCTCCCCCGAACCGTGTTCTTGCGGGTAGTGTGACCTCCGGTTGGGTGAGTTATGGACCCGGTTGTGGCGTGTGGCCCTAGGGATGCCGTGGGCACCCAGTGAGAGCCACAGGGGCGCCCGGGGTTCCCCGGAGAATCAGTTACATCGGTAGGGGTGCCGCGTGACTTGAGGGACGGTTGGACCTCATGCGTGTCCCCGGCATCCGTACCTACCGTTGGGTTATCGAGAACCTGTGTTAGTGCATGGCCGACGGTTTCCGTGAGATGGTCCTTACTTCCAGTGACCTGTCCACTAGTTGTAGCTCCCTGCGCACGCGTGTGTAGACCCACCTGGGAGTGGTGGAGAGCGAGACCCAGTGTGACGCGGTTTTTAGGCTGGTTCCCGTAGGGCCCCTTGCCTTTGCCACCAGAGTCCCGTGGGGGGGGGGGGGGAAACCAGCTAGAGGACCCGACCTAGAGCAGATGGTCTGTGTGTGCACACATAGTTGGGGGCTTAGGACACGCGCTGACGAGCGTGACCCCAGCTAGTACTTGTTGTGGTACTTGTTGCGTGTCTGAGTCTCATGCCCGGGGCGTAGTAGCTAGACACTTGTGACGCGGTGTAAGACGTCAGGGGACGCTTCCGGTCGTTCTTCTTGTGGACAGTGCTCCTTTTCGCTGGCAGGCGTGGACTCGTGTTTTACTAGCCCGAGGTTCAGTAATACGGTGCTGTTAGAGTAGACGGCTTTTCCGTTTATTTACTTTAGCTTGTTGGCTTTACCGTGCTCTTGTTAGGTAGGGTTACCTTCTGCCTTCTCGTTTCGCGTGCGAGGTGGGGATTCGCGAGATCCCTACTGGGCCAATGAGATGAGGCTCACCCCTGCTTTTCAGGTGAGGCGGGGTCTTCGAGAGGCACGGCCGAGTTTCAGCGTGGTTCTTCTAGCCAAGGTTAGCCGCTAGTCTGCCAGAGCCGGGGGATGCCCCGTGTAGTTGTACTTTCCTTTCTGTTGACTGTACTTTCTTTTGGACATGAGACACTGTGGACCTTGTAGCAGTTTATTTATTTATATTATTCTGTGCATTTTATTTTGGATTATTGTGCTATCTCTGTGGTCGTTGCAGCTTCTCTTGTACCCCCACACCACTCCTTTCTACCCTTCCGAGTCTTCGGACTCATGGGTTGGCGGGCCGAGATTCGAGATGCACCGGTTCCTTTCCAGTACTCGGATCCTCAGGTCGTCACAGGCTTCATACCGTTTCGCCAGGTAATTATTTATTTATTTGTTAATGCAACTAATCTATTTCATGAAATGCTGATGACATGTGACGACACAGGTATGGAGTTATTACTACATCCCAATGGGGCGAGCTCGACAGTGGCGTGTGGCTGTGGCACCACTAGCTTGGCGGTGGCAACCCATTATGAGCATAGCCTCTCTGTCTTACCAGTTGATGGTATTAAGGCGTGAGCTGCAAGAGTTCCCCGCAGAGATGGTAGGACTCCATTTTTTTTTGTCTTTTCTTTTGTCTCTCTTTTTTGGTTCTTTTGAGTGATTAAGGAGATATACGCATGCCAACGTAGGTGATCTGGAGGCCTTACTCGGGCTTGGTCGATGTCGACCAACCGTGGGTCATCACAGGTCGCCCTCGATTTGGTCGGGGCCTTTGGGTCCACTACTTGAATGAAATCGAGCCACTCCGGCTACGATTGGTCATGAGGACTCTAGGGCTTGCCCAGGAATGGGTAGATATGACCGCACCACCCCACGTCGGGAGGAAGACATGTGGGCCGGTAACCTGTGTTGACTGGCGGGTGCGCTTCCCCGAACAATATGAAGATTGGCAGCGGGGTGGCATGCTCGTGGAGTCGCACGCCCGGGATAGTGAAGATTATCTATGTAATGCCCCGGATTTTTCGGATATTTTTCAGATCATTTTAGTGGGTCTCGGAGTGTATTTTGTGCTTTACACGTGTTTTTCCCTGATGTGCCTTCGGAACTCTTTGCAGGGCAAACCGTGGCGTTCTCCGACTCCGGGACAGTACCACTGCGTTGTGTTCCTTCCGAGGATCGCGGAGGTAATTTTTCGTAATTTTCTGAATTTATCGAATTTTCGGGTTTTCCTATATATACTAACCCTTTCCTCTCTCCCCCTCTCATTCTCTCTTTCTCACTCTCTCTCTTCTCTCACGCCCTCTTTCTCCCCTCTCTTCTCCGGCGGCCGACGGAGCGAGGCGGGGGCGAGGCGGAGGCGGCGCGGGTGAGGACGCGGGCGAGGATGGGCGAGGATCGAGGCGGTGGAGGCGCGTGGGAGCTCGTGGCGCGGTCGCGAGCCGGCGAGGGTTTCACGGCGTTTCTTCGCGGATCGGCGAGCTCGAGGCGCGAAATCTTCGGTGGAGGTAGGGTGATGGTTCCCCAGCTCGTGCACTTCCTTTCCCGCGAGTTTCGTAGGCCGTGGTGAGCCGAGCGGGTGGAATCGGGGTTTTTGGGCAAAACCCATGTTTTAGGGCTTGTGGGCTGATCTCCCGTTTCATTGCGTTTTTGGCCGATCCGAGGCCGTAGATGCATGCTAGGGGCTTCTGGGGAGCTTCCCCCTTGTTTTCCCCCTCTCCTGTTGAGGTATGGGGGCGTGGGACGAGTTTTGGGTCGTTTCCCGCCGTAGCGTTCTCGGAAGGAAGTGACGGTCCTTCCAGTGGCCGTCACTTGGTGTAACGCGCCTGGACAGGACCGTTACATCCCCCTTCTGTTGGCCTTTGGTGGTCTGTGGGTGTGACGGTCCCACGATAGACCGTCAGGTGCTGTGACGCACCAGGGCTAGACCGTTAGAGTCTCTTCCGTTGGTTTTTGGGTCAGGCGTGTGACGCACCAGGGCTGGCGCGTCACAACCTTGTGACGCCCCAGGGTGGGTGCGTCACATTCCCTGTTGCCCAGCTGAGGGCTGGGGGTGTGACGGTGCCCTCTGGACCGTTACATGCTTGTAACGCGCCCAGGGTGGGCCGTCAGAGCCGTTTTTATCCGTTGGGGAGGGCAGCGTGTGTGACGCGCCAGGCCAGACGCGTTACATCCGTGTAACGCGTTGGGGCAAGCGCGTTACATCCTGCTTTCACGCTGAGAGCGTGAGGCGTGTAACGGACCAGGGCAAGCGCATTACATTCGTGTAACGCGCTGGGCCAGGCGCGTTACATCCTGTGTTTCTTCGGGCCGTGTAACGGCCTGCGTTAGGCCGCCAGGTGGATGTGACGGTCTCGCCTAGACCGTTACAACCCTGTGACGGCCTAGGGTTAGACCGTCAGGCTTTGTGTCGTTCCGAGGCGAGTTTTTGTGTTCTCCGCCTTGCCCCGCAATGTGTGGATCCCTAGTCGACCCGGTTGGGACCCAGTGGTCGACCTGCGGTCTTGTGAGTGTCCCTGACACCCGTGGGTTTCTGTGTCCGTGTTTTGAGGGTGTCTGGAGGACCGTGTTATCTCGTTTAGCGTGCCCGTAGGGTTGAGAGTCCGGGTGACTTCTCGCGTGCTGGGCCTTCGTGTTACGCTCGATCGAGTCACCGTGTATCGGTGTGTGTGCGGTGGGGTGTCCCCCGCATGCCGTGAGTTTCTTTGGAAGGCGATTCCCATGTGGGCCACGTGGTTGGTCTTGGACTGCGAGTCCAGTTGTCCGGCCTGGGGCTGGAGGTTTCCCGCTTGCTTCAAGATGGGAAATCGTCGTGGCGGCTTGTGTGCTGCCTTGGGAATCGTGCTTCTGCGTTTCCGTGTGGCCCGTGTGAGTGGCCTTAGTCCTTTGCGTTCCCTCTCCGAGGGAGTGATCTTGGCGACTCGTGTGTTGTGTCGGTACTCGTGCTACCGTGGTTTTAGACCTAGAGATTGGACTAGATTGACGGCCTGGTGCTGTCGCGTGCAACGGTCTTGACCCCGAGTCTTGTGACTCAAGGACCGTTGGGTGTAGTGCGTCTGGAGGACTGTCCAGAGTCCAGTGGCTTAGCGCCACTTGAGTTTTCTCGACTCTAGCGCACGGTGCGTGCGTGGCCGTGGACTGTGAGTCCCGTTTCTTCTCCGACTGTGGTCACCGTGCGACGGGGCCGGTACGCGGGGTTGTCCCCGTACGTCGTCGGATTCGGACGTTGTTTTCCGTTGAGTTGAGAGTCTACTCCTTCAGTGACCCTCCACTAGTCGTAGCCCACCAGTACGAGGTGCTGGTCTCACCTGGGAGTGGTGTACGGGCACCCACCTTTCGAGACGGTTTGTGGACCGGTTACCGTAGGCCCCTCGTCGGTAGCCAGAGTCCGGCTACGGGGGAAAACCGGTCAGAGGACCAGACCTAGTGACGCAAGGTCTGTGTGTGCACACGTGGTTGGGGGCGGTTGGACCCACGTCGACGGACGTGACCCCAGCTAGTTACTTGTTTGTGGTTACTTGTACGGTGTTCGCGCCTCGGGTAGGACCTACCACGTCAGGCGGTTCACCTGCGGTGCGGTGTAAGACGTCAGGGGACGCTACCGGCTGTGCTTCTAGTGGGTGGTACTCCTGTCGAGTACGGAGTGACAGACTGTCAGTCTCTGTGTCTTTGACCTTCGGGTTTTTGGTCGTGTTGACCGGTGAGTTCGGTTGTTTCACCTTGGCGTGTGTGTCGGTTCTTGCGCCGTGAGATTAGTACTAGTGGCTTTACCGAGGTTGGGTCTTGTTGTGCGGTGCCCGCGATCGGGTGGTCGGGGTTGCACCTTGGACAGCGTGTCCAGGTCGGCTGTGTCCGAGGGACAGGCCTCTACGGCGTGGTTGCCGTGTGTTCTTACTTCGGTAGGTGGTACTAGCGTAGTTCGGTAGCTTCGACTGTGTGATCAAGGTCTGCCTTCTTGCAGTAGGAGTAGCTGTAGTGCCGAGTTTTGACCGGCCACCGGTTTGCTGTTCCTGCTGTAGTTGTAGCTTCCTTTCCGCTACCGCCGTTGTTTCCGGTTGGGGTTCCGCGGGATCCCTGCTGAGTCTCTGTTTTGGAGACTCATTCCCTGCTTTTCAGGTGTAGCGGTTCTTCCTCGTGGTTCGAGGGTGCGGAGCGGAGGTTCTCAGTTGCCAGCTTGCCGGGCCGAGTGTTCACTTGGCATGTGGTACGCTTTACTGCTTTAGACTGTACTTTCTGTTGGACTGGACTCTGTTGTAGTTGTTTATTTATTTCTGTTAATTGTTGAGTTGTCCTGCTTTATTTCCTATTTCTTTGTGCCTCCACACTCCTTCTAGCCCTTCCGAGCCCTCCCGGCTCGTGGGCGGCGGTGCGAGTCTCGGGTTATCGGGCCTTCCCGGTAATCGGATTCTCGGGTCGTTACAATCTACGTCTCTATAGGGCGATGTATGCAGAGCGACTCCATCCTGAGGGACTTGTGGAGGTGTATCTCCTTTCTCACTTTTTGATCATTTTTTTCTATTTTTTTATCATTTTTCTAAATGTAATGATGACTCCTATGACATGGATTTAGGATGTCCGTGATACCATGATAGCGAACTTGCGGGCTCGCTTGGCTGACACGGAGGGAGAGTTGGGTGACACCCGTGAGGCTTTACATGTCTCGGTGAGTATGTATGCAAATGCATATTCCTAATTATACCCCTAGGTTTCTGGTGTTTGGCCACTCACTGTCACTTCTTGCTATCATAGCGCGCTCGGCTCGACGCAACCCTGCCAGCAATAGGGGCAGAGGGTGCCTCTTCTAGTCTATGGATTCCTTCGTCGGAACTAGATTCGCTCCATGAGCAACTTGCCCGTGTAACACAGCGTGCCACGGAGGCAGAGGGAATGCTTTCCGCGCAGGTGAAGGTTCCTCTTATCCAAGCTTCTCTGTTTACGTCTCATCACACCCCTGAAATGACGGATATGGCAGGCCGAAGAGATGCAAGAGATGTTTGCTCGTACAGCACAAGGGGAGGCCAGGATAGCGGAGCTGGAGGAGGAATTGCAGCGTCGCTCAGATGACAATTTTTCTCGGGACGCCATGGAGCTGCGGATCACCCTTCAACTGGAAAGGGATGACAGAGAGAGAGAACGTGCTGAGAGGGAAAAGGACATGGAAAGAGAGAAGGCCAAAAGATCAGCCGAGAAAGAGGAGAGGAGGGCCCTGGAGGCCCAACTATTTGAATTGAGGACCAGTCTCGGTCTCGCCGAGCAGTGGCTGAAGGATGGCGAGGAACGCTACCGAAGGGCACGAGAGCGTGGCTTTCGTGTTAGTAGCTTCTTTGCTGCCCCCGCAGATCGACGTCGCGGAGTAGAGATAGAAAGAGGACCACAAAGCGGTAGAAGTACCGTTTTTCATGGTTGGATAGCACCTTCTAGAGTTTCTTGTCCAGAAAACGGCGAGACGAGTAATGTAGAGAAGGAGGGTGGGAGCTAATGTAAGCTCTCTCTTGTTGTTCATTTTTTTTTTTGAGTGGGAGTGGAATAAAATGTTTTGTGGTTGGTTCTCTGCTTCTTTCTGATCTCCCGAATCCATGTACACATCTAAGCAAATAAGTTAGCATTTCTGCTCTGACTTGCCCCTTGCTCAATAAACAAACGTGGTTTTGAGCTATCCTTGATAACGAGTCAAGGGGCAAGCCTTTATTAACAAAGGCAATGATAAAAGACAATGATGAATGTGGCACACAAACACACAGATGCAAGTGAAAATTTAAAATGAGATGTTGCATACCAATGCAATCATGCGAAATGTGATTTTTTTATTTGTGTTTTTATTCATTTTTTGTTTTATTATTTGTTTATATATTTTTTTGATCTTTTACATTTCCATTTTTTTGCATATACACTTTTCTCCTCTTTTTGGGTTTTTGGATTTGCTGTTTTTTGTTTGTTTTTGGTTTGTTTAATATTTTTTATTTTTTTCTGATGCATGACGACCACTCGATATAACATCTGACTTGCATGAGAATATGGTTTTCTTACTAACCTCCCAGGCATCCTAAGTGCACATCTAGGTTGATTTGGGCCTCTAGACTCCTCGAATGATAATCTCGCCGGCTAAGACTTATCCTGATGACAATACCGTCATGCCATGCTTAGGCTCCCAGTTGCTTCCGACCACAGGGATTCACCCAAAAAGTGTTCAAGGTAAATGATTTGCCAGACCCGGGTCTATTTCCTCACAACTCTAGATGATATGTAATGGAACACCCTGGAACCCAAACGACCAACCGCGCGACGCTGACCCGAAATCAGACGCCGTCGCACCCGACGCGCTTGCATTGGTGTAAGCCCGTGGTTAGGCTAAGAAGACATCAAGATGGTAGATAAGGGTCTTAGCCGGCCAGAAACATGGAGACTCCTTCACGACAACGGCTTTTGCTTTTCAAAAATGGATAACCATATGTTCGTATTGAAATGAGGTTACAAGCTTTGGCAAGCTTCACCCTTCGGGAACTCCATTGAGCCTTCATCTTCAGGGGAAGAAGGAAGAATATTGGGGGTAAACCTCCTGAGAGGACCGGTAAAACCGTTAACCCGAGGAGCAAGTAGGGGTGCACTTAACTTTCCCTTTCGGGTAACTTTGGACCAAATCTCGAGCATTTACATTTCATGACCCCTTTTGTGTAGAATTTGACTTTCAGTCAAAGTGGTTTATCTAGTGGAATCAGGCACGGTTACGGCCAGCCCTTTCTTTTGACTTTGATTTCTTTTGCTTTTCCTTTCTGATTTTTTTTGATAGATTTTTGCGAGGGATATAGTATTTTGACATTGTGGGATCACTCTTGTATGCATGCGGGGACACTGCCCTCTTCTCGTGCTCTGATCCATGCTCGAGAAATTGGATCCTACTCTTACCCTGAGAGGTTGTATTTGTGTTTCCCATGCTCAGCGTTTTAAGGGTGCCGGTTGTCTCATTCGGTCGAAAAGAGAAAGAATAAAGATTTAAGCCTTCTGGTGACCTTCTGGGTGAGGCCTCACCATAAGCGATGCTACCGATCTTTTATAGAACACATGTGTACATGTGTGTTGCCTTCTTTTGAGGGGGGCATAAGCCGAACTAGCCGGACATGGATCTCCACGGTTCTGACAAACTAAGACCCGGAACCTACCAAGTCTTAATAGGCCCTATCCTAATATGGAGGTTGAATGCAATGACTTAACTACATGGTAGTCTCCAGGGATTGACATTTTAAATTTTCTATTATTATTATTTTTTTCTTCTTTTCATTTTTTTATTTTTTTATTTTGTTCTTGTATATATACATATTTTTGTTGTTTTCATTATTTTTTATTTTTTTGTTGTTTGTCGTTTCATCATTTTTTGACACTATGTACACCTATCTAAGGGTAGTACTTCTTAAGATAAAGCTCATTCCAAGGGTGGGATAACTCGATCCCCTCAGCATTGACTAGCCTGTAGGCGTTGCCAGGATGCACAGCCTGAACCACGTACGGTCCTTCCCAATTGGGTTGGAGTTTAGAACGCGGCCCACCAGGTTTTACAAACATTCTTTTCAATACCATTTCACCGACTTGAAATTTCCTTTCAATGACCTTCTTTTGATAAAAACGTGTGAGTCTATTCTGATATACACGTGCATGCTCGGCAGCGGCCAGCCGTTTCTCATCTAAGAGTTCCAATTGGGCAAGGAGTGAATCACGACGTTCGTCGAGGGGAAGCTCCTTGTCCAACTGTACCCTGAGAGAAGGAACCAAGATTTCATACGGAACTACCACCTCTATTCCATAAGTAAGGGCGAATGGAGTTTGCCCAGTGGGAGTACGGATTGAAGTGGGATAGGCCTATAAAGCCTCAATCAGCTTTTCTGGCCAATCCGAGAACTTGTTTGACTCACATGTCTTTTTTATGATTTTAATCAATGTTTTATTAGTGGCCTCTACTTGGCCATTACCTTGTGGATAATAAGGTGATAAATGATGCAATGTAATTTTATACCTTTTGCAGAGGTCCTGCAGGTCCTGAGAAATGAATTACGGCCCATTATCGGTGATGATTGTGCTTGGAATGCCGAACCTGGCGATGATGTTCTTCATGATGAATTTGCAGACTATTGATGCTTTAATCTCCACGTAAGCTTCGGCTTCGGCCCATTTGGTGAAGTACTCCGTTGCAGTAAGGATGAATGATTTTTACTTAGTGAGGGAGTTAGGATTACCAAGAGGACCAATGACATCGAAAGCCCACATGGAGAAAGGCCATGGGGAGGATACTGGATGAAGTGAAGAAGATGAGGAATAAATTTTATCGGCGTGAAGTTGACACTTGACGCACCTGCGGACATAGACGGCACAATCCTCTTCCATGGTGGGCCAGTAAAAGCCTTGCCGAAGGATTTTCTTGGCAAGCATTTGGCTATTCACATGGCCACCGCACACACCAGAGTGTGCTTCCTCGACGCATTTCCAGACCTCCTCTTCGTCGAGACATCTTAGAAGAACACCAGTAAGACTTCTCTTGTACATCACTCCTCCAACCAACATGTATCTTTGTGCCACTCTCCTTATGGCTTTTCTATCTTGCGATGTGGCTTCTCCAGGGTAGGATTGATCTTTGCAATACTTGGTAATTTCGTAAAACCATGGCTTCTCCTCATCAGCCAATTCTTCTTCTAACTTTGTCAACATAATTTCCCTCTTCTCAAGGATTTCTTCCTGTAGGGCCTTCCTTGCTATCCTGTCCTTGATATCTACGTAGGAAGCGTCATCGATTGCAGGGGCGTGACGCTTGTAGATGGAAATAGACTCAAACCATCTTCCTAGAAGGAACCTTAAAGATGATGCCAACGAGGCGAGGGCATCGGCCAAAATATTCTGATGACGAGGGACATGGACAAAGATCAATTTGGTGAACAGTTTGGCAAAGGCAGCAGTGAGTTCTTGGTATGACTTGAGCTTGGGATCGCGAGTGCGATATTTAGTGAGCACCTGGCGAAGAATGAGTTGACTATCACCTACGACTCGTAATTCGGTGATACGAAAAGAATGAGCGAGTTCCAGGCCAGCTAGAAGAGCTTCATATTCAGCTATATTGTTGGTAACGGGAATTTGAGCTGGTATGCCAGTGGGAATGTAAGGCCTTCAGGCGATAGGAGGGCAATGCCGATTCCTTTCCCTTGGGAATTTAGAGCTCCATCAAAATGTAACGTCCACATGTAATCATCTGATTGGTTGATGGACATTAGTTCATCATCTGGAAACTCTGATTGGACAGGGTCGAATTTGGGAAGAGGATGGTGAGCGAGATGCTCAGCTATGGCATAACCCTTAACCGCTTTTTGCTGAATGTAGGTGATGTCGAACTGAGAAAGGAAGCTTTGCCAGCGTGCTAACCTATCAGTGAGGACAGATTTTTCTAGAAGGAACTTGATAGGGTTCATTCGGGCAATCAGATGGACTTCATGAGCAAGAAAGTAGTGTTTCAACTTCTGCACTCCTCAGACAAGGGCGGCACAGGTTTTCTCCATACCCGTGTACTTCTGCTCACAGGGATTGAGGAGTTTGGACAAGTAATAGGTCGCCCTTTCTTTGCCCGCTTCATCGGCTTGTGCTAGGACAGCTCCCACGGAGTCGTCCAGGACTGAGATGTAAAGGATTAAAGGTTTACCTGGCGTGGGTGGAATTAGGACGGGTGGATTGGCCAGATATTCCTTCAATCCTTCAAAAGCTTTTTGGCATTTAGAATTCCAAAGGAATTCTGCTCCTGACTTAGTCAACTCGTAGAAAGGTTTGCACCTTTACGAGTGTTGGGACACAAACCGACGAATGAATTGTAACCTTCCGATTAACCCTCGATCTTCTCTCAGATTTTTCGGGGGTGGCATATCCCTAATTGCTTTAGCTTTGTTAGGATCTATTTCAATACCCCTCTTACTCACAATGAAACCAAGCAATTTGCCCGACGAGACGCCAAATACGCACTTTTTTGGATTCATTTTCAAATTGAACTCCCTTGATCTTTGCAGCACCTTAGCTAGAACTCTCGAGTGTTCTGCCATAGTCATGGATTTCACCAGTAAATCATCTACATACACCTCTAAATACACATGCATCATGTCATGAAATATTGCCATCATAGCCCTTTGATAAGTAGCTCCAGCATTCTTCAAACCAAATGGCATGACCAAATAGCAATAAGTTCCCTAAGGTGTGGTAAATGATGTCTTCTCCTGATCCTCTTCCGCCAAACGAATCTGATTATACCTTGAAAATCCATCCATAAATGAGAGAGTTTCATAGCCTGTTGTGTTATCAACCAGCACATCGATGTGAGGCAAGGGGAAATCATCTTTTGGACACGCGCGGTTAAGGTCCCTAAAATCGATACATATTCTCACCTTTCCATCCTTTTTCATGACCGGGACAATGTTTGCCACCCATTGTGGATATAGGACGACTCTAATAAACCTGGCTTTGTGGAGCTTATCGACCTCCTCCTTCATCTTCAAAGCCATCTGGGGGTGGAAACGTCTTAATCTCTGCTTTACCGAGACAAACCCTGGTTTTAGCGTTAGGCGGTGTTCGACCAGGGTGGAATCAAATCCCGGCATATCCTCGTAGCTCCATGCGAACGTGTCCCTATACTCCTTGAGAACCTCAATCAATGCCTCTTCTTCAGACAATGGCAAATTATCACTTATGAGGACGATCCTAGGGTCTTCCTCGGTCCCCAGGTTGATCTCTTTGGTGGGTTCTTCTATAGCGGTTGATGGTTCGTCAAACCTCCTCATTCCGCTAGCATATGCGTCGGCCGCATCCTCATATTCTTCGTCCCCTTCTTCAATAGGGTACTCTTCATCTGTGAGCTCATAAACTCCATACCCTTCATCAATTGTGCAATCCTCCTCACATTCTAACTCCGACAGTTGGATGGGATTCTCTAGCAATTGAGGAATGGTTAGAAAGGCTTGACACATATTGGCTAAATCTAAAAGAAATCGGCGAGGAATTTGCTTACCCTTGGATTTTTTTCTAGGTACTACCTTTGACTCATTGTTGTTAGATTGACCTACCCGTCCTACAGACGAAGGGGAAACCAAGGAATGTACAGGAAAAGACCCCTCAGTGGAGGGGTAAAGAAGGTCACTCAAGGGACTTTGAATGAGTGGCCCGTAAGTCAGGGCACACTCGTGAGAGATGTAGGAGGTCTCCTCAAAGGAAATACACTGTTGAGGAGTTTGAAAATTGACGTTTTTTTTTATTTTCATTTTCAATCACAAAGTAATTGAAAGAAATCAGAGAATGGGAGAAAGGGACTACGACTAAGGGGTTGTAAGGCTCGTTGAGCAGATCATGGTTAAAAATTTGGTGCGGGCTCAGAAACCCGCGCAAGAATGTTGTAGATCCTAAGAAATCCACTTAGAAATAAAATGGATAATAAAGCTAAAAAAAAGTATGTGAAGAGGGGGAGAAAAGGGGAGCATGCGTAGGATGCTAAGGGGAATGTGATCGCCAGAGACGCGAGGGCCTCAAAGATATAACAAATAATAAAAGGGAGGGATCGCGAAAAATACCTTAAAAGCGCGGGATTGTGAGTGCTTTCCTTTCTCTTCCGATCGGCCGGCCGATGAAGAGAGTTCTTCTTTTTTGATTACCCTTGTAAAGATCAAAGACAACAACCAATAAAAATAGGAATTAGAACCAAGGTGAGTGTAGCATCAAATTCATAATAAAGATGAACATGAAAATCATGTATAAGAACACACCTTGTGGGTGTTGGCCCTTAAACCCCTATGCAAAAGGGTATGGGAGATATGATGAATGATATGCAAATAGGGAGGTGTGCAAGTGTTGCACTAAGGAGATCTCAACATGGAGATAAAAAGAAATAAAAGGAAGAGATGGAATAATGATGCATGCAATTAACTAAAGAAAAATAAGAGATAAGAGGGGAAAGCTTAGTGGTTTCTCCAATTGGCTTCAAGATCTTCAATAGAGGAAGAAGAGGATGTAGAATTCCATGGATGTAGAGGCTCCAAATCTTCAATAGAGGAAGAAGAACTCCATGGATGAAGCTTTTAGGTGCATGAGAGTCTTCCTCCTTGAGCCTTTGGTCCGGCATCACCTCCCCTTGAATTGATCTTGATCCTCCTTTCACAAGGGAGAGAGAGGTCATATTTATAGGGTTGAAATTCGGAATTAATTCCAAGGGAAATTAGGAAAACATGTTTTAGTGGGATTTGGAATGAGATAAACATTAGGCAAGTGTCCCTTCAACCTTGGAAAGTCATAGGAACCCTTTCCCAAGTGGAAAAAGAGATTAAATGAGGAAAGGAAGTGAAATTCGGAATTAAATCAAGAGAAAATAAGAAAACATGTTTTAGTTGGAATTTGGAAGAGATAAATATTAGGCAAGTATCCCTTCAACCTTGGAAAGTCATAGGAACCCTTTCCCAAGTGAAAAAAGAGATTAAATGAGGAAAGGAAGTGAAATTCGGAATTAAATCAAGAGAAAATAAGAAAACATGTTTTAGTTGGAATTTGGAAGAGATAAACATTAGGCAAGTGTCCCTTCAACCTTGGAAAGTCATAGGAACCCTTTCCCAAGTGGAAAAAGAGATTAAATGAGGAAAGGAAGTGAAATTCGGAATTAAATCAAGAGAAAATAAGAAAACATGTTTTAGTTGGAATTTGGAAGAGATAAACATTAGGCAAGTGTCCCTTCAACCTTGGAAAGTCATAGGAACCCTTTCCCAAGTGGAAAAAGAGATTAAATGAGGAAAGGAAGTGAAATTCGGAATTAATTCCAAGAGAAAATAAGAAAACATGTTTTAGTTGGATTTGGAAGAGATAAACCTTAGGCAAGTGTCCCTTCAACCTTGGAAAGTCATAGGAACTCTTTCCCAAGTGGAAAAGGAGGTTAAATGAGGAAAGGAAGGGAAATTCGGAATTAATTCCATAAAAAATTAGAAAACTTAGTTTTGGTAGGATGGAAAGGGGGATCCTTCCTCCAAGTGTCCTTTCAATATTAGGAAGCCATAGGAACTCTTTCCCAAGTGAAAAAGGAGTGTAAGTGAGGAAAGGAAGGGGTGCTTCTGGAGTTCGGAATTGAACAAGAATTGACGACTGAACAGACGGTCGCTAATTAAAGAAATGACGCCCCCTGACGGGGCGTTACTTAAATGACGCCCGGGTCCCTTCCCCCATTTGATTTAAGGCCCGAAAAAATGGAGAAATGGCTCAGAAAAAAACTGGACAAAAATGGAAAAACATGTGGAAAGCTTGGGGAAGTTGGATATTCAATAAAAAGGAGGAAAATCACTCAAATAAGTCGATTTGAGGGTCAAATGGGGCATCACAGTGCGATAGGAGATATGCTCAAAATGATGTCAATTTTAGTGTGTCTACAGCTGCCCCGCCTTGGCATCTGCTTTGCAAGGGAGTGACACGGAATGAAATAGAATAGAATAAAGTGAAGCAACATGGAATGGAATGGAATGGAATGGAATGAAGTGAGAGCGAACTGAAAAGTAGATGCCAAGGTGTGATGAGACACGCAATCAACATCACTTGATGAGAATGAAATCAAAAGCTCGAGATGAAGTAAATCTCGGGAAATCCAACGAAATCAACAATGTTTGGATAAAAGGCGAGATGTGCACGCGGTGCACGAAGGAGATAAAATAAAATGATCAACTTCCAGCGCGGTGGAAGTACCCCAGGTCACAAACCTGTAGATTTCACCATTGGGGAGCGGTTACCAGCCAATGTGGACGTGCTGCAGCCAAGGTGGATCAAGGGGAATGATTGAAAAAATAAGATGCTAAAAATCCAAACAAGGAGTTCTCGAGAAAAGACCCAAAACAGCGATAAAACGAACTGAGGATCCAATTCGGCAATGAAAATCTCATATCGAGAAAGATTAAGATCAATTCAACTCTCAATATCAGCTTATCAGAATGATTTTCCAACGTTAATTCAAAGTCCTACATGAATGCATGCTGGGCTAATGGGAAAATAACAAATGAAAATATAATATAATCAAGGATAATATTGTTAAACTGCCCAGACTGGGTCAAGAAATCAATTCTGCGAGCTGATACTAAGCCGAAGCCCGTTTATCCACGCACCAACTCGTAAAAAGGGAACCATCGTCCCCAGTCTTGGACGGCTCAACGGCCTATCCGTGTGACTAAGACTTCTCTGGAATCATCATTGTTTTTGATGAAGGGGAACTCAAATCCCAGATTTACCAAAGCCACAAGGTCCTTGATATAATCTAGTAACATATGTAACATATAGTAGAATGCATACAGGGAGATGGTGATATCAATAAGCATGGGAACTGAGAAATGAGCTGCAAGCACCGTGGGACTTTGATGATGATACCCAGTCGGCGGGACCAAGAGCTTCTTATCCTGCGCTCAAAAATTCATTAGCCAAGATATAAAAGATAACAAACAATGAAGAAGGCATTTAAGCATAGCAATCATCAAAGCATCAATTATAGCATGTATATGGCATGAATAGCATAAGTCAAATCATAGCATTGTTTGTTGTTTTATCATGAGGAGACAATCTGGCTAATCAAGATTTGGAGATGAATGATCAAGATCTGATATAATGTCCATCAGCGGAGTGATCAGATGAAATTAGCAGGAGTTGATTAAAAAAGATTTGGAGATGAATAATCATGAGATATGATAATCAGAATGATATAGGGAGATGATAATCAAAAAAAATGCCCCTGGTGGCATGTCATGAAAATATCGAGAAAGAATCAATAGATTGATAGCAATAAGTAGAGAGAGGACCCATCCCGTGTTTTTGGTCTCTGCAAAGCTGTTCCTGCAAAACACCATCAGAAAATACAATGCAAATTTTTGGATTTTGGAAATATGCAAATTTTTATGAGTTTTGAAATATATATGAATTTTTATGTGGATTTTGAAAATATTTTGATTTTTTATGAATTTTTGAAAATATTCAATTTTTGTTGGATTTTGATCAGGAAATATTCAATTTTTGTTTGATTTTGGCTTAGACAATGTTAATGCAGCATCAAAGGGTGTTTTGAACCACTGGCTAGGGGTCCTTGTTCCTTCCCTTTTCGCTAAAAACTGCCCAAAGCTGGACGTGCATTGAAAGTGGCATCCTATAACCGACAGTCTTTGATCAACGGTGCCCCTACCAAGGCCATACCCGAGAAACATTCGGTCTTGGAGGGAGAAGAGAAGAATAATTGAGGATAAACTTTGTGCAGGATGGGAGATATCGAAACTTGAATTCCTTCCAAGGTGTTCCCTTCAAAGAGGTAGTCTGTTGTGCCGGGGCTTTGTGCCTTTAATTTTTAGACCCTTGACATGCATACGACCAGGGTTTTCCCTGCGGGGACTTTGCCACTCTTGACATGCCATAATTCATACTTTTGCTTTTATCAAAATTTTGACTTGATTTTCATAATAGCCCTTTTGGCGAAATGTATATCATGAAAACTCATTTAATTTGGGTCAAGACTGCCCCTATTTGAGACTCCTCTCGTATTGGGGATTACCAAGGTTGGTCATCTCATCCGTCAACCTCTTGCCCCTGCATGCGGCCGAGTAAAGAAGAGAAAAGACTTTCAGATATACTCATGGCATGGCCAAGGTAGCAACGGTGTTTAACCAAAGGAGCCGGCTAAGGACGCCGTGAAGTGTGTGGAATGCCCAGCTAAGGGTTACTCTTAACAAGCGGGGAAAGAATGTTGAATTCCCAGCACGGGTTTTTATTAACCAGAGGTGCTGCAAAAAAAATAAGCCTAAAGGACTCTTTTGAGAATGATTTCAATTAAACAAAAGCTTAAGATAAAGGTTTAAAACACCACTCTTAATCTCGTTAAGAAGCACTTGATTTTGAAAATCATGTGTGAAGTAATGAGAAAATGATATCATTAAAATGCGTACTTACGCCAATATGTTACCTTGCAACCTTTGTAGAAGCAGCTGTCAGAGGCGAGGTTGATCATCATGGGATTTGTCCTCTTTGGCAGTCAAAAGGATTGGAAGCAAAGATTTTGGGAGTGGCTTAACAAGAATGAGTGGTGCTCAAACCAGACTCAGACGAATAAGGAGAAAAGGAAAAGAGGCGAGGGCTAGAACTCCCTCACTAAGGCGCGGAGACCCTGATCACATGGAACAGTCTACAGAAGAAGCGGAAAATCAAGAAGAGGGGTGAGGACTAAAGCCTCGGAAGCAATGGGAGAAAGGGCAGATGCCCAAGGCAGTGGATGTGGAAGAAGTTGGGTCAGACCCAGAATTAGGAGGAATCAGAAGAAGAAATTGGTAGATGGAAAGAGGTGGATCCGGAGGGTCCGGAGGCAGAGGAGGAGAATCATGATAGGAGGAATCCGGAGGCTCCGGAGGAATATTGAAAGAAGGGATGCGATGCCCTGGGGAGAAATAGGGAAAAAGATGATGGAAAAGGAAGAAGAAAATGAAGGATGTGATGTCCCGGAGGAGTAGAAAGATGAATCGGAAGAAAGATGGAGGGTCCGGAGGTTCCGGGGGAATGAAATCAGGAGGGTCACGATGCCCTGGAAGATGATAGAGAGAATAAGACGGAGAATTCGGAGGTTCCAGAGGAAGCAAATGGAAAGGGGCACGATGCCCGGGGAAAAGATGGAGACAATCAGGTGGAGGATCCGGAGGTTCCGGAGGAAGAATATAGAAAGGGGCGCGATACCCAAGAGAGAGGAATGAAGGAGGATCAGGAGGAAAATCCGGAGGTTCCGAAGGTAGCAAATGAGAAGGGGCGCGATGCCCAAGGGGAAAATCTGGAGGTTCCGGAGGAGGAAGGTGGAAAGGGGCGCGATGCCCGAGAGAAAGGTCCGGAGGTTCCGGAGGAAGAGAATGGAAAGGGGCGCGATGCCCGAGGGGAAAGTCCGGAGGTTCCGGAGGAAGAAGATGAAAAGGGGCGCGATGCCCGAGGGGAAAGTCCGGAGGTTCCGGAGGAGGAAAGTGGAAAGGGGCGCGATGCCCGAGAGAAAGGTCCGGAGGTTCCGGAGGAGGAGAATGGAAAGGGGCGCGATGCCCGAGGGGAAAGTCCGAAGGTTCCGGAGGAAGAAGATGAAAAGGGGCGCGATGCCCAAAGAGGAGGGATAAAATTCCTGGAGGTTCCAGGGAGATAGCAGGAAAAGGGACGCGATGCCCCAGGGATAGTGGATAAAAAGATGAAGATGAATAAGATGGGAAGTGCGGAATATCCAGAGGTGCCGGAAGGCGGGGAAGATACGGGTTTGGAAACCTGGGAAGTAGGAGGTGCAAATGCATGCTATGGGATGGATGCGATGAATGCAATGAATGCACGAATGCAATGAGATGCAAAGAATATGGAGAATATGAAGGGCGAGAGGACGAGATCCTCCTCCTAACCCTGGGAATGGCCCATGGAAAAGATGTGATAGACAAGAAGGTGGATGAAATAGCGGAAGGCCTTTCGGCACCAAGATAACTGCCCCTCCACGGCAGTGAAAGAATACAGCCAAATGGCCTAATGGATGAAATACAAGCCCATGACGAAGCTTCAATAGTAAACGACAACTCCCTTGGAGGGTGAAAAGTAATGGTGTGAGGGAGTTGGAAAGTAGGGCTCAGAAGCATCATGTTGCCCAGGGGTTCAAGATTTGGAAGTTGGAACAGAGGGTGCCCTGCCCGGCCCTTACACAGCATCAGTGCTTGGCATGACGGCGACTTGGCCTCTTCAATCATGCCTGGCACAATAACCCGGATTGGCATCCGGCAAATGAACTCTTGCATTTTGAATAGCGCGGCCATGGCCAAATTCTTCTTTCGCAGCTCTTGATCATCCTCGGCACAAGTGTTTGTAGAAGCACTCCCCTTCCGAGTAGTAAAGGGAGGTGAGGCGGAGGCGGAAGGCTTTGTGGATAATGGAGGTTTAGTGGAAGGTGTAATGGGAGGTGTAGTGGAAAGTGTTGGAGGAAGGATAAACGGAGACGGAGGTTCAAACACGTCGAGCTTCTCCCTTTGCTCGGAAGCAGTCGGGGTTGGCTCGAGTGTAAAAAAGGGTGAATCCTGCTCAGGATTAGCCACGGGTAAAGGTGAAGGGTTATGTGGTGGAATAGGTAAGGTGGGTTGAGGCGGTGGTAATGGGAGGTTAATTGGGGAAGGTTCAATGGTGGACTCAATGGAGGCCGATGGCGTGGAGGTTGATATAACAGGTGGAGGTGTAACTGGTGGAGGTTTAAGGGAAGGCTCAGGGAAAGCTGGCGTTGTGAAGGTTGACATGATAGGTGGAAGTGTAATTGGTAGAGGTTTAATGTGAGCGGAGTTAGGGATAGGAGGAGACTCAAGATGTGCCGGCGCGGGTGATTGGAGTATCGACCCATCATCGTAACACCAATTAGTCTCATAAACGGGGGTTGGATCGGAGACGGTGGCTTCGTCCTGAGCAGGGGGTTCATCAAATGATAATGGGGGGAGAGGGAAACGAAGGAAACTCGGAAGGGGTGCCTGCGGAGCTTCACCATCATATATTGCCTCAGATTCTTCAATCGCCGGCTCTTGATCGCTTGAAATGCCGATGCCATAATCATCCATCCTGTCTTTCCATTCATTCTCCATCTTCGTAATATCATCCAGGAAAGCGTGTAGAGGATTGACTGGAGTAGGAGGAGCGGGCCGCGGGCTCGTAACCCTCTTTAATTGTTCCTCCATAAGAGTGATTTTATCAAGAAGAGTTTGCTGGAGGGGTGTAACCTGAGCAACAGAAGGTTGGCGGGGCCTTGAAGGAGGAGGGGCCGTATATAAAGGCCGTGGAGGGAAATTAATGGGCCGACCCATGGAAGAACCCGGATGGGCCGGATTGCAAGGAATAAATGGGCCTTGGTGCCGTGATGGAGAAATAGAAGGAGGCGGGTGATGGGCCACCCGAGGAGGAGGATGAATAAAAGGAGATGGGTGATGGGCCACCCGAGTATGAATAGAAGAGGGAGGAGGAATTGGGTGATGGGCCACCCGAATAGGATTAGAAGGAGGGGGAGAGGAATGAGATGCACCCTCAACAGCGGCCTTAAGGGCTTGGATCTGTTGAGGGGTGAGATGATCTAATGCATGAATGATTTGGGAAACCTTCTCATCATTGGGAGGAGACGGTCCCGAGGGAATAGTGGCTCGCAATTGGATTAAAGGACCATTGGATTGGACATTGCCCATGGGTCGGGCAACACCATAAGAGTGAGGACGTGGTCCTTTGAAAGAATTATGGTGAGAATTATGTTGAACATGTTGGAATTGAGGGGAATAAGATGTGCTAGGTTGATCACCCTCATGAACATTAATTGAATTGAACATGTTGTTTTGTCTATCAAAGTAAGCCATTATGTAAGCAATTTAATGTGCAAACAATTTGCAAAGAAGCACACAAGTTGGAATGGTTACCTTGATTTTTTTTATGTTTGAACCTTGGTGAATTAATGATTTTTTACAAAGATTTGGAATGATTCACACAAGGGAGGAACCTAGTTTCAATATGATTACTTCAATGCCAACTAGGAACACTCTCTCACCACGTATAGGCCAACTAAACTCGGGAACTTCAAGGGTACAACCTGCCCGGCGTCCGTGAGGGAATCCACGGGTGCGGGGACTTATGGAGGCTTGGTTTAGGAATTTCCAATCCAAAGAGACGGAATGCTCAATGGAGGGTCCTTCCTTCACCAAGGGGGTGTGTGAAATCCTAATGTAGAGAGAGGAGGTCTCCCAAGCCAAATGCCCTAAATGCAAGTCCTAATGCAAAAGACAAAGAAAAGAAAGTATGAACCATGATATGAGCCAAACCAAAGAAAGATAAGGTAAAACACTCACATGGCCATACAAATCATAGCAATCAACATAATATGAAGCATGGCATCCAAAAAAATTTTTTAAAAAAAGATGGAGAGATAAGAAAGTGGAATTTTTCAAAAACCAACAAGTTAGCAATCACATAAGGGGAGGGGGATGTGCACGCGATGCACAAGTGATAAAACAAAAAGGAAAGTGCTATGTGGAGCACAAAGGGAGTTGCACCGAGGGTGCAAAAGGGGAAGGGTAATCAAAGAAAAACAATGGTGGTCCCACCGTGATCGCCAATTTGTAGATTCTAAGAAATCCACTTAGAATAATTAAAAGGAAAAAGAAATGAATAGAAGAATGTGGAAAGAGGGGAGAAAAGGGGAGCATGCGAGGATGCTAAGGGGAATGTGATCGCCAGAGACGCGAGGGCCTCAAAGATATAACAATGAAATAGAGGAGGGATCGCGAAAAATACCTTAAAAGCGCGGGATTGTGAGTGCTTTCCTTTCTCTTCCGATCGGCCGGCCGATGAAGAGAGTTCTTCTTGATTGATTACCCTTGCAAAATTAACAAACACCAATAAACAAACATGGATTAGAAACCAAGATGTGTAGCATCAAATCCAAATGTAAATATGGACATAGAAAGCATGGATATGAACACACCTTATTGGTGTTTGACCTTTAAACCCCTATGCAAAAGGGTAGGTAAAAGATGATGTATGATAAAGAATAGAGGGAGATGTGCAAGTGTTGCACTAAGGGAGATCTCAATATTGAGATAAAAAGAGGTATAAGAAAAATATGATATGATGCATGCAATTAAATAAAGCAAAAATAAGAGATAAGAGGGGAAAGTTTAGTGGTTTTCTCTAATTTGGCTTCAAGGATGAAGATCTTCAATGGAGGAAGAAGAGGATGTAGAACTCCATGGATGTAGAGGCTCCAAATCTTCAATAGAGGAAGAAGAACTCCATGGATGAAGCTTTTAGGTGCATGGGAGTCTTCCTCCTTGAGCCTTTGGTCCGGCAGCACCTCCCCTTGAATTGATCTTTATCTCTTAACACAAGGGAGAGAGAGTCCTATTTATAGGGTTGAAATTCGGAATTAATTCCAAGGGAAATTAGGAAAACATGTTTTAGTGGGATTTGGAATGAGATAAACATTAGGCAAGTGTCCCTTCAACCTTGGAAAGTCATAGGAACCCTTTCCCAAGTGGAAAAAGAGATTAAATGAGGAAAGGAAGTGAAATTCGGAATTAAATCAAGAGAAAATAAGAAAACATGTTTTAGTTGGAATTTGGAAGAGATAAACATTAGGCAAGTGTCCCTTCAACCTTGGAAAGTCATAGGAACCCTTTCCCAAGTGAAAAAGAGATTAAATGAGGAAAGGAAGTGAAATTCGGAATTAAATCAAGAGAAAATAAGAAAACATGTTTTAGTTGGAATTTGGAAGAGATAAACATTAGGCAAGTGTCCCTTCAACCTTGGAAAGTCATAGGAACCCTTTCCCAAGTGGAAAAAGAGATTAAATGAGGAAAGGAAGTGAAATTCGGAATTAAATCAAGAGAAAATAAGAAAACATGTTTTAGTTGGAATTTGGAAGAGATAAACATTAGGCAAGTGTCCCTTCAACCTTGGAAAGTCATAGGAACCCTTTCCCAAGTGGAAAAAGAGATTAAATGAGGAAAGGAAGTGAAATTCGGAATTAATTCCAAGAGAAAATAAGAAAACATGTTTTAGTTGGATTTGGAAGAGATAAACCTTAGGCAAGTGTCCCTTCAACCTTGGAAAGTCATAGGAACTCTTTCCCAAGTGGAAAAGGAGGTTAAATGAGGAAAGGAAGGGAAATTCGGAATTAATTCCATAAAAAATTAGAAAACTTAGTTTTGGTAGGATGGAAAGGGGGATTGTAACGACCCGAGAATCCGATTACCGGGAAGGCCCGATAACCCGAGACTCGCACCGCCACCCACGAGCCCGAAGACTCGGAAGGGTTAAAAGGATGGTGTGGAAACTACACAAGCATCACAAATAATTGCAGAAATTAAACGGTTATGATATTAAGCAGGAAATGAATTAACATTTTACATGGTCCTTAATAAAATAACAACAACAGCAACAGTAGTCCACGACTAGTACAGTGACAAGAAAGAAAAGTACAGCTACACGGGGCATCCCCCGGCTCTGACCTCTGGCACTACCTCTGGGCACCCGCACCACGCTTCCGCTGCGCTCCCGACACGCTCCCCGAAGGTGGCGCCTCACCTGAAACACGGTGAAAACACGCAGGGAATGAGTCTCGGAACAAGACTCAGTAGGGATCACTCGAACCCTACCTCGAAAAACGAGAAACCACTACTCTAGCGGTAGAAAGGTACCTCGGAAAGGAAAGCCCTGTACTCTACAGAACTAGACCCTAACGGCACGCAAACCGACACACGTGCCACGGTACGAGAAGACCGAAACTCAACGGTCGAACCGTCAAAACCCGAAGGTCGGAAACACACGACTGACAGTCTGACACTCCGTACTCAACAGGAGTACCACCCACTAGAAGCACAGCCGGTAGCGTCCCCTGACGTCTTACACCGCACCGCAGGTGAACCGCCTGACATGGTAGGTCCTACCCGAGGCGCAAACACCGTACAAGTAACTACAACAAGTGACTAGCTGGGGTCACGCCCGTCGACGTGGGTCCAACCGCCCCCAACCACGTGTGCACACACAGACCGCGCGTCCCTGGTCTGGCCCTCTGACCGGTTTTCCCCTCAGCCGGACTCTGGCTGCAAGACGTGGGGCCCAACGGTAACCGGTCCACAAACCGTCTCTAAAGGTCAGCCTGTACACCACTCCCTGGTGCGACTAGCACACGCGTACTAGTAGGCTACGACTAGTGGAGGGTCACAGAAGGAGTAGACTCTCAAGTCTCGGAAAACAACGGTGCAACTGCAGGTACGAGGAACGCTCCTTGTACCAACACCGACGCACGGTGACCAGCTGACAACAACATCTCCCGGTACACTCTGTACGACGAGAGACACACCGACGCAACCCGTACCCTTGAACGGTCCACACTGGGCCGCTCAGGGATGTACGGTCACACAGGGACCGCACAAGGGTTAGAACGGTCATATCAGGACCGTTCCACCCAGGGTCCAAACGACGGATAAACGGCCAACACAGGACCGTTCAAACAGATGTGCGGCCAACTCTTGACCGCACGCGGGTGAGGAACGGTCACCTACTGGCCGCTCGTCTCCCAACGGTAAAAAGCCTGGACGGTTAGTCCTTAGCCGCACTTGGGGAAGGGCGGCTACGGCTTAGCCGTTCAGGTGTTGTGCGGTCAGGGTCAGACCGCACATCCAACCATAGCGCTAGGGGATGTACGGCCAGCACCTGGCCGTGCAAGGGGTTATGCGGTCAGCTCCTGGCCGCACATCCCAGAGCACTGCACAACGGTCACAACCAACGGTCAAAACCCTTGGGGTTGGGCGGTAGCTGTGGGGCCGCACATTAGGATATGCGGTCCCACGATGGACCGCCCAAGCCCACTGCGCGCCAAGCCTCACCCAAAGCGCGCCGAGCCGATGAACGGTCCGAACGGAACCGCATAGGGGTTGTGCGGCCACTGGTTCGACCGCACATCGCTCACCGGCGAGAAAATGGCGAACCTCACCGGAATCGCCCAATCGGCCTCAAAACAAACCCCACGGAGGGGGAAATGGCGAGAGAAGAACCCCCAAGCCCCCTAGCATGCTCCTACGCCCTTAAACCGTGAAATCGGGGCTCAAAACGATGGATCGGACGAACTCACCCCGCGGCATGATCGACCCTTCCCGGCTCAAAATAAACCCCTCTCGACCTCGTCTCGAGCTGAAACTCACGGGGAAGGAAGACATGAGGCTAAGGAACGTCACCCTACCTCCGGTCCGCGACGAAACGCTCCGATCCGAGCTCGAAGTCGCGAAGAACGCCGCTAGAATCTCGCCTCTCCACGCCTCCCACGCTCGCCGTATGCCCGCACGATCGCCACCACGTCACCCACGTCCTCGCGCCGTCGCACCGCCGCCGTCTGCAGCCGGAGGGGAGCTCGCCGTGGCCAACCGGGAGGAAGAGAGGGAGAGGGAGGGAGACACGGTGGAGGAGGAAGGAGGAAGAAGAAGAGAGGAAGAAGAAGATGGTGGGGGAGAGAGAAAAGAAAAAGGGTTTTATAGAAAAACCCGAAAAATTCAGAAAATTCCAAAAATTAGAAAATTACACCCCCACGATCCTCGGAACGTACCGATCGCAACGGTACCACTCGTGCCCGTGTGAACAGCCCGATTCACCCGCAGCGAGCGTCCGAAGAGAAAAGCCGAAACCCGCGCCGGAAATCGGAAATCACGTACGGAAAAGCCGCGGAACGCCTCCGGGCCTCCGAAACAACTCCGGATCGTGCCGATCCGAACACGAAAGATGTCCGAAACAAAATTTCAGACACAACAGAGCCGAACGCTCCGAAAACCAGATCCGGGACCCACGAAGAAGGATCCGAAAGGTCCGGGATATTACAGCCCTCCCCCCTTAAGGAATTTCGTCCTCGAAATTGAGAACAACCCAAGGGGAAAGAAGAGGAAGACTCACTCAAACAGATACGGGAACTGCTGACGCATCTCGTCCTCACGTTCCCACGAAGCCTCACCACCAGAGTGTCGCTGCCACACGACCTTTACCAAGGAATGACCTTGTTCCGCAGGCGCTGCTCTCGCCTATCCTCCACGCGGATCGGAAACTCTGGGAGAGAAAGATCTGGAGTCACCTCAGGCCAAACGGAAAACTCGAGCACATGAGAGTCATCGGGCATATACTTCCGCAACATCGAGACGTGGAACACGTCATGCACCGACGCCAACTCAGAGGTAACTGCAACCGGTAAGCAACCTCACCGATGCGCTCCACAATCGCGAAAGGACCAATATAGCGGGGACTCAGCTTCCCACGCCGTCCAAAACGCATCACCCCCTTCATCGGAGAAACTCTCAAGAACACATGATCGCCCACGGCGAACTCGAGGGGCTGCCGCCTACGGTCAGCATAGCTCTTCTGCCGACTCTGGACCGCCAACATGTTCTGACGAACCAGGTGCACAACATCCACACATTGCTGCACCAATTCCGGTCCCGTCAAAACACGCTCACCCACCTCAAACCAATCGAGTGGAGTCCGACAAGGACGCCCGTACAATGCCTCATAAGGAGCCATGCCGATGCTCGAATGAAAGCTGTTGTTATAGGCAAACTCCACCAATGGTAGGTGATGAATCCAACTCCCCTGCCACTCCAGGCAGCAGGATCTCAGCATGTCCTCCAAAGTCTGAATGGTCCTCTCAGACTGACCATCTGACTGAGGATGATACGCCGAGCTAAATGCCAACTCCGTGCCAAGAGCTCGCTGGAAACTCCTCCAGAATCCAGAAGTGAAGCGCGGATCCCGATCCGACACAATCGAAATGGGAACCCCATGCAACGGAACGATCCGCTCCACATAAAGACGAGCCAACTTAGGCACGCTCCAGCTGACCTTGACCGGTAGCAACCGCGTCACCTTCGTCAGCCGATCCACCAGCAACCAAATACTGTCCTGCCCAGTCGGGGTTCTGGGCAACCCCACCACAAAATCCGTGGTCACATGGTCCCACTTCCAAGCAGGAACATCCAAGGGCTGGAGAGTACCGCCTGGTCGCTGATGCTCCGCCTTCACCTGCTGACAGATCAGGCACCTGGCCACAAATTCGGCAACATCTCTCTTCATGCCAGGCCACCAGAACTGCCTCCGCAAGTTCCGATACATCTTCGTCGCACCCGGGTGCACAGTGTACCTGCTCCCATGAGCCTCGCGTAACACCGCACGACGAACCTGCTCCTCCGCTGGGACGTACAGCCTGCCACGAAACCTCGCAGCACCGTCCTCGCCGAGCTCCACATCAGCCATCGCAAGAATCCGGGGCAACTCAGGGTCCGCATGCTGAGCCTCTGTCACCTGACGACGATAGCAGGAGTGACAGTCAGACTCGCAAGCACTGCCAACCCTGGCTCCTGGGGAATCTTGAGCCTGAAAGATACTTCGGGCACCTGTTCCCAGAGCCTCCACTTCCTCAGCATCAAGGTACTGACCGCAACCTTCCTACTCAAGGCATCGGCGACGACATTCATCCTGCCCGGCTGATAAGACAGGGTGAAGTCATAGTCCTTCATGAACTCCATCCAACGCCTCTGTCTGAGGTTCAGATCTCTCTGCGAGAACACATACCTCAAACTCTGATGGTCAGTGAACACCTCGAACTTCTCACCGTACAGATAATGCCTCCAGATCTTCAGCGCGAAGATCACTGCCGCCAACTCAAGGTCATGGGTAGGGTAGTTCTCCTCATGGGGCTTTAGCTGCCGAGATGCATAAGCCACCACTCTACCATGCTGCATCAGAACAGCACCCAATCCGACGCCGGAAGCATCTGTACACACCACAAAACCTCCCGATCCAGAAGGCAAAACCAACACCGGAGCCGAGGTGAGCAATCTCTTCAGTTCCCTAAAGCTCTGCTCACACTCCTCGGACCAGACGAAAGGCACATCCTTCCGCGTGAGCCTCGTCATCGGGGTCGCAATGCGGGAAAAATCCTGGATAAACCGGCGATAATAACCCGCAAGCCCCAAGAAACTCCGGATCTCCGTCACCGACCTCGGCCTCGGCCATTGCATCACAGCCTCGACCTTGGCGGGATCCACGGAAATGCCATCACCAGAAATCACGTGCCCCAGAAAGTGCACCTCGCTGAGCCAAAACTCGCACTTGCTGAGCTTCGCTAACAACTGGTGATCTCGCAACGTCTGCAGCACCACACCCAAATGGTACGCATGCTCCTCAGCAGACCGCGAATAAACAAGGATGTCATCCACGAAAATGACCACGAACTGGTCCAAATACGGATGAACACCCTCTGCATCAAGTCCATGAAGGCTGCTGGGGCATTGGTGAGCCCAAACGGCATCACCAGAAACTCATAATGCCCGTACCTCGTACTGAACGCAGTCTTCTCCACATCGGACTCGCGAATTCTCAGCTGATAGTAACCGGACCGCAAATCAATCCGCGAGAACACTCGCGCAGACTGCAGCTGGTCGAACAAATCATCAATCCGCGGCAACGGATACTTGTTCTTAATGGTCACGTCATTCAGCTGCCGATAGTCAATGCACAGCCGCAGACTACCGTCCTTCTTCTTCACGAACAACACGGGCGCACCCCAAGGGGAAAAGCTCGGACGAATGTACCCCTTGGCCAACAGTTCCTGCAACTGCGCCCTCAACTCCCTCAACTCAGCGGGGGCCATACGGTAGGGAGCCTTCGCCAAAGGTCCCGTACCAGGTACAACCTCGATCACGAAATCGATCTCCCGCTGGGGAGGTAATCCAGGCAACTCCTCAGGAAAAACATCGGGAAACTCGCACACCACCGCAATGTCCTCGACATTCGGCTCCATCCGGTCAGACACAACCACAGACGCGAGAAAACCCTGACAACCTGAATCAAGCAATCGACGGGCTCGAATAGCAGAGATAAGAATCGAGAAGAGGCGGAACGGATACCTTGGAAATAGAAGGTCCTCTTGCTCGGATGTTGGAAGTAGACCCTCTTCATCCCACAATCCACCACCGCTCCATGAGTCTCGAGCCAATCCATGCCTAGAATCACGTCGTAATCCCGAAGCTGCAACGCATACAACCTGCCTGGCATACTCCGCCCATCGATCCACACCGGAACCTGGTCGAAGCAATACGGAGTGACCATAAAGTCACCCGAAGGCAACTCCACAGCCAAATCACAGGACAACTGGGTCACCGGCTCCTCGACGCTCGACGCGAAATCCTCCGAAATGAACGAATGAGACGCGCCAGAATCAAATAAAACCCGAGCCGCACAACCCAAAATCTGAACGGTACCTTCCACGAGCTGCGACGCCACTGCCTCTGCCCTGGTCAAGTGCGTGATCTGGCCACGAGCTCTCTGCCTGCCTCCCACACTAGCTGACCTGGGTAGCGGCGGATACTGTCCCTGCTGCTGCTGCTGCTGCTGGGAAACCTGCTGCTGCGGCGGCCTCTGAGGACAGTCACGCGCCATGTGCCCTGGCTGGTCACACCGAAAACAGATGATCGGCGCCGTGCACTGCCTGCCTGGGTGGGTCCCACTACACCGTGGACAAGGTCCTCGTGATCCACCCACCGATCCCTGACGCTGCAAAGGAAACGGCTGCTGTACACTACCCGATGAAGCCTGCCCCTGATCCTTGACTTCTTCTTACGAACCTCTTCTTGAAGAACTTCTTGACCTTCGAGCCAAAGACGCAGATCCTGTCACTGAAGCTGCCGATGCCGGTACTCCTGAACCACCCGACGCATGACTGAAGAACCCTGCTGCTGAGTAGCCGACTGCTGGCTGCGACCTGACACAGACTGCCCCTGGCTGATCGGTCCTCGAGTCCTCTGCATATCCATCTCCAAGGAAATCGCAACACGAGACGCTGTCTCTAGATCAGTGGCCCCATTCGCGATCAGATGGTGCCTCAGCTCCAGCCTCAAGCCCTGCACAAACTGCGTCGTCCTCACCCTCTCATGCTCCATAATATGAGGTGCGTACCGACCCAGCTCGACAAATCGGGCCCTGTACTGCAACACGGACATGTCACCCTGCACCAGCTCCAGAAACTCCCGCATCCGCTGCGTAGCAACAATATCTGGACAGTACGTACGCTCGAAAGCACTGACAAAGTCATCCCACTCGATCTGCTCAAGCGGACGAAGCTGAAAGGACGTCTTCCACTCGGAAGACCACCACCTCCGAGCCGTACCCTGCAACTGGTTGTAGGCCAACACCACTCTGTCCTCGACAGCACTCTTCGCAGAACTGAACACCCGCTCCATCTCATCAAGCCAATCACGAGCCGCATCAGGGTCTGCCTGGCCGCTAAAGTAAGGTGGATGAAACTGCATGAAATCCCTCACTGCTCGGCCTGGCCCACCCCTGACTGACGAGCCCTCACCGGCCTCTCCGCCGAACTGCTGAGCCATGAGATGGTACATGCCACGGAGAAAACCCTCGGCCCCCGGAGCCCTCGCAGCATCCGCGGCCTCGGTAGCTCCCGGAACTCTGCTATGCTCCTCCTGGTCCCTCTGGACCCCCTGCTGGATCTCCTGACCTCCAGCCGACTGCCCCTGCTGAGAGCGAGAACTCCTCCTCGGCGCCATCCTCGCTCCTTAAGCACAAGACAGAAAACACAGAAACGGAAGGTCAGAATAAAACACGCGGTGCCCAATGCCAGCGTCACTGTACATCATCGTTGTGGACTAGTGGACCACTACAATTACCTATGATTCTCATGTAATTCCACAACCGCGCTCTGATACCAGCTGTAACGACCCGAGAATCCGATTACCGGGAAGGCCCGATAACCCGAGACTCGCACCGCCACCCACGAGCCCGAAGACTCGGAAGGGTTAAAAGGATGGTGTGGAAACTACACAAGCATCACAAATAATTGCAGAAATTAAACAGTTATGATATTAAGCAGGAAATGAATTAACATTTTACATGGTCCTAATAAAATAACAACAACAGCAACAGTAGTCCACGACTAGTACAGTGACAAGAAAGAAAAGTACAGCTACACGGGGCATCCCCCGGCTCTGACCTCTGGCACTACCTCTGGGCACCCGCACCACGCTTCCGCTGCGCTCCCGACACGCTCCCCGAAGGTGGCGCCTCACCTGAAACACGGTGAAAACACGCAGGGAATGAGTCTCGGAACAAGACTCAGTAGGGATCACTCGAACCCTACCTCGAAAAACGAGAAACCACTACTCTAGCGGTAGAAAGGTACCTCGGAAAGGAAAGCCCTGTACTCTACAGAACTAGACCCTAACGGCACGCAAACCGACACACGTGCCACGATACGAGAAGACCGAAACTCAACGGTCGAACCGTCAAAACCCGAAGGTCGGAAACACACGACTGACAGTCTGACACTCCGTACTCAACAGGAGTACCACCCACTAGAAGCACAGCCGGTAGCGTCCCCTGACGTCTTACACCGCACCGCAGGTGAACCGCCTGACATGGTAGGTCCTACCCGAGGCGCAAACACCGTACAAGTAACTACAACAAGTGACTAGCTGGGGTCACGCCCGTCGACGTGGGTCCAACCGCCCCCAACCACGTGTGCACACACAGACCGCGCGTCCCTGGTCTGGCCCTCTGACCGGTTTTCCCCTCAGCCGGACTCTGGCTGCAAGACGTGGGGCCCAACGGTAACCGGTCCACAAACCGTCTCTAAAGGTCAGCCCGTACACCACTCCCTGGTGCGACTAGCACACGCGTACTAGTAGGCTACGACTAGTGGAGGGTCACAGAAGGAGTAGACTCTCAAGTCTCGGAAAACAACGGTGCAACTGCAGGTACGAGGAACGCTCCTTGTACCAACACCGACGCACGGTGACCAGCTGACAACAACATCTCCCGGTACACTCTGTACGACGAGAGACACACCGACGCAACCCGTACCCTTGAACGGTCCACACTGGGCCGCTCAGGGATGTACGGTCACACAGGGACCGCACAAGGGTTAGAACGGTCATATCAGGACCGTTCCACCCAGGGTCCAAACGACGGATAAACGGCCAACACAGGACCGTTCAAACAGATGTGCGGCCAACTCTTGACCGCACGCGGGTGAGGAACGGTCACCTACTGGCCGCTCGTCTCCCAACGGTAAAAAGCCTGGACGGTTAGTCCTTAGCCGCACTTGGGGAAGGGCGGCTACGGCTTAGCCGTTCAGGTGTTGTGCGGTCAGGGTCAGACCGCACATCCAACCATAGCGCTAGGGGATGTACGGCCAGCACCTGGCCGTGCAAGGGGTTATGCGGTCAGCTCCTGGCCGCACATCCCAGAGCACTGCACAACGGTCACAACCAACGGTCAAAACCCTTGGGGTTGGGCGGTAGCTGTGGGGCCGCACATTAGGATATGCGGTCCCACGATGGACCGCCCAAGCCCACTGCGCGCCAAGCCTCACCCAAAGCGCGCCGAGCCGATGAACGGTCCGAACGGAACCGCATAGGGGTTGTGCGGCCACTGGTTCGACCGCACATCGCTCACCGGCGAGAAAATGGCGAACCTCACCGGAATCGCCCAATCGGCCTCAAAACAAAGCCCACGGAGGGGGAAATGGCGAGAGAAGAACCCCCAAGCCCCCTAGCATGCTCCTACGCCCTTAAACCGTGAAATCGGGGCTCAAAACGATGGATCGGACGAACTCACCCCGCGGCATGATCGACCCTTCCCGGCTCAAAATAAACCCCTCTCGACCTCGTCTCGAGCTGAAACTCACGGGGAAGGAAGACATGAGGCTAAGGAACGTCACCCTACCTCCGGTCCGCGACGAAACGCTCCGATCCGAGCTCGAAGTCGCGAAGAACGCCGCTAGAATCTCGCCTCTCCACGCCTCCCACGCTCGCCGTATGCCCGCACGATCGCCACCACGTCACCCACGTCCTCGCGCCGTCGCACCGCCGCCGTCTGCAGCCGGAACGGGGGTCGGCACGGTCGAACGGGAGAGAAGGAGGGAGAGAGCCGGCCACGGTCGCGTGAGGGAGAGAGAGGAAGGAAGAAGAAGAAAAGAGAAAAGAAGAAAAAGAAAAGAAAAGAAAATGGGAATATATAGAAAATCCGATTTTTCGGAAAAATACCGAAAATTAGAAAAATACATTTCCGGAATCCTCGGAACGCACCGATCGCAACGGTACCACTCGTGCCTCGGGGAACTGCCCGGTTCGCCCGCAGCGAGCGTCCGAAGAAAAAGCCGAAACACACACCGGAAATCGGAAAACACGCGCGGAAAAAGCCGCGGAACGCCTCCGGGCCTCCGAAACGACTCCGGATCGCGCCGATCCGAACACGAAAGATGTCCGAAACGAAATTTCGGACACAACGGAGCCGAACGCTCCGAAAACCAGATCCGGGACCCATGAAGAAGGATCCGAAAGGTCCGGGATATTACAGGGATCCTTCCTCCAAGTGTCCTTTCAATATTAGGAAGCCATAGGAACTCTTTCCCAAGTGAAAAAGGAGTGTAAGTGAGGAAAGGAAGGGGTGCTTCTGGAGTTCGGAATTGAACAAGAATTGACGACTGAACAGACGGTCGCTAATTAAAGAAATGACGCCCCCTGACGGGGCGTTACTTAAATGACGCCCGGGTCCCTTCCCCCATTTGATTTAAGGCCCGAAAAAATGGAGAAATGGCTCAGAAAAAAACTGGACAAAAATGGAAAAACATGTGGAAAGCTTGGGGAAGTTGGATATTCAATAAAAAGGAGGAAAATCACTCAAATAAGTCGATTTGAGGGTCAAATGGGGCATCACAGTGCGATAGGAGATATGCTCAAAATGATGTCAATTTTAGTGTGTCTACAAATGTGAGTAGAGAAGGGGACCTAGGAATATCATCAGATAAACGTCTAGCCCAAGACAGAGTCAGCAGCAACGGCTGAAGAGAATGATTAGATAGAATGACGGAAAGCGATCCGTCAATGGCAACGTCCTCTTGGCGAGGAAAACTTAGAATTTCGACAATGTCAACAACACCTTTTGACACCTCGGAGATCAAAAGCGGCCCCTCCAAGTCCGGAGGCGAGAACATCTGCTGTAGTGCAATGGGAATATCATGTATATCGAACCACTTGTTTCACTCGCAGTCTGGGTCATCGTGCTTCCCCTTCTTTGTAGCCCTCGAGCAACTTTCGGCTAAGTAGACAATCCGAACTTCCCCATGTGATTCTTGCGGCTGATCCACCAACTGTATAACCGGCCCTTTTATGAAATGAGAGTACAAGGTCCATGTAAGAGGTTCTCCATCTTTCTTAATCGGGCCTTCAAAACCTAAGCCAGCTTTGAGGATTACCCTGGCCTTCCCTACCGGTCTCAGTCTTCCTTGTAATTGTGCTCCTAGACCTTTGCCTTGATGGTAACCTAAGTTGTTCATGATCTCCCATCCCTTGGAATGGGAAGGGGAACGTGGCGTCGGCCCGGGAAGTGGCTTTCTTTGTGTTGGTGGAGGGCAGCTAGGGTCACACACATCTAGCAGGGAAAGGATAGGCCTATGGGCCGGCCAGACAGAGGGAAATGAAGTGTTAATAGCATCCACCGTAGGGAGCAGGGGCATGCTAAACACCTTGATGATCCGTCCCTTGTACGGGAATTTTAAGCATTGGTGGTTGGTGGAAGGGACGGCATTCAGCGTCTCTATGTAAGGACGACCCAATATGCCCTTGAACGTGGGGTCCATGTCGAGGATGTGAAACTCCGTAAGAACAGCAACAGGACCCACTTCTACATTAAGGACAATCCTTCCCTGCGGAGGCCTCTTGCTATTATCATATGCGGTGACTGTGATAGCCGATGGCCTTATCTGTTCTAAATCAACCCCACATAGCAAGAGGGTGTTCATGGAGATCACATTGATTGAGGCACCCGTGTCCACTAGGCACGGGTTTACGGGCACCCCATTGATCTTCACCGCAATGCACAAAGCATATTTTCGAGCTTCTTGGGGGGCAAGTTCGTGGTCATGGAATGTGATGGCCGGTTGCGTGCTCGTCGGTGTCAGCACCGACGATATCTTCTCTACCGGGAGATCCTCGTTCACCATGACCATTTGGAGATACTTCATTAGTGCCTCTTGATGGGACGTGGACCTCTTAATCAACTCCAAGATGGAGATTCGGGCAGGCGTCTTGTCCAGATGTTTTAGAAGATCATATTATGTCCCGGGGATGGATTCCTCTAACTGCTCTTCAGTTCCTTTCTCTTGTTGGGACTTTTCTGGACTTTGACCGTTCTGGGGAAAAACTCGGTGGAAGATCCTTCCACTTCGGAGCACCATGGCTTGTTGCTTTGGTTGCACCTCGATGGGGTTAGGTATGGGTCTTATCAGAGGTTTAAGTGGGTGAGGGATGGTTGGCGGAGCGGAGGTGATGATGGGTGTAGGGATCCTGATGAGGGGTTTGTTTGGGAGAGATGGAGGCGGAGTGGACGACACCTGTGATGGATGGTGGATGATGAGAGGTTTCGAGGGTAGGGGTGAAGGAGTGGCGGAGGTGGATGGGGCCTCGGATGTGTGAGGCAAAATTAGGGGTTTTGAGGGTGTAGGTAGAGGTGTGGTGGAGGGCTGGACCGGGAGGGAACTGGCGACGGGGGAGCGGATAAGAGGGCTTGATGATTGTGGTACAAAAAGAGGTCCACTCGGGGGTTGTGACGTGGTTCGAGCAGAAAGAGGTGCCGACCGGATGAGGTGAGGGGGTTGGCTAGGAGCGTGCTGGGCAACAAGAACGGAGGTGCCCTCCGCGTGCCAACCTTGCCCTCTTCCGATTTCTGGGAAGGAAGAGATGGGGTTGACTTACTGATTGGGTCGTTGGTGCTCCGGAAGTGGGTTTTGAACAATGCCCATATTCGGTTGTTGCTGTGGGACCTGCTGAGGTTATTGTTATTGTTGTTGTTGTTGTTGTTGTTGTTGTTGTTGTTGTTGTTGTTGTTGTAATTGCGGCCTGGGGGGAGGTCTCCTTGCCTTCAAAGTGGCGACAACTCTCCTCATTTCATCCCAATCAATTAAGTGTCCATCATTCATATCATAAATGTAGTCCTTAAAATCAAAGCAGTTCTCCACTGTATGGCCCGGCTGCCTATGGTAAACATAATATCTGGACGTGTCAACATTCAGCGGCCATATGGGTCTCTCTTTGGGCAAGACGAGTGAATTAACAGCCATGAGAGCATTAAAGATATCCGGTAGTGATTCCGACAATGGTGGGTAGTGAGCTCTCTTCGGGCCAATCGGCCTTGCCTGTTGTTGTGGGGGGCCGTAGTTCCCCGGGGGTGGAACATGATGGTACTGAGCAGGTGGCTGTTGTTGTTGTTGGGGATGGAAGGGTCGTGCCACATTGTTCTGATAGAAGTTATTTTGTAGGGGAGGACGATAGGGTTGCTGACCCTGTTGGTTCTGATGGAAGGGGAGTGGTAGGGCTTGTGGAGGCCTGGGGTCGGCCTGCTGGTTAGGATTGCCAACTGCACTCACCTGCTCATTTGTCACTACCCCTTCTGTCACCCCACCTTGGACACCAATGCCCGGCTTCCTAAACACCCTCGACTTTGGTGGCTCGAACATATGCATGAGAGGGGAATCTTTCAGTTGTGTCTGGACATACCGAGCCCTCTCGTACAGTTCCTCCATGGTGTTAAGTTTGTTCATTGCCAGGATATGCCTAAACTGGGGGGTTGCATTTGATATAATCATCTTCACCTGCTCTGGCTCTGAGATGGTATCCTTTATCCTCTCTGCCAGGGACCTCCATCTATCGGCATACTGGACGAAATCTTCGTCCGACTTCATTTTTTCGGCGACCAGGTCGGTGATAGAAAGAGACTGGCCAACCCGGTCCCGGTACCTCTGTAGGAACTTCCTCTGAACCACGTCGAAGTCCTCAGCCTCACTTGGCTCTAGGGCGTAGAACCATTCCAACGCAGGGCCATCTAATGATCTCCTAAAGAGGTATGCCAAGGATCTTTTATCATTCTGCCAGAACGAGGACTCATACATGAAGTCCTTCAAATGGGTAAAGGGGTTGCCAGTGCCATTGTACCTACGGTACGTGGGCATCTCAGAAGGGGGACGGCGAAACATTGGTAGGACAGGCAGAGAAACTTTAGGGGTGGATTTTACATCCACCATTTTCTGTAAGTTTCGGAATTGCTCATCCATCTTGTTTAGCTTGTTCAAGAGGGACTGGGTGAACGGGTCAATTGGTGAAGGTGGCGCTTGCCACGGAGAAGCGGTAGGCCTCCCGGAGGCCTGAGAAGGAAACCTAGGACAGGAAGGGTATTGGGGTATACCAGTGGATAGGCCCGGTTGGATTGGTGTTTGAATGGCGGCTGGCGCCGAAGATTGGGAGGGGAATTGGAAGGAGGGAGGCTGTTGATTTGCCTGCCCAAAAAGTGAGGGGGAGGGAATGGCCTGTACAGACTCTTGGACAGGAGTAGCAGCCGGATTCGGCTCCGTGGGAGAGGGGGAAACCGATTTCCCTTTCAGAATGGCCTGGAAGGCCTGGAGTTGCTCAGGGTTGAGCTGGGTGTTGGCAAGGACACCTAACAGAGAGGAGATGTCCTGAGGGGAAGATGTATCCCCGACAACATTCGGCACCTCATGTGAGGGCTCGTGGGATGGACCGGCGTCCATGGCGTAGACATGGGGCTCACCTTGGTAGCCCTGGTCCGGGCTGTATTCTATGTAAGAGCCATGACCTGGGTCATGCATTTGGGGCTCATAGCCGAAGGCGTTAGCCTCGAGAGCATCGTAATTATACTCGGCCATCCTTAACACTTTTCCAGAACGTAATAACATACACCAGCATACAAGTAGCAGAGATTAACACACAAGTAGATGCTTTATGTCCCCTTTTTTTGTTTTGGTTTGTTTTCTTTTTTTTCTCTTTTTTTGTTTTTTTTCCTTTTCTCTTTTCACAGACGAGGAGTTCACGCAAAAGACAGGACCCTAGATAGAATTTTGGCCATCGCCGTGTCAGCTAAGGTCGCTCGCCTCACCACGAATGGGTAACTAAACTCCGGGGAACTTCAGTGGTACAACCTGCCCAGTGAACGAAGAGGGAATCCTTCGCTGTCGGGGACTTACAGAGGTCCCGATGAAGGAGATCCTAGTCCGTCGAGAGGAATTCCCGAACGGAGAGTCCTTCCTTCACCGAGAAAAGGTGATCCTTAGAAAAGGTAAGAGAAAGGGGGGAAATGCATGTAATGCAGTGCAGTATAACTAAGATATGTGAAACACAAACAAAGCAAGGAGAACAGGGATTATGCAGGACAAAATAGAACTAAAAAACTTTAACGAGAATAGAACTTCAGACAGGACAGAACTAAACAGATTCAGGATCAGAACTTATTGCAGGACAGGACAGAACTAAACAATCTCACAAGATCAGAACTTATGCAGGATGGGACAAAATTTAAATAATTTTTACAAGAACAGAGTTTATGTGGGATAGATTAGAACTAGACAATTTATCACAGGATAGAACTTATGTAGAATAGAATAGACATAAATAATTTCCACAATATAGAACTTATGCAGGACAGAGTATAACTAGACAATTTCCACAAGATTGAAACCTATGTAGGAAATGGAACTAAACAAATTTTCACAAGAATAGAATTTAAATAGGGTGGAATAGAACTAAACGAATTTTCACAAGGTAAAGGAAAATAGGAAATATACCTGATAGAGCACCATTGAGTTTTTTTTCTTTCTTTTCTATCTTCTCCCATTTTTTTTTCTTTTCTCAATTTGGGGATGCCAGATGGGAAGTGCCTTTGGGAGAACACGTCCACTTGTCAGGACGTGTCCGCACAACGACTGACAGTTGCTGAGGGCGATGACGCTGAGTACGCACCCGGGGCTCCAGGCACGCCCTCGAGCTGAAGCCCGTTTTTAGAAAACAACGGAAAGAAAGGGAACAACGTGAATCTCTCAAGAAATCAAGGGAATCAGGGGGAAGTGCACGAGGTGCACGAGGGATAAACGCAAAGTAAGGTGCTGCTTGGAGCATGACTGTAGCGCACGCGAGCGCAATGGGGAGGGGCACACGTGGGTGTCAATGGGAAACTGTAGCGTACGTGGGCGCAATAGAGAAGGGCACACGCGGGTGCCAAATCACACGGGTAACCGAACGGAAAGCAAAAGATGTCCCACCGTGATCGCCAAGAGATGTGGACGGACGTTACGGGGTTAACAAGAGGGGAAAGAAAATACGCTGTCGGGACGAGAGAGAGTGCGCAAAAGGTCCCGGAGAGGGTTGTCTCTACCGGGCTCGAACGACGAAAATATACGGAACGAGAAAACTCACGGAATGGAAATGCACAATGAAATGAATTGACATAAGGAAATTACAGAATGGAAACCACCGCGAGGAATTACTTCCGTCCACGGGGTTTAAACAGAAATTAAAAGAACAAAATTACGGATTGAAAAGGCTCCGCGAGGAATTACTTCCGTCACGGGAACCTTCGTGAGGAATTACTTCCGTCGCAGGATTTAGACAGAAATTAAAGTAATGAAAATGACATAATGAAAAGGCTTCGCGAGGAATTACTTCCGTCACCGGAACCTTCGTGAGGAATTACTTCCGTCGTAGGATTTAGACAGAAATTAAAGAAATGAAATGACAGAATGAAAAGGCTCCAGGAGGAATTACTTCCGTCACGGAAATCTTCGCGAGGAATTACTTCCGTCGCATAATTTAGACAGAAATTAAAGAAATGAAATGACAGAATGAAAAGGCTCCGCGAGGAATTACTTCCGTCACGGGAACCTTCGCGAGGAATTACTTCCGTCGCAGGAACCTCCGCGAGGAATTACTTCCGTCCACGGGGTTTAAACAAAAGGAAAAGGTAACAGAAAAGAAAGGGGGAGGGGGATGTGATCGCCAGGGGTTGAGAACCCCACGGGAAAGCTGTGATCGCGTTCACCGTCGGAGTGGGAGCAGTGCGGGTCCTCTCTTCCTCTTCTGTCGGCCGGCCGACGAAGAGGGCTTCCTTCGGTTACCCTGATTTTGTTATTCTTTTCTTTTTTTTGTTTTAGCTTTTGTTGTTGTTTTTGGTTTTTGTTTGTGTTGCCTTTATTATTTTTATTCTTTTATTTCTTTTAGAGAGACATGCGAAGATGACGAAAGAAATCGAGATGTAAAAGATAGAGAAAGAGAGTGAGATATAGAGAATTAAAATTATGAAAGACCACTGGGAGAATATATATAGAGAGAGAAAGACTCTTTTTTTAGATAAAAAAAAATAGAGAGGGACGGGGGTGGAGACTTAACAATAAATAACAATAGCAAGAGAGGGAACTAGAATAAGATGGTGAAGGTGATGGTCGGGTACCTCAAAATAGGAGGGATGGTCGCGTTTCATCCCCGAACTGGGGATCACGTGAGTTCCTCTTCCTCCTCTTTCGGCCGGCTGAGGGAGGGGGCTTTCCTTTGATGATTCCCCTTGCAAAAGAAGACGAAATAATGAATCAGGATAACGATAGTGCAGCATCAATCCCTTGTGATGAATATGATGAAGACATGAACAAATACATACATGATCGAGACTGTTTTAAACCCCATTTGGACACCAAGGGTAGATGGATGATATGATGAATAAGTAAACAAGACTTTCTCGGGGAGAGAAATGTGATATGGATAATGCATGCATACAATGTAACTAGCGGAATAAAAATAAAACAGGGCAAAAGGAGATGAGAAAGCTTATTGGGGGAAGTTGTTGACGGGCTTTGGACGAACTCCTTCAGGATAGGGACGGAGCGAATGCACAGCACTGTGGAATGGCTTTCCTCGCACACTCGAACGCCCAGGAACTGGACTTTCTTTATTTCATGGGCCTCAACACAGACCGAACCGGAACCTCTCTTTTCAATCCGAACAGACCCCTACACACACTCACAAACGCATACGTACACAAACATACAAACATACATACATGTATACGCATGTATACATAGCTATATGCTATTTATTCAACTATGGAGAGAAAATGATGAGAATAGCAAGAATAAAAGTGGGCACGTACTACAAATAATAATAAAAAAATATGAATATGAGAATATGTATACGGGAGAGATAAAGAACGAGAGGGTTAGAGAGAGAAAGATGGTGAGAGAGAGAGAGAGAGGGCTTTCCTTTTTTTTAGTGATCTTTTTTGCAAGAAATTTAAGAAAAGATAATGCAAATGGAGATAGAAAATGGTGAGAGGTGAAAGGGCTTAGAAAGAAATAATAGGAATAGAGAGGGAAAACGTAAAGATAGGGGAGGATGAGGGCTTTATATTAATAGGATTATATGTAAAGAATATACCTATCACGTGTGTGCATGGGTGTTAGAGAGAGAGGGGGGTTAGAGAGATGCCGTGAGAGAAAGGGGGGGTGCGATGGGGGAGAGAAGAAAAAGGGGGGAGATTTGATAATATACACATATGTATATATATGTTAACAAGAGAAAGAGAGAGAGAGGGAGAGGAAGAGAGAGATAGAGAGAGGATGAGAGAGATCGTAGGAGGGAGAGAGAGAGAGACGGTGAGGGAGAGATCGTGGGAGGAAGAGTGAGATAGAGAGGGGATGGGGTGAGGTTTTAATAATAATAAAATATATTTATTAACATGTATATACTATACAGAGAGAGAGAGAGAGACCGTGAGGGGGAGGGAGTTAGAGGGAGAGAGAGAGGAACCGTGAGAGGGGGAAAAATAGGGAGAGAGGGAAAGAGATAAAGAGGAATTAAAAAAAGAAAGAAAATGTATAAAAGAGAGAGAGAGATCGCGATCGGGAAGAGAGAGAGAGAGAGAAGGAGAGAGAGAAAGAGAAGCCGCGGGAGAGAGAGAGAGAAAGAGAGAGATCGCGGCGGGAGAGAGAGAGAAGAGAGATGGAGAGAGGGCGGGGGGACGAGAGAGGTGGCGACGAGGAGGGAGGCGGACGGCGTCGAGGAGGGCGTCCGGTGCGGTCGCGGCGGCGATGCAGTGAGGGAGGGAGCAGAGCCGGTAACGGCGTGGGCGGAGCGGCGGCTCGCGTGGCGGGCGGCGGACGATGGAAGTCGGAGGTGGAGGTGCCCGATGAGACTGCTGCGGGGAGCGGCGTCCGGCGTGGAGGCTGTCGAGGGCGTGGTCGGCGGACGACGGCGGGGCGCTCCGATGGCAACGGTGGGGTGCAAGTGAGGGTGTTGTGGGCGACGTAGAGGGAGGTGGTCGCGGCAGGGAGGCCGGCGGCAGTGGCGAGGGGTGTAGGTGGGGAGCGGAGGTTCACGACATAGGTGCTTGCATGCGAGGGGTGGAGGCTCGTGGCGATGGTTGCAAAGGGGATATGGAGCTGCCGGAGTTGGGAGAGTTGGCCGGCGGGAGGCTGGTTGTAGTGTCACAGTGTGCAGGTGGGAAGACAGGGAGAGAAGGAAGGTCGACAGGGAGGTCCTAGCAGTGGGGAGAGGGTGGTCGTGGCGAGGTTGGCGGCTTGGGGTGCGGGCGACTGGGATGAGAGAATAAGGTGGGGCTTCACGGTGGTGGCGGACAGTTAGAGAGAGAAAGGTGGGAGAGTGGAGTGGCCGGCCGGAGGAGGGTGCAGCGTCGTGGGAGGGCGGCCGGAGGGCGTGGAGACGGTCGCGTGCGGCGGGGTTAGCTTCACGGTAGTGGCGAGTGACAGTGGGAAAGGCTCAGGTGGAGGTGGTAGAGAAGGTGGGGGAGAGGGAGGTGGTGAAGGGAGTGGAGTGGCTGCTGTGGGCGACGGGGTTAAAGGGAGGGGTTCAGTGCGACGGCAGTGGCGACAGCAGTGGCGGGCGACGTGGGGGGGCGTTGGCAGTGGTGTTGGGGAGATGGGAGAGATGCTCACGGGAGGTGGAGGCGGTGTACGTCGTGGGTGAGAGGGAAGAGAGGGGGCGGTAGGAGTTTTAGGGAGAGAGCGAGAGAGGTGGGATGGCCGACGGTTGTGTGTGAAGGAGGTCAGAGGAGAAACCGGGGGAATGGAGAAGATGGCCGTGGCTTGCGATTGGAGGGGAGAATGGGAGAGGGAGAGAGAGGGAGTGGGGTGGGTGTAATGAATGGGGGAGACAAGATCCAAGAAATTAGGAGGGATTTAAGGAGAGGAGTTAATAAAAATAAAAGAAAAAATATTTATTTTATCTTTGTTTAGAGATGGGCCCAAGTCATTTATATTTATCAATATTTGCATATGTGTTTATTTATACAAAATAAATGATGGGCCACCTATTTAGTGTTATTATATATTTTATCCTTTTTATTTTTGTTTGTATATATACATTTATATATATATATGTATATATATATATATATATGGTAGAATGGGCCAAGCCCATTAGAATTGCTTTTTTTTTGGTTTAATGTAAATTTTGAACAAGAATGGGCCAAGTCCATTGAAATTTTCTCTTTCATGTATATGTGTATATATAGAGGAGAATGGGCCAAGCCCGTGAGGGTTGATTTGTTTTTTTTTTTGAAAAAAAAAATTGTTAACAAGAGTGGGCCAAGCCCATCAAAATCTTTATTTGTCCCCCCCCATTCCTTTTTAACATTAAGAGATGGGCCAAGCCCATTGACATTTTTATCTTCTTGTGTAGGAGAGGAATGGCCACAAGCCCATTACCGAGGGTTTCGCTCATTTTGACAAACAACACTTGACTTTCCGCGAGATCGAATAAAAGATTGGAAATCATTCAAATGGTTTAACTGTGTGAGCCACTTTGGGGCGTCTTGGCGTAATACGGGATATACTCAGCATAATGCTAAAATGTTGTGTCTACACTGAGTGTTCAGCCGGTCGAGGATGAGTTTCCAACATTGAGGTCGATGGCACTCCCGGCGACTGTGCAAGTGTTTCCATGGTGGCATGGACGTGGCTTTCTCGACAGCATTGTCGTGGTTCTTCCCATAGCTATGCTAGTGTTTTACAACGGTGTGGTTCAGTGGTGGTTTCTGTCAGCGAGGACGGATTGCACGACAGAGGTGTCGTAGGTTTTCTCGGTAGTGTGACCGTAGTTCCACCACGAATCGACGGACCCTACTAGAGGTCATCTCCTTGTGTTGAGAGTCGGAGTAGCGTAGAGCCACCGTAGTTATGTCATTTACTGTTCTTGCCACTGCTGTCATTATTATTATTGTTGCTGTTGTTGTTATTACCGTTGTTACTATTTACCGCTGTTGTTGTGGTGGGGGATCTGCGGGACCCCTACTGAGCCAATGAGATGAGGCTCACTCCTTATTTTTCAGGTGCAGCACTTTTCCTCGGAGTGGTGCAGCGCGCGAGCAGTCACTAGTTGCCAGCTTGCCAATGCTGGGGTATGTCCTGTGGCAGTGTACGTTTCTTTCCTTGTTGACTGTACTTGTGGACTGGACTCTGTAGTTAAATTGTTTAATTAAAAAATGTTAATTCTATATTTAGCTCTATAATTTAATTTCTGCAATTGTTTCAAATTTCAATGCATCTCTACAACATCCAAATAACCCTTCCAAGCCTCCCAGCTCGTGGGTGATGACATAGGATCCGAATGGTATCGGGCTCCTCTCGGTATCAAGATTCTAGGTCGTTACAATGCTTCCCCTTCATAACAATCCGAGCACCTTTAATGAGCTTGAACAAGTCACTGCCTGGAGTTGCTGACAGCACAAGTCTAGACTTCTCTAAATAACTCAGAGATATCATATTCTTTTTCAGTTCTAGAACATGCTTGCCATCTCCTAGTGTCCTGATGATGCCATCATGCATATGGATTCTGATGTTCTCAATACCCACCATTTTGCAAGGGTGATCATCACTGAGTACAACTGCTCCACCCTCATAGCAGTAGGTGTCAAACCATTCCCTATGTGGACAATAATGGAACGAGCATTCAGAATCTATGGTCCAAAATGTAAGAAAAGAATCATTACCTGATGATGCTACCAGGAGTTCTACATCATCTACTAACACTTCTGCATCACCAGATCTATCTGCTGCTACATTTGTTGAATCATCCTTAACTACCCTCTTTTCCTCTACTTTCTGCTTCAGAAGAGGACAATCTCTTTTGTAGTGTGCCTTCTGATGGCATTTATAGCACTCTACCTTCTTAGCATTTGATGTGGACCTTCCTCTGTTCTTTGCCCGATTTTTATCCTTGTATCTTCTACGATTTATGTCTTTGGCTATCAGACCTTCAGAAAGAGGTTCATTTCTGTTGCATCTCCTCCTTGTCTCATTTGACCTGAGGACTGTAGTAACTTCTTCAAATGACACAATCTCCTTGCTATATATCAGAGTCGTGATCAGATTATCAAATGAAACAGGTAAAGAACATAACATCATGATAACTTTATTCTCATCATCAAATCTAATCTCAAGCTTTCACAGATCGTTGATGATCTGATTAATCTTGTTGATGTGTTGAATCAAATCTCTTTCTTCACTCACTCCTTCTTCAGGAATAACTTGTTGGTGACGCTCTTGGCCATATACAGTGTCTCCAGCTTTTTCCATAATCTCTTTGATGTCTTCTCTATCATCACATCATATAGGAGTGAATTTGTAAGATATCTGGATTGCACTGAAAGCCATCTGCTCCAGTTCTTCCCAATCCTCCTAGTCCAATTTGGTAGGTTTTTCTCCTATCAAGGCCCATGTTGACTCTTTGTTGAACTAGCAGATCTTTCACTCTCATCTGCCATAGATTGAAATTTCCCTTATTATTAAACTTGTTGAACTCATCCTTCATCAGTTCACTTATCTTTAAGCATGTATCGTATATTTGTGCAGAACTTGTCGCTTTGATACCAATTTGTAGAGAAAATAATTCTTCACAACGGAACCTCACCGTCCTCACTTGTATTAGAAGACAATAACGACAGATCACAAATATAAAAACGAAGATGCACGGAAAGAGAGAAAAAGAGAAAGAAGATGAAAGAAAGGGGGGGAGAGAGAGAGAGACATCATATAGGTATTTTTGTGGTTCGGTTGATCATATTGCTTCCCTACGTTCACATAATCTTAATCAACTTTCTTTTCTACACTAATCACCAAGAACATCTATACAGGTTATCAATATGCCTCTATCTTTCCCTATTCCCAATACATCATATATATATATATATATATATATATATATATATATATATATATATATATATATATATATATATATATATATATATATATATATATAAAAGAACCCCAAGCACTATCTGATATATATTCTATAATTATTACATGGGAATATTCCCCCAATTATTGACCATTCGGCCCTATCCAATAATTGGTTACAACGGTAACGTCACCCTTATCCAGACTCCTTACCGTGCACACATGACTAGGAAGAATCGTCCACCTTATGTATGTGCGTGTGTTAAGTTTCTTTTATCCGACAAAACGACAACATCGTTTTCATCGTTATTGGATTGGCTATCCGAATCCTCTCATGTTAGCATTACTATTATTAGATTGTGATTTTCGGATATTAGCCGCTTGAATAGTCTTTTGGAATAAATAACTTATTTGTTTGTTTTGTTGGGCCCCAAGCCCATCAACTACATATATGAACTTAATTGTGATCCCCAAGAAATCTGCAATTGTCCGCTTTATCTTTCTTATCCAGTGTTGGTATCCTCACGTTAATTTGTACGATGCAGCAACCGCTAATTCTCCAGTTATATGAGAGAGCAAGGATCGATGAGGGTTGCAATCTAACATATATATATATATATATATATATATATATATATATGGTTTTAACTTGTCGAATAGAAATATGAACACCAATTAATGGGCGGATGTACGTAAACACAGTTGCGTTGATGAGTGTTCACGGCCGGCCATTGAAGAGTACACATTGTAAAGATAGCAAATGCTAAATGCCGAATGAAACTGGCACAACATTCGCCTTCTCGCCCATGTGAACTGTATATCCCCGGAGGATATTTCCAACCTTCAACATTTTCGTGAGAAAGAGACAAAACTTGGTTAAGATAAATGGAATGCAAGTGTATAAAAAAATACATAAAAAAGAGTAGTTTTCATAGAGTTCCACTTACTGCACGTCCATCGGTACAAGTAAAAGAGTTCTTTTTTAAATATATATATATATATATGTGTGTATATATATATATTGGTTCTCATCTTGACTTATATGTTTGTAATGTCTAATCAAAAATTGAACGGTTAAAAAAGATTTTTTTAAAAAAAAAATCCAGCATCCTCTTCAACCCAAAATAATGGGTGGGTCAACCACTTTGGGCCCATTTAACACTTGTGATCTTTATTTTGAAAAATGTTTTCAATTGTCCAATCTTTGATCGATAAAAACATATAAATTTGATTGAGATCGACCAAGCTAGAACAAAAAATTACATTTTCACTGCACCGCGGCAGATAAAACTCCTTTTCATGTCACCCACATTCCATGTAAGCCTGTCAGTATGTATTTTTAGAAAACTATAACTACCTCCTTTGGAAAGGGAGATGATAAATTCCTTGAAATTTGAATTGACACCCACAATTTTTCCTTAAGTATTTAAATTGTCTCCCAAGATAAACAAGAAAAAAAACGTTTAAATTTCAAGAGCATCTACTCATCGGCCACTGGGTATAATATAAAAGACTGCAAAATACTGTAATTAAACTGGCATATATTTTGTGTCACACAAAATTTAACTATGTTTTATTTCAAACAAACAACCCCTTATTGGATTTTTTTTCGCATCAATTATAATTTCCCATCTGTTGGACAACTATTTTAGTCAAATTCATCACCTACCCTATGCATGAAGTCACAGATGAAGATGGTAAAACCTAAACCTCTGATCTCCCCACGCGAAGGTGTTCAGTTGGTATGGCATTCACACCACTATTGACGAGTGATGCATGGGCCTTAATCAACTTAAAAGAGTAATACTTATGGTACACTCGGGTTTACTACATAATTTTAACATAAGGTGAGTTTTTAATTATTTTTATTATATGTCGGGATTTATCGTAATAATGTTTCGTGAAACATCTCAGTTAATTACACATCGAGAGGTTGCATTTATAATATTTATTATTTTTTTAATTTTTTTAAGTGACTGGCGTTGTCGAGTTAACTTGACGTGTCGATCACGTCATCAGCTGACGTGCGTAGGAGTCACACACACACAAAATAATAATCATTTTTACTACTCACAAGGGAATTTTTTTTACGTGACTCTCACGTCACGTCATCTGATAACGTGGTCGACACATCAAATTAACTTGACATGAAATTAACTAAAAAAATTAATAAATAATAATAAATAATATATGTGTAATGCTCGTATATGTAATTAAGTGGAGTGTCGCACAAATCATTACTCTAATAAATAAATGTGTACGTACAGGGCGCGCTACGGTCACATGGCAAACAAAATAATAATTTTTAAAAAATCAGACGTTCTTAACGGTCCAAAAGTGATCTATCCATTGATTTTTTTTATTTTAATATTTTTTAGCCATCCATATGTATCTTGTATGAAGCGTATCTCAAGTAGGTTCCGAAATTAACACATAGTTAAAAAAACAAAGCACAATCGAGGTGTCCAATAAACCCGAGCGGGTAGCCCTTATTACCTGTAAACTTACGAGCCAATCAACAAATGACATCCCGTATCCATTAGTTTATATGCGGGGGCTGCTATGCCGAGGCGGAGAGAGTCTCCAAGATCTTGAAAGTTTTCCATTTAATATCATCGAAACATGAAGAACAATCCGGAATTCTCCATTACCAATCAGCAGAGTCACCATTTTTCATACGTACTCCAAGCTGGTACGATGGGGGAGGTGATGGGGTTCACAACAGCCACAATTATTATAGACGATTAGATCCAATTAACACGTGGAGAAATGAGTATAATAAGAAAGGCGGGAAAAAGATAGCCGTTGGAGTGGGTCGTTGGCGAGGGGCGTACTTCGGCGGTGGCACGCGGGGGTGGGAGGGAACGTGGGCGGCTATGCGCCCGCCGGAGGAGGGGCCACGAGAAATAAATAAATTGAGATATCTGCTTCGGCGCCCGTAGAATAATGTTTGTGGCCCGGGTCTACTAGATGCATGCACGTATGAGAAGATTAGATTGGCATCCTCTTATCACAAAATAACTAAAAATTTAACCTGTTTGAAATTTCTGAGATATAGAGTAATAATATTATGATTTGCATAAGAAGAGAGTAATAATATTACAATTGACGTAAGAAGAATATCAAAGGTGGAAGCCAAAGAGAAAATAGAGAGGTAAAACTAGAGATAGAAGAGGATAGGGACGTCTTAGTCTTTTTTTAAAAAAGTGTGAATTGTAGCATTGTTAATATATATTTAGGAACATGCTAAAATTGTTATAATAATATTTTTTGGGGGATTTTTAGTTTTAAGCTCTTCAAAAAAATGAAATTAAAAAAGGATCCCGCTAATCTATCTATTTACTCAAAAACACTCACAATCTTTTTCGTTACGGAAAAAATCTCCTATAATTTGTCACCGTGGAGTAAAATATGATTAGACTAACTTAATCATAGTTGAGTCTAACTAGAGAAATAAAAAGATCATAATACCCTTTTTTAATCGCAGAGAGAGAGAGAGTACCGAAGGGGGTCTCCCCCTCTTAGGTGCTTCTGGACTGGAGTGATTGCTGTGGATCGTTTGGGAGTGACTAGCGGGGGCTTCCATCCGAAGGCGAATGAGGAGGGTGAACAGGGAGGTGGAAGTGGCGGTCAGGTAGGGGGGAGTGGCAGGCGAGTCCAGCGTCGACTGGGCAGTACAGGGTCAAGGGCACAACTTCGGACTGGACTGTCCAGGACAGAGACGCGTGGGACTTTTACAGGGAGAAGAAAGGGAGAAATAGGAAGAAGAAGAGAGAGACTCTAGTGAAAAGGGAGTCGGGAGGGTGGAGGGTTGCGAGCTCACCGGAGGGAAGAGTGGGGCTAGGAGAGTTGGGGGTGCAAGCTCGCTGGAGCGGGGGAGGGGGGCCGAGAGTGTTGGGGGGTGCAAGCTTGCTGACGGCCCCCTCTCTCTCTCTCTCTCTCTCTCTCTCTCTGTGCCGTAGGCTGAGCAGCCGGCGAGTCTCCCCTCTACTCTCTCTGTCGGAGGCAAAGCGGTCGGGGTCTCTCTAATTTAAAAAATATTTAAGAGCTTAAAACCAAAAATCCCTAATTTTTTTCTAATGCACGAGATTGATGGAATGCCATCGTATATGATATCAAAATTACTACACATGTAATACAAAAATATTACGGAAGTACTCTCTTTGTCACTCTTTTTGTCACCTTCTCATCTTTTACGGTCCGATTTAAGAATCAGGCCATCAAAATAAAAATGGCAGAAAAGATGATGAAAAAAGTTAGTACCACAACATTCCTTTCACGTCATCATGTGGCATCGTCTTCTGTGAGGAAGGCATTTAAGGTGTAATTTTGTAAGGCCACCATTTTTATGATTCAAGAATGTACTACGAACCGTAAGAAGAAAGCTTCATACAGTTGAGCTCACACCAAACAATGACTTCGAAGTCTTCAAAATGAGATTACACAATCGCACAGCAAAGGCAAATTTAGCCGCCGTTTATTGTTCTTGGGTCCTAAAGAAGCTTAGCTGACTCCAGGTGGCTGCATCATTTCAGCTGACCATCCATCACCAAGGCTTGGATGAACACTCTCTGTGTAGCAAGGCCGAGAATCCCAGTCTACACGGTTACACAAACAACAAAATTTAGCTTCCATGAATTTATTCTTCTGGGGTTCTGAAGATGATTAGCTGACTTCAACTGGTTGCATCTTCTCGGCTTCTTCCCTTAGCTCTTGGAACAAAACAGAGGACAAGTATCTTTCCCCAAAGCTCGGATGAACAGTCTGTATGTGGGAAGGTCAAGAAACTCAATTAGTCACCGGGTACTGGTATTGTAGAGATAAGAGTACATGCACAACGGCAAAGGAAGTCATACCACAATAAGTTTGCCTCTGTTCTCAGGCCTTCTCGCCAGTGTAAGTGCACCCACCGTATTGGCTCCGGAGGATATTCCAACCTTCAGCACAAGTGAAATTAAGAGACAAACATTGGCTAAGAAAATAGAATGTAAGAGGTACCTATATGACATGATACATCTATCAACATCTCATGACATGCTGTCGTTGATCTGGAAACAGGCTTAACTAGAGTAATTAAGTTGCACGTTCAACAGCAACCAGAGATTGTGCCTTAACAAAACAGTACCATAGAGATCCTAAAAGATCACAGAGTTTTTAATTTTCTACCCTAAGGCTTATAACATCAAACAGATAAAAGGACAGTAAACCCGTTTAAATATTACCAGAAGGCCCTCTTTCACAGCCAGCTCTCTAGCCATCTTCACGGCATCCTCACTTCTCACCTGCCACACGCTTCAAAAGTGTTATTTGCCGCTCAAATCATTGAAAAGATAAAAGAGTGATTTATAGGAACCATAGGATGAGTTACCTCAAGAACACCATCCAGAATATCCATATCCAAGATCTTTGGCTTGAAACCAACCCCAGTTCCAGTAATTGAATGAGAACCTGATGCACCCAACCGTACTTTTGTTTAGGTATTAAATTGGTAGGCAATTTGAAGATAATCTGAGATTACAAAGAATAAATTTCACCTGGCTTGCCCCCATTCAATACATTACTTTCAGCAGGCTCTAGGCCATAAATCTAGCAAAATGGAGAGGCAAATAGGGAAAATCTGTTAAGTATGGGAGCCTTGGAAAAAAAGTGTAGTTCATATTAGCATTTTCTGCTCATCCAAATTCAGGTGCCCAATCTAAAGACAATTTTGAGTATGTACCTTCACATTTGGGTTCTTTTCTTTTAAGTATCTCCCAACACCTGACACGGTGCCTCCACTCCCTACACCCATCACAAAGATGTCCACTTCACCAAAGGTATCCTCCCAAATTTCTGGGCCAGTAGTCTCATAATGTACCTGTTTGGGTTTGGTTTCTTAGATTCGGCAGAGAGTCTTACAAAACCAAACTAGAGAAATATGGAATAAATTGTTACCTGAGGGTTTGCAGGATTCTCAAACTGTTGAAGCATGTAGGCATCTGGGTAAGATTCCATGAGCTCATAAGCTTTCTTAACTGTGCCTCCCATCCCCTTTGCAGGATCAGTGAGCACCAATTCAGATCCAAACGCTTTCATGGTCACCCTCCTCTCAATACTTGTGTATGATGGCATAGTCAGGATAAGCTTGTAACCCTTCAAGGCTGCCATGAAGGACAATCCAATCCCCATGTTACCTGATGTTGGCTCAATCAAGACTGTCTGTTGAAATAGCCAGCACATCTTAGTAAGAGAAATATAATCAATCCGTGAGACTCCAGTATTTTTGCCAGGTTTTAACGGCAATTTCAATTGTTAATTAAGTGTTAAGATATGCCTCTTCCATGTGTCCATCATAGCTAAACAAACACACATCTCGCCGGAACATCCTCTTGAAATGCAAATGAAGTAGCATTTATTAGATCAAAGCTTTAATTAGTGAACTCGTTTCTACTTATTGCTCAAACAATCTAGAAATCATTTGGCTTAGTTGGATGCAACTACAGATTCGCTAGTATCAGTGTATGTTCATTTGGGACACGGTAAGTTTGATGATAGCCTTCACATCCTCTTTTCACCTACTTATCATTCTTCTTTATACGAGGCAATTACCTCCTACTATCTTTAGTCCACTAGAAATTTACTAAAAGGGAATCTCATGTCACCTTGCCTGGGGTTATCAACCCCTTCCTCTCTGCATCTGCTATCATCGCAAGAGCTGGTCTGTTATCATCATACAAAAACCAAATTAAGACGCACCCACTTGTAAAATTGATCAATAAATTCTTGAATCCACCGTAGTGCTCCACAGATAGAGCAAAGTAGTGGTGTGAGGAGGAACACCCCAGAGTGTTACCTGTCTTTGATGCTGGAACAGGGCTGCATCATCTCAAGCTTGGCGGCCACATGAGCCTCACACCCCTCAGACACCTTGTTAAGGTAGACCAGGGGTGTCCTCCCTATAACCTGCCCACAGCTCACCATGCAGAAACCCAAGACCTCAGAAATTCCTCAATGCCCTGCAGAAATGATAAAAGGAGCAGCCTTTTTGCATGTGTCAGGGAATTCACCTGGGAGACGTCCTTCTTCACATTGATCCGAGACAGGTCCCGCGGACCTATGGCCGCCGGCGGGACGGCCACTGCGGAGCACCGAGTCTCCAGCCTCCGCCTCACCTGGAAACGAGGGCGACCCCCGCCGCCGCAGCTGAACCCACTACCCAGCGCCAGCGACATAGCCATCTGTGGCGACGCGCGCACCTGGCTACACAGTGACAACACCACTCTAGAATTCGCACAAGGAGAAGCTCTCTTCCCAGTGGCAAACGCCAATCTATAATGCACACGAGCAGATGGCAAGCATGCCTGCCCCCCCCCCACCCCCTCACGAACATATATAACATGGTAAGGCAGTGGGTTCAGTGCACCAAGGCAGGCTGCTTTTGAGGGGCTGCTACGGCATCTCTTTGTGCCACATTACGTGCATCACTGTGCGAAGGGCGGGGGCAGGCAATGGTACGTAGAGACGTGTTGCAGAACGGAAGTGCCCGGGGTGGCAGGCCAGGCGGGCGATGCACTGCATGCAGGCAAGCGGGTGGGAGATGGGAGGGAGCAGCCATGCTGTTTTGTGTAGGTCGTTATCTGGTGCAGGTTTGAAAGAAAGCAACTTCCGCTGATCACTTTGGCCCTCTTTGATTGGGAGAATAAGGCCGGTAATCTGAATACCAGCGCCTTATTCCTCCTATTCTATTTGGCTGTAGAAATAAATTATTCCACCAAAAAAAGTGGGTTAAGAGCCAAAAAGAGATGGTATTCAGGTTAAACATATTATAACAAAAAGGGGGAATAAGTTAACCCGAATACAATCAAAGTAATATTGTTTACTTTTTGGTACACCCTAACCCGGGTTAAGGTATTCCCCTTAACTTATTCTTCAATCAAAGAGACCCTTTGAGAAAAGTTTGATAGATCTTGGAAGTTATTTTTGTCATGTTCTAGCGTCGATGTTGACTGCTCTAAACAGAAGCTTCCAATTGTGACATGCTTGAAAGAAATAAGAATGAGGTCATCGAGATGGTTTGACTTTTCTTTAATAATTAATTTGAGAATATTTGTAAGAAAAGGTGATTTTTATCACGTGCGAGATTACGAATCACGTGAAACCCAACTAAAAGATTAAAGTTGCTTTCTCCTTTCAAAAATCTATCAAAAGAAACTTTTGGATTGGAAAGAAAAATTGTATTATCGTACGTCTCATTACAAGAAAAATAGAGAATATCGATGAAATTTTTTGAGGAAATAAATTCGTTAAAAATATGTTAAAAATATTTTATTTTCTGACGGAAAATATTCTGTCAAAAATCTATCGATAATTATCGACCACTTATTGACATAAATATTTTGTCGTAATATGTCGGAACTTTTCGACAAAATAAATTTTAGTCAGAAATATGTTAAAATTTTCTGACGGATTTCCGACCGATATGAATTTAGTCGGAAAGTCTCGAAGAAGGATAATTGTGGATTAAAATTTATGAATAATTTTCGACGGATTTAAATAATGTCGAAATATGTCAAAAATTATATTTTCGATGGATTTTTGATGGAATTAAGATATCGAAAAAAATAATTTTTCTTGTAGTGTATCTCTCTATAAATTTAAGAAGTAATTTTTGAACTGAGAACTTTTTTGAGCATCAAAGAGTCTCCGACTAATTAGAAATTGATTTGAGAAGCCCCCGAACACAATGCCAAATGCGTGACGTATCATAGCACTAATAATGTAATATCCTCTTGCACTGGATTTTGACTTTCAGTCATAAGTTATGTATTACATGCCTGATAGAAGCAAAAAATGAGGTTATCAAGAGAGAGTGACCCCTGTAATTATCGAAAAGTAATTTTATAACATCTGGTTGACTTCATTTGGAGTTGCTTGAGTTCTAATCGGAAGTTTTAAGTTATAACTTGCTTGATAGAAGCATGAATGATGTTGTTAATTAAGAGAGTTTTCCTTCTGCAATCATATAAACAAATTATAGATTCATTTTATGTATATCTAACTTCGAATTCCGAGTTTTGTCAAACACGCTCTTAAAAGTCTCCGCAAGTGGTGGGGGCTGAGCCAGAGCCGGTAGCTAGTGACCACCATAAGGAAAGCTTATAAAAACACCACCATCACAAGTCAGGATGGCCGAGTGGTCTAAGGCGCCAGACTCAAGTTCTGGTCCTCGAGAGAGGGCGTGGGTTCAAATCCCACTTCTGACATTTTTATTTTCCATTATTCCCACCCGCACAGTACTTTTGCCTGTAACATCTAACTTCTGCCACGGCGGTGGCTTGGACGGTGCCTTTTTGCTTGCTCCTGTTATACAGAATGTGTGCATTTGCCGATGGAGATGTTTTCTCATGGTACATGCGTTCGCAATTGTAATTTATAAAGATGATACGATTTAAACATAAATAGCTCACTTATATTGATATAGGTAATTTTACCTTATAATACATTAATACTGCAGATTCTGTGTGGATTTGTAATTCTTAATATTAGATATCAAAATTCGTTGACTCGATGATCCGTATTAAATTAGATCTTCTTACGCTCGAATTTGACTTGACTCGACATATATTATCTCCTCTCTCTCTCTCTCTTAACGTGACTCGACTTATCTGAAAGTGATCCACAAGGTATCAAATTTCTTCAAATATAATACGACATACCCGAGTTAACTCGAGTCAGACGAGCCATGTTAGACACGACGTGCAGTAAAAATTTTGATCAAATGCGACGTGAAGGACGTCGTGTAAAACGCCAACACTCAAGTTCGTAAGGAAGGATGTCACAATTGGCCTAGTAGTATGAGTAAATGATAACACTGATTAATTTTATGATCCATAAACAAATCCAAACTCTCAGCTGCTTCCATCACCATCTTGATCAAAAGCTATTTACAAAAGAGATAGCAATACCCTCGTCGCAGCCTCTACGTGCACCTGCGATCTCCACCACGGCCAGTGTTGGGAGGAGAAAATGCTGGGCAGGAGCTTGAGAAAGCGAGTAGCATCTCCCCCTTGTACAACAAAATGTGATGAAGACACTCTGTATGCCAGCTCATGATATCTAGATTTGGCTTCTAATTTTTTTTATGGGCAATGTGCTCTACAGTTCAACTTCATTTGAAGATCCTCTTGAGCTCCTCGATGCGGGCGGTGCGCACCTCCTCGTCGGTGAGCGCCCCCTCGATCATCCGCTGCTTCCTCGCCTGCACCTGCTGCAGCCGCTCCTCCACCGTCCCCTGCAACAAAAATCAAGAAGCCCCCACCACGTTAATCCATCTCCCCGTCGTTTCTTTGCTCGGCGGCGGCGACGAAGAGGAGGTGTTTTCTTCTTACATTCACGATAAACCGCCGGACGCGCACCTGCCGCCGCTGCCCGATGCGGTGGATCCGCATGATGGCCTGCTCCTCCACCGCGGGGTTCCACCACGGGTCCTACACCCACCATCCCCACTATCTCTCAGTTTTCTTGCTCGAGTCAAACCACCGGTTCTGATCGGAATCGTGGGAAAGAAGCGGAGAAAACTGTGGACAAATTACCATGATGAAGACGTTGGACGCTGCAGTCAGGTTCAACCCCACGCCTCCGGCCTTCAGCGACATCAGCATCACCTGGGTGACGAAACCCAGCAGAAAAGTTTCAGTCTTGTGAAGGTTCAGAGGCATCACGGTGCCCGCCATGGCGCCAACCGATGCCTTACCGTGATATCGCTGCTCTCGTTGAACTCCTTGAGCACACACTCCCTCTGCTTCTGGTTGAGCTTGCCGTCGTATCTGAGGAAGCCGATACCCCTGGCCTTCAGCGCGATCTCCAGCAGGTCCAGGAATGAGGTCCACTGGCTGAAGACGATGCTCTTCTCCCCCAACCCCGACCACCGGATCTCCTCCAGGCAGCCCAACAGCTTGGCCACCTTGGAGGACTCCTTCCAGTTGCCCTCCACGTCCGCCCAGAGCCTGCCTACCCCCGGCAGCACCCGGAGGTCCTTCTGGGTGAGCCCCCGCCGGCAGATGGGGCAGGGACCCCCGGAGGCGGCCCGCCAGCTCGAGAGCAGGCACTCCCGGCACATCCGGTGCATGCAGGGGGTGAGCACGGGGTCGTCGGAGGCGGACTCGAAGCAGATGGGGCACTCGCTGACCTCTCCCCGCCGGATCCCCTCCACTACCTCCTCGACGAACGCCGGCGTCGCCGCCGCGCAGGCCGCCAGGTCCAGCGCGATCCTGTCCAGGTCCGCCGACTGCTGGGCATCCGCCCGGCTGCGGCAAGCTCACATTAGAACCTTCTGATCGCAGAGAACACAAAGCTTGCAACAAGGATGGCTCCGTTTTTTCTCTGTTTTCTTTTCCTCCTCACCTCACAACAAGAACGGGGTGGTTGCAGCACTGCCTTAATCGCAGGAGCAACTCGAGGATGGAGGCATAGTTCTGGAGGACTTTGCCTTCTGCAACAAACTGATCAAACTTGACCTGTTTAATTGTTAAAAACAAGAGAGAGAGAGAAAACGTGAGTTTCTTGCATTTTGGAGAAGTTTTGGCATCGACCCTCGTTGTCTAATCAAACATACACATTAACATGTGATGATTCCAACTCTGAGGACTTCCAAGGAAAAGGGTGATATAATTCTATCTCTCCATTGTTGGAGCTCAATGTTTACCTTTGATTTCTGGAAGAGGCAATCGTAGAAGACGCGCTCAGCTTCGGATTGTTCACACTCGACCATTTGGGTGTCGACAGGGGGGAGAACAAGGATAGGCCTGAAACAACACTTGTATCAGCACAAAGGTTTCTCACGTTCACAACAGCAATCTTGAGGCTAGCGATCAGGCCCAAAAAAAAGCTTATCAACAGTTTTCTTCAGTGGAGAACAACTGCAGAAATCGGATAAATACCTTCCATCCTTGTCTCTGGTTTCTTTGGTCCTTCGAAGCATCAGTGGCCTCAGGATACCTTTGATTAGTTTTGGCCCTCGTTCATCACCCTCCTCGTAAGGCTTCTGAACCAATTTGTACCACCTGTAGAGGTGAAGATGAGGGCCCAAGAACAAAGCTAACCAGGGCATCACTGGTTTTCACAAGAATTTATCGACAAAATAAACTATGCTCCATCTTTTTATGCAATCAGATTAAATCTGGCCATTTCAGTAGAAATGTCATGCGTGGGAAGCTTAAAAAGGTTGCAAAAGGAGTTAGATTCCCTATAGCATAATTCCAAGTACCATGGATGGGCGGATGCTTAAACTGTCTACAGTCCTGTCCCAGAGGCATGAAACAAAAGAAACTTACCTGATCAAAGATCAAAGATCTTATCGCAAATTCTATTCCCAAAAACACAATTACCTGTGTAGTATTTTTTGAATAGTCATTCATTTTAGATCGATTATCTATTTTTTGATAAACATTCTGCAACATACCACCCCCAGTTGCACCATGGTTCAACGCGTAAGAAACGCAAGAGGCTGTAGAGATCTTCCAGACCATTCTGCATCCATTAGGGAACCAGGAATTCTATGTTAACTTCATGTTACAGAAACCCAGGTACTTTGTTAAAAAAAACAGTCATTATCTTAGTATTTACGCAGCACTTGATCACGACCAAACCATGTTTATTCACAAATGGCCTTTCTTATGCTAAAAATAGACACGAAACAATTCAATAGAAAAATCTGCTGACCAACCTGAAGCGGAGTACCAGTGACACACCAACGACAAGATGATGTTAGGGCAAATGCTGATTGAGCCACCTGGGATTTTGAGGATTTGATGGTATGTGCCTCATCCAATACTACTCTGTACCATTCTATCTGATGGAAGATACTTTGTGATTCCTGCACAAAGAAAATTTTCTTTAACCCACAAAAAAGGGAAAGTCCAGAAGATGAATAATGTACTTTCATCTGTTAATGGTAAGGAGACATGGGCAAACAATGTTTGGTTCATTACATGTTTATAAGCTGAAGATAAAACACCATATGTTGTCAAAACCACATCATGGCTTGCAATCACCCTAGGGTTGCTGGTCCGGTCCCCTCCATAGTGTACAAAGATTGAGATAGCCCCTGGCTCTGAATGAGCTTCCAGTTCATCCTGAAGAGTCTTGCAAGAATACTGTTAGGGATGCTAAACTAAATCAGGAAAAATTGATGCAAATGTTGGTCTGATGTCAGCTTAGTTTCCTGATCACCTGCCTGTCATCTGTAAGAGGAATGCCGCTGGCTATGCAAAGAATTTAAGCTATGGTTCATGTACTTTCACTGAGTAAATATTGTGTACAATATAAAACACCGAGATTAACTACAACAGTAGCTAACATGATTTTACCTTCCATTGACCCAGTAGTGCCATAGGACACACTACAAGAGTTCCACCTTTAATTGTGGGCCCTGACTTGGCTTCAGAGGCTCTCTTTTGACTTCTATGATTTTTATAGCTATCATTCATATCATGATTTTCTCTTCCCACCGCACTAAGAATCAGAGCAATTGTCATAACAGTCTTCCCAAGTCCCATGGCATCTGCTAGAATCTACATAAACAAGTGTCAGTTAGATGGTTATAGATAAAGCATCAGAAGAAATTAACCAGAAAATGGCACTGTAAACTTTTCAATAACTCAGGGGGTACAGCATAGAAAAACAGAAACAGACAGATGACTCCTGTAAGACAGGTACAAAATATCAGCTAAGGACAGGAAATGCGCAAGGTATATGGCATCAATCTATATCTTTTTTTTTCATTCCAGCATAAATGCAAGAGGGGTAATGAAAGGTCAGAAGTCAAATCTCAAGTATGGTAAGCCGACAAACATGCAAATTCTTCATAGAAGAAACGTAAGCTGCTAGAATGCTGACAAGATGCCTGACACCTCCAGCCTTTTCCCTCTCATTAAGCATGAGTATCTCAATGTTGAGCAAGACTCGTGTAAGTATGTAGAACATTTCAGTTGCGTGAGAGCAACACAAATTGATGCAATGATGCATCAGCACTTCTAAATGTTGGCTGTGAGAAAGTTATTCCACTGAAGTCACTTTCTATAGCATTAGAGTCATTAGAACTCCAGCATATGCCAAGGTGGTCTTTTGTATAATCATCTCTCTTTATCGCAAGCTTCTGACATAGGGTCTGCTATTCACGTAACCCATATAATGGAAGTGCCTTCATGAAGATGCTTATTAATATATGCTACGATGTGGGAGATTGGAGAGCTTGATCTCTCCCAAGGCATATATGTGCAATATATATACAAATACAAGACCCCCAAAGGAGGACAAGGCCAAAGGCCAATATTCTATTCCTAGTAGGCACAAAATATAGCAATAGAGAAAGGAGGAGAGGGGAAAGAGGGAAAGTATATACAAGGGAAGAGCGGTCCTAATAGGATCCGGAGGATCCTCCTCTTAACAATATACATTAAAATTGCATGCATGAGATTATATAGGCACATTTGTGGCATGCATGCAGCATTTTCCCAAAGAGCATCATTTACTTCAAATATGTCTATTGCTTTGAAAGGGAGAATGTAGCTACGTGGTGGATGGTAGATGCCATGAAGGTTGCCTATGTCCGACGAAAGATAGCCAAGTAAATTCTTGGTTATTCATGCATCATACTGTGTTAAGAAGCAAGCTGACAAACCCCAACATGCTACGATGCCTTTTTTTCTTTATTTTGTTGACATTGAATAGATCATTTACTGGAAAGACAAAAGAGAACATTCATTTTAACTTCAGGCCAGAATTATTTGTTGATTGCTTTTTGCATTGAGGAGGAATCAATTCAAAGCAGCAAATAAACTATAATCCAGTCATACTTCTGAGTATGATTGAAGGCATGTGTGTCAGAAAGCAGGTGTTCGATACATTTTGGTCCATCAGTCATGCTCTTGAACCCACTAAGAATAAGAATACTTACTCCCCCTCCAGCTATCTGAGTAGCACTTGGGAACTGCGTTGTGGCTTCCCCCGTGAAAACATTCACATAAACAGCTGGAGCTCTCCTGATCAACAAAGTCATTTGAAATCAACAGCTACTCAGCCTACTCCAATCTAACGACACCGATACAAACAACATGCAGTTTGTAAACATTTTGTGTCAGCGTACTTGTCACGGATATGATAAGCCTCCCAACATGGATGAAGAGTCTTTGCTGCCTTGTCAACATCAAATCCCTTCTCCAGTTCGGACATCCAATAGAGGGCCTGCTTCTGATATGGATGGAGACGACATTGAAGTGTGGAGGGGGGATCTGCTTCCTGCAAATATGAAATATGATTGAACTTGAAATAGCTATCTTCAACTAAGGGCTATCAGAAGGGAAGAAAAAGCTACATGGGGATCATAGGCCCCAAGATACTTGGAATGAGAGTAAAAAATTTCTCATGGCAACATTTTACCTCCAAATCGTACAAATCTGCAACACCAACAAGCTTATTTAAAGCAGATTCTGATATTGCTTGTTCATCTTGGTCTTGCTCAGCAGGTGTATCGCCTCCCTTTCGACGCTTAGCATGCCCAGAGACTTGTGAAGGATTGTCCATACCTTCACACTGGTGCATTTCATCAAAGAAGAAGGTTTTAAAGCCATATAAGTTTCACATTTAAAAATTTGCAAACAAAAGTATGCACACATGCAAAAAAGTCAGTAAATGCTAAGCAATCATGTTGGGATGATGGCTGCTTAACATCTGTTTTCATATCATGTCCATGCAAGACAGCAAAATCAAAATTTCCCCATAGAGCCAGCAAACAGCATAGATAAAGGAAGGTCATTCGCGGAAAATTAATACATCCACAAACATGATTTCGCAAATGATGCCCATGAAGAGAAAGTGAATATATAAGGCATAAATGTAAACATACGCTTATATTCAAAGATCTCTTTCGGCTGGAAAGCTCTTCAGGTGTGAACTCAGCCTGGTCAATGCAAAACGTTATAATAGAGATTAACACACCTAAACTTTCTATGATCAAGCTAGTAAGTCTTTAAAATATAATAGAACAGACCCTCTTAAACGGCTTTAACTTTAGAAGTTTGAACAAGGTAGGGAGAGGATGGGTCGTAGAACCCAGGTTCGAAGGAGCATCTAGGCTCCATGATGACTTATCCCCCTCGAAGAACACTGAGCTGTGAATATAAAAACTGCACAGAGCATAGCAGAGTGAACAAAATCTGCCCAAGTTTTCAAATACTGGAACAACAATAGACCAGAGGCAAGCCATCTAAAAAAGACCGCAAAAGAGCAGGTGATTGTGCCACAAGAGTACCTGACATACAACACGATATCTTGCATCAAACTGATATTTTCTGGTGCATATACACATCGACCACACACTTTTACCTTGGACGAATGCACCAGGGGAACAAGGCACCTGCTCCATTCTACTGGCAGCTTTCCAATCTGAAATCATAGACAAATTGGACATGATCATCAGCGAAAATTGAACCTTTCCTGAACAGGAAGATATAACCATAAGCGATTAGTCCTCTGAATGCTTGGATAACCAGAAAAGCCCAAGATATGAAGATATTACATTGAGTTGTAATATGTGGGATGAAAACGATACGCATATACTTTTAGTATTCTTACATGCTTTGATAAAAAGAGAACAACTATAAATAAATAGCAGGAGATTGAGATGGAAGAACCGTGTCGAAGCACTACAAACCTCTCCACACCTCTTGGTCGAGAAGCGCACGATCTCAGATGATGCTATCGCAGCCCTTACACTCACCCACTTTCTTCTACCAAACTTCTCCCTCGAATCCGCCGATGGAAAGGAGAAGTACACAATCTCATCAAGCGCCACTTTGTTCCTACCGCGGCAGGTAGACAGCCCCATCACGTTCGTCCTCCCCACGAGAAACCAGTCGGGTTCCTCTGGGAAGTCTCCATCTTCCACCTCCCCGGGATGTGGGTCCACCTGAAGCGCCCGGTCGGTGACGTTTTCAGGCTTGATGCAGGTGATAGGCCGCGGGTTAAGGTAGGGAGAAAAGTGAGTCTTTGTCAGGTTCACGCCGTAATCCTCTTCGTCGGACACCAAAATGGCATCTCCCTTGGAGCCCACCTTACGTTCTTCCTTCTTCACAACATTAACTGATTTAGAACGGTTGAAACGAGATTCTCCGGAAGGTATGACAACATCCACGGAAGGCTCTTCTCTATTGAGCTTCGGGCATGCTGCTGCCGTTGTCTCCTCGCATGCAGCGTCTTGTTTGACAACATTCGGAGGAGCAGTCACCGCGCCCCACTCTGCATCTCCCTGCTTCACCTTCCAGGGAAGACCTAACGCCTGGCCCTCCTCCGCAGCCTCCTGGTTCAAGACCCCAGCAGGCGCCAGGAAGGCCGGGTCGTCCAGGATCATGTTGATGGCGAGGTCTGGGTTGTTCCCGGTGAGAGACAGAGCTCTGGCGATGCTGGATTTGGGGACTTCCCGTCCCAGCACGGCGCGGATCTTCTTGACCTCTTTGGCCACGCATGGAGTGGCCATGCTTCCGGAGAGAAGAAGGAGAGCAGATATGGACGATCAGAGAGCACAGTGTTGCTAGAGGAAGAGAGAATGAGGAGGAGAAGAAGAAGGGGAAGTAAGGAATGGCGCCGTTGCTGGGGTAGCTGGAGATGGATTAAATAAAAAAACTTCAAACAGGGGAAGGTGCTCTTCCCATATTTATAATTTCTTAGATAAATTTCGGCGCGAATCGTGTTGGAGGGGAAAAAATGGCGCCAAAACTGCACACCGGGCGCCTCCCTCCCGGGTTCGCGCCACCTAATTCAGACGTTTACGCGCCCAGGTCGGAACCGAGCTTGCGTGCTCGGCCCGGGCCCCCGCACCCCGCCTTGGCTCTCACGGGGCTTGATATTTGGTTTAGAGACGATAACTTTGTTGACATTTCGCTCTTCACGGGGCTTGATATTTTGCATGTTCAGGGTTTTCAATCATTACAGTAAAATGAGCCATGTGGTAGATCCAACTTCGGGTTCTCTTCTGCTTGTCCCGAGAGCACATTGATTATAATTTCTTGATATCTTTTCTCGTCACCGTCTTAAAGTTACACATGTTATCCAACATCTAATTATACTATGTCCCCCTCTCTCTCATCTGTTTAAATAACTAGTTTATTTGTTTGTGCAGGTATAGTTTGTTATAGCAGGTTTCCTGGAGGTGTACGATGGGTTATGAGTGGAACATTTTAAATTTTACTGCAAATATTTTTTGTTGTCAAAGACCTGCAGGATTACACACTGATAAAATTTAAAGATCAGATCAAGCCGACACAACAAGTTAGACTCAAAAGTCCGAGTCTGACTCATTTTGTTATCGAACTCAAATTTTTAGACCCAACTAAAAACCCACAAATTGAGAAGAGATTGGTGACCCAACTCAACGTCAGGCCAAGCCCCCGTGGATTCATCGGGCTGACCCGACCCAGGGACAACCCTAGACGCCATTACGTATTTTCCTTTCTTTGTTGCCACGTAAATAGTATCACACTATTAAATATTGTTTGAAGTTGAATCTTGGTCGAATATATTCACAAGCATAAACAAAAACATGTCCAGGCTGACTCCTCTACTTTGTACCAATCGTTATGGGTTTATTGCAAAGCTGGAGATCTAGTGTCTATGTGCTTCATACATACTTGCACCGTGATGGCAGCAGTAATCCAAAGTGCTTGTGTTCGAAATGTTACCTGTTATCTCCAAGATGAAGCCCCATCCACCTCAACGACGGATTTGTCTTCTTCCGCCTTGGCCTTTGTTTGCTGTTGGTATACTTGACTTATCTTTTTATTTATCTTACTTCTATGTAAGTCACGGATGCCACTATTGGCCAGCTTAAATTCACTTTCATGTGGGTGGTTCATCAGTGTCTAGACATATGTATATATATCTTTATGAGATGAATGAAATACCGTCTCTTTACATTTGGGGGGAGGGGGGAGTTGACCGACTGAAATTATGTGGGCAACTCAGGGTGACCGATTATAAATTAAAATTTTCCCAAAAAGTAGAGACTAGAGAACCACCCAACAAAGCTGTGCTGTCATCGCGGATCGCAGGGTCGCACGGTAGTACTCAAGCAAAGGGTGGTGAGATCATCCACGGCACGACTAAAGATGAGAGATAACGGCAACCTGTTCCGAAAGCAGCAGCTCACCTGTTGCAAAGTACTGTTTAACTTCGACCAAACCTTCACGCTGAAATTTGAAGAGGAACATATTCTAAACCACATCCTAACAAAATGGTACAACACAACCCAAAAAAATCCTGCATCTGTGATAACATTCCACTAAAGTTGAGAAAATGCCCCTGATCTCTGCAATGAACCTGACTGGGGCCCCTATGGATGTCGTACAATGACCTCAACACAAGTTTGGCATACAAAGCGTCCGAAACCTCTCTTCTTTAGGTGGTTTTCGTCTTGGGGACCTTCTTCTTGGTTGCTCTCTTCGGAATGGAGTTCTTCATCCCCAGGAAGAAGAGCAGAGCACCAAAGAGTGCCAAATTCTGCCACAGGGAAGAACAAAATTCAAACAGTTTAAAAGACAGGAGCTTTAACTTGATGTATCTGCAATTTTGTGATGCGTCACTTCTCAGTATAAAGATGAAACAAACCTGTGTGAACTTAGTAAACAGTTGAGCAAACTCTGGCTTCTCTGAGTCATAGTTGTAGAAATCATAAACAATCGGAGTAACAAATGAGAGATAAAGAGCCTGCAATTACCAACAGTTGTTCACCTCAGTGCATCGATAACTCTACAGACACTACGAAATCATCACAATAGTTGTTAGTTGATTTTTAAGTTCCAACACATTGCCCTGCACAAAAGCTTCAACCATTTTGATGCATACCAGAAGAGTGGCTCCAAGACTACTGCTAAAGATAAACAGAAGGCCCCCAAGTCCCTTCAATGCGATCGTGCCAGCAATCACGTGCTTCATCTGATCGAGGGGAAAAAGGGAAGTTAGCTTGAATGCTTTTCAGAATGAAGACGGCGGAGTCATGCCATAAAAAGGAGTGGAAAGAGAGAAATCCTCACGTCAATCTCTGGCACTTGAAACCCCACATGGGTATGCACATGCTTCAACACCATGTCCTTGAAGGCCTTAGCTGCAGGCCCACCATCGACTCCAAATTCATTAAACCTGTTAAGAAAAGGTGTGCATGGAGATCAATACAACAAGCACTCACGCTCAAAATTGAATCATCAATATAAACAGCATTATCACATGTTAGCATTAAAATAATAAGATGATAAATTTGTTCTCACACCAGTAGGATGAGGAGATGAAGTTCGAGTTGGCAATTAAATCAACTGAAAGCCACATCAGAAACCTTACACATACTTTTTATAAAAAGAAAAACATACCTATCAGAAGCTATAAATGTAAAAAGAAGACTTCAGAGAACATCAATATTAAAAAGAAAATTTTCAATCCTTATCAGTCCAAAATTTTAAACTAAATCTCTAACCGAAGAGATCCATAGCAGTTCAGATGATTAATAATTTCCGGTCAACCGGAGTGCAGGGTGCAGCCAAACGGGATAAAAGCTTTCAAATCTTAATATTTATCATGAAGACAACCAGAACATAACCCACAACTCCCAAGCGATCCACTAATATTACAGTTTACATCGACCCAGTAAATGAGCATACTTTATATAATCTTTTAAGTTAGATTTGAAATGCATGTCGGCAGAATCTAGGCAAGGGTAGCTGCAAGTAAAAGGTTGGTATTAAGAGCATGAAAAAAACGACAATATAGCACACAAGCGACCGAAGAATTCTGACATGAAGTACTGCTTAGGTTTCTGGCATCACAAAAAATGAATCATAAAGGCAATCACAATTCTATAAACACAGCTAGCAAGTATATCCATGCAAGCTCATCAGAGGCAGATGATGATCCTATCATGCCACAACAGACATACAACAATCATAGCAAACGATGTTCTCTGAACAAACTTCCAAAGTTGTACGGGAATTTCTTCAGAGATTTGAAAAATTGCTAGCAACCACAAATTTAAACCTATAAAGATCCACGTCAAAGAAAATAGCACATAGATGTTGAAGATAATGAGGCAGTTCAAATAAGACCCCCCTCCTTTTTAATTCACGAAAATGGGTTACTTGGCTCCACCAAATTAATTAAATAAAATGGATCACTTCCCTACTTAGGATCATAAGATATGAAAATAGTTGTTTAGAGGGGGTGAATGAATTTCTGGACATTTTGTTTACCAGGGTGTATAAAATGATTGGTATAGTGTTACCTTTTAGGGTATTACTGGGTTATTATCAATTTTTTTAATAATCTCTTTTGCCTTCATACTGTTGTGGTACCATCCACTTTCAGAAAATAATAAAACATTCTTCAAGTGAATCTATGCATCTCTATATTACCATTCCCCTTAAAAGTAAGATGATATCATCAGCAAGGATTATTTATGGAGGTTGAGGGACACATAAAAATAGGCAGAGTTAGAGATAAGAGGAAATATTTCAAATTTCTGAAGAATATTGTTGATGAAATCAGAAATAAGTGGCAAAATGAATGGTAAATTGGATGCGCGCGCGCGCGCGCACACACACACACAGGGAGAGATGACCAAATAATGGTCCTGACATAATGATCATAGTCCATGGAAAAGGGAGGAAAAGAACAAGGAGTCATCACTGCCGTCAATGTTTCCCTGTCATTCCTTGCCATAAGAAAGAAAGAAGATGGAGTGAGTGCACGGTAGAAGCAGCAAAAATACAACAGCCGCTACACAATACACGCTGCCACTCCCACCATACCATGTTCAGTTTGTCGTAGCTTACCCGACAACATTTTTATTTCTTCACCTCCTTTTGCCTTAGTTTATTTGATCTATTTTGTTTATTTCTTCCCCACTTCTTTCTTCGTCTTCCTTTATATCTCGTTTTATTTGCACTTCCCTTTTGCATCAGAATCAGTTAGCAAAGGATGACCCACCAGCAGCAGACAGTTTTTTTTTTGAGAAGTGGATGTTACCATAAATGTATGAATAGAAAAAGGGATGTACAAGACCACCAGCAGATAGTTATCCATATCTGGATCAGAAATAGGTTCCTACTTGATCCAATATGGATCACATTTCTATATTTATGAATGGGAACCCCTCCTAGCATTCCCCCACCTCAACTCTCCATAACCATACTTATTAGACATGGCGAAGAAAAAAATTGACCACAAAAATATCCAGAAATTATACAAAAATCATTCAATTGAAAAAGGAACCATGCGTTTACAACTATCAATTTCATTTTAAGGCCGTCAACATTCTGGTCATGGACTTCGTCAAAATAAAGCCCAGGCCCAGCTCTATATCCAGAGAGCAAGCCTACCTGGCCCCTCCAGCCCTTGGTAGGGTATGGGTAACATTTTTCCTAGACACAAGTTGAGGTCATGTTCTTGAAAGAAGGCCCTTCACAAGCCCAACCGTCAGACAAATGGATGCCATAAAGTTAATTAATTGACAACCCAGCCACCTTCCTTACAAAATAAATGCCACAGTAATTTGCATCCAACATGCCCACTACCACTGGCCAGGATCCAGTCCTCCCTAAGAGGTGGGCTGGAAATTTTAAAGAGACTGGACCCTCATGGCCTGAATGTCTAGTGAAAGACAGCCAAAACTGAGGCTGGCAAGGTTGCACATAACTAGCCTGTTGAATTAAAAGCCCTACATCAGTTAACTATAACTTTTCAAAGAATAAGCTACATGTTCAACCACAAGTAAAACCAACATTTTGCAAGTGATCAAGCAGTCCATGAGTAAAGACATATCCAATAGCTCAAACCGTAGCTCCATTTAGGCTTGGATTAATGAGATATAAAAGTGAGTGTCATCCAGTATTTCACATATTATGATCTCATTACTTTGATGCGGCGGCGACGTGGGAATGGATCGACGGCACTCCGGGACGCGAACAGGACGGAAACGGATAACTGCTATCTCACACAGCTCGGCCTCACGCCGGACGGTCTCACACCGGGCGACGCTCAATCCTCACAAAAGAGAAGAGAGAGAAGAGGAAGGCAAGAGGGAAAATCTCTTACACAAAACATAACTCATTCATTCTTTCATTCATATCATACGTAACAAGCATTGGCCTCCTATTTATAGGAAAGGCCCATTACATTCATACCTTCACACTTTTACTTATTGTACTTATGTCCTAGCCTAATAAGACAAGACCCACCAACCCTATATTGACTTTGTGGGTTTAATAAAATAAAATACACACTTTGACTATGACTAGCCTAATACAACAAAAGTAAATAATGCATGTATTACTACATGTATTTTACACACAATCATACGCAATACATAAATATGTGACGCCGAGTCTTCAGGCGAATTTCCGAGTCACAAGCTCGGTGCGGGAGTGCGGCATCCGGTAGTGGGCCCCGTGTCCCCACCAACCCTCCCGGGGCGGCTGGAACTCGACTCCGTCGAGTAAGGGGAGACACTGCTGTGGTAGGGCTCCAGCAGATCTGGATCGAGGCGCTGGAGATCTTCCCGACTGATCCAGGAATCATCAGAAGGTGGACGGTCCCGCCAGCGGACAAGGTATCGCTGGTACTCCCTGCTCCGTGTAGTGGTCACCTGCTCATCCAATATCCTCTCAATATGCTCGCGCGGTGCGCTCAAGGACGTGGGACGCACAGGGGTGGGCTCACTCTCAAGGGGAGGAGAAAGCTCGAAAGGGTCACTAGGAATCGCTGTGGGTTCCTTATAGGCCACTAGGTCTGCCACATTAAAGGTCGAGCTAATCTCCTTTTCGGGAGGTAAGTCCACAACATAGGCATTGGCGCCAATCTCCCGCAGGATTGGGAAGGGACCATCACTACATGCTTGTAACTTTTTAACGACTCTCGAGGGGAGTCGTTCGGACTGGACCCGTACCATAACCAAGTCACCTTCTTGAGATTCATGGTGACGCCTATGCAAATCAGCTGACTCATGCAGACTAATGACGTGTGGTGCAAACTCTTCGGCTGACTTGGACAGTCTAGACTCGAGGGGAAGGTTGGGTAGGGTGGACCTAGGGGCAAACTCAATAACGTGTTGTACATCACACATGGGAGAGAGTCGAGAAGGCAAGTCCTCGGGGACGATGCCTTGGAAGTTCGGCAGTATGACCGCGTCTTCAGTTGGGACTGAGACTCGAGACTCCTCGGGTGTGATGGTGACGTCAACAGCCAAAATAGGAGCACCCTCAACAACCTCTATGTCTAGCTTATCGACATTCATGGAGTCAAGGCACCTAACTAGGTCATGACTAACCTTAGGGGCCTCAGAAACGGGTGTGATAGACGCAGGAGAAAAGGGAAGGGGAGGTTTCCCTTCAGTGGGAGTTTGGAGATTCACCTGAATTTTGGGAGTTCCGGTGGGGGTGGAGGTGGAACGCTTTCCCGGGGTCACCTTTGGGGGTGCCGGGTACAACAGAATCTTCTTCCCGTTGTAGGAGAAGGAACACTGATTGGACCGACCAAAGATAGCGAGGTCTACATCATAGATCCATGGTCGTCCTAAAATGACGCTCCCGGCCTTCATAGGCATTACGTCACACAAGATTTGTCCTTGGTAGGACTGGAATTGGATGGGAATGACACATGTGGTGGTGACTGGGATAGAAGTGTCATCGACCCAAGCCACGTTGTATGGCCTTGGATGAGGGTGCGTAGGTAGACCTAAACGGGAGACAAAGTCTGAAGAGATTGCATTGATACAGCTCCCGTTGTCAAGGATTACCTTACAAGGATGAGAGTTCACCATGATGTAGGTTTGAAAGATAGAGGTTCGACGCCAATCGTCCTCCTGGAGTGTTGAGATACAGCGAACTACACCCAATTTTTTATGGCTAGAACTCTCGGCAATGTCTCCAACCTGCATGTACTCGACATGCGTACCATCAAATATTGCATCCATTTCCTCAAACTGGGTGATGAGGTCAGGATCGGCCATATATCTTTCCTGCTCCATGCGTTCTACACGGCCTGATGAATTCCTACACCGACATGACATACACGAGCTCGGATCTAGATGATGCAATCCTGAGACCGTCAATTAGCAAGGTGTGGACCCAACTGATATGCAAAGGGATCGGTCAGGGGAAAGTTGCTCGCCCGTAGGCGAAGTAGTTGTGGAACTACCTCCTGACAATTAGGGTGCCCTAATGCGACAGTCTAGGGCCTACAGGATAGACTCAAGCAAGCTCTCTCTTTCCGTCCACAGCGATGCACTCAGGAGACTGGCTGCATGGATCGAGCTCTCTCTCACTTCGCGCGGCAATTGAAAAGATACTAAATGAGCAAGTGAGGAGAGCACATACCTAGCTAGACTGAAAGGTCTAACTCCGACCGGAGACGAAGGCGAGCGGGGACGTGCGTGCCCGCACGGCGTCGAAGAAGCTTCAACGGTTACAAAAATTCACTCCACGCAGGGAGGATTTAATTATTACAAAATCGCTTAAAATTTCTCGCGCAGGGGAACAAATCAGTCCAAATTCTCCGCGCAGGGAGACTCAGAGGTACCCTCACCCCTAAAGTGCGGAGCGTCTGTCGACGACCGGATGACTCAACCGTTGGTCGAGCCGGAGTTGTGGACTTCGGATTCCACACTTGATAAATTATTTAAATGATATATATAGGTATATATATATATATATATATCCCAAATATATATATATTATATATTTAACACCTCTCTCTTTTTTTCAATTTTTTAAACTCTCTTTTTTTTTCTTTTCAAACCTTTCTTTCAAACTCTACCTACTCCTCTTTTTTTGACTTTTTTCAAAATCTTTTTTTTTTCAAACCGTCACTTTTTTTGAATCGGGTTCAAGGGGTTGGTGGTGGTAGTCAAACTCGGTGTGAAGCCAAGTTGGTCAGCCGCTGCGGTGGCCGAACGCGGTCGGGCGTGGTCGGGCGCGGGCCCAGGTGCAGGCGGGTGCGGGCCCGTATGTCGGCTGGGGCAGCCGGTCGCGGCCGGACGCGGGCCAGGTGCAGGCCAGATGGGCTAGCGGCGCTAGGGCGGGCGGCTCCAGGCGATGGCGTCCACGCGACGATCGCGGAGGGGATGCGGCGGGTGCTTCTCTTCTGTAGGCGAAGTCTATGGCTCTCGTTTCCTTGTTGCTTGCCTACGTACGTTGTGTTTGGATCTCGTCTAGCAAGTTTCCAGGAAGCATGGCAGTGTCAAGGAGAAGCCTCCGGCCACAGTCCCTGAGCCAGGGACACATGGACGTTCTCTCCAATCTGCTCCTCCAAGTTTTAGGATGAGAGCTAAACCCAAATCAAGTGGCCAATTGAATAGCAACAGCAGAATCAGAGCGTTATCTGCTCCTTCTAGCCTACACGTGGCGGACCAAGATCAGCTTGCATCAGTTGAATTTGAAGAACAAGAATACAAGAGTCGTGGAGTGTTGGCAAAGGATCAACGAGTTGCAAATCCTCAACCTCTCCCACTTCCGTCACCTAAAGGTACTGCCGTATTGAAGAATATGGGAAGCTGCAAAGCAAATAATTCCAACGATCCTGCTCTCCCTTAGGAGGGCTCGACGGCGGCCGGTCGTCGTGCATGCGGAGGACGGCGGGCGGTAGCCAATGGAGGGAAGAAAGGAGGTGGAGGTTGGGGAGCGGCTACGGCTGGCGGTATGGTGCAGAGGGAGTTAGAGAGGTGGGGTGTGGCTACAGCAGAGGGTGGCTGGTGGCCGGAGGTGAAGGAAGCGTTGGCCGCGGGTGGAGCAGTGTGGTGGGGTTGAAGGTGGCGATGGGTACAGGCGGCCGGTGGGGTCGCGGGTGCGGCGTCCTCCGCGGCCGGACGCGCAGCAGGGGGAGGGGCGGGGCTTCTGCTCGCGTGATGACGACGGTGAACGGTGGGCTGGCGGCAGGTGGCTGGCGGCCGCGGTCGGCGGCCGGTGGCTACGGCGGGGCGCTGCGGACGCGGCGGTGGAGGCGGCGGGCGCGGTGGCAGGGGCGGGCAACGGTGGCCGCGGGTGGCCGGGACGGGCACGGGGGTGCCGCGGCGTGGAGGCCGACCAGTGGTCGGAGGCGGGGAAGACGAGGGGGGGGCACTGTCCGCCGCGGGTGCAGAGAGAGAGAGAGAGAGAGAGAGAGAGAGAGAGATCGCGAGAGAGAGAATCCGGGAGAGAGAAAGAGAGAGAGAGAGAGAGAGAGATAGAAACAGAGAGATGGAGAGAGATTAACACGGGAGGAGGGAAAAAAAATTTCACTTTTTTTTCTCTCAATTTCTTTTCTGCCAAGAGAAGTTCTTTACTCTTGTCCTCTCAAGTAAATCTTTTTTTTGCTATTTTTTTTGTTTCTTTTCTTTTCACTTCTAATAATCTAGAGAGAGAAAAAGAGACGACGTCGGTGACGTCGGGTCGTCGGAGACGCCGTTGTTGGGCTCTGATACCAATTTGACGCGGCGGCGACGTGGGAATGGATCGACGGCACTCCGGGACGCGAACAGGACGGGAACGGATAACTGCTATCTCACACAGCTCGGCCTCACGCCGGACGGTCTCACACCGGGCGACGCTCAATCCTCACAAAAGAGAAGAGAGAGAAGGGGAAGGCAAGAGGGGAAATCTCTTACACAAAACATAACTCATTCATTCTTTCATTCATATCATACGTAACAAGTATTGGCCTCCTATTTATAGGAAAGGCCCATTACATTCATACCTTCACACTTTTACTTATTGTACTTATGTCCTAGCCTAATAAGACAAGACCCACCAACCCTATATTGACTTTGTGGGTTTAATAAAATAAAATACACACTTTGACTATGACTAGCCTAATACAACAAAAGTAAATAATACATGTATTACTACATATATTTTACACACAATACATACGCAATACATAAATATGTGACGCCGAGTCTTCAGGCGAATTTCCGAGTCACAAGCTCGGTGCGAGGGTGCGGCATCCGGTAGTGGGCCCGGTGTCCCCACCATACTTGACAACTTTACTGCATTCAAGAAGGGGAAAAGAAATACATGAAAGCCCTCTGGTTTCATAGTTGCGAAGACCAAGCACAATAAGGCGGAGTCCATATGTACTAGTGCACACCCACACGTAGAAGTTTCATTGAGATGAGTCCACGTGATGAAATCCTAGCATCAATACTTTTTCCCAACAAAGCCTCTACTGTAGTACCAACCATCTCAGAAATCTATTTTCATGACATGTAATTGAAAGCCTATCTCCTCCAAATTGGGTTGACAATAGCTTATTAGCCAATATGCCCGCAAGGCCCGTAAGTCAACACGGATGATTGGGATAAGGGTTAGGACAGGTTTAGCTTGTCACTGTGGAAGCCTGGCTTTGAATAAGACCTGAATACCTTTTCACTTCTTCAAGCCCAGTAACAAGAAAAATGCCCAAAATTGGCAGCGAATGATTTGATACTGATAAGGAAACTTACTATGTCCAAGGTATACAAGGAATCCACCTAGGTACACGAGAGCGACCTACTAGCTATTTCTCTTTACATCTCTCATCAAAAATACACCTTGGGAGGCGGAAGACACCACAGTCGACAGATACTGACAGAATTAAAGACAACAAGCGAAGAAACATCATCAGATGCAGAGAACTTTCCAATTAACCAGGAAGACCAAGATCAGATCAGTAAGAAAAAGCGGACTTATCAAAGATGGCATCACGAACCCACCCATCCAGCCCTTCCGGAGACCAAAAATAAATAAAACGGAGAAAACGAGATCACTGAACGCCAGACTTCCGGATCCGGAAGACAGCACCATTACAAACGAACCAAACGGACACTCAGCTCTCAAGGATCAGATACATAGCTCATCTCGGCAGCTATTCCACAGTAGCCCCAGCATCAACAAGCACACAAACGAAGGATCTCGAAGCACAGGCATAAAAAGAGAAACCAGAAGATCAGACCCCTTTCTTGACTAACAAGCCAGCCAGCGCCTTCAAGTGGCAGAAATCGCTACTTCCACGCTAACCGCATCGATTAAAAAGCCATAGTAGACGAAACACAAGGCCTACGTTCGCGATTACAGAGCAGCGCACAGATCTAAACAAGGAGATAAATAGATAGATGTAGAGAGAGAGAGAGAGAGAGATGCTTACTCCTGGTAGGCGGAGAGGAGGAAGACGGAGGCGAACAGCACCCTGCCGACGAAAGAGACGAATCCCATCTCCGAAGAAATCTGCGAGCGAGAGAGCGAGCGAACAAGCTCGGGGAGCAGGCGCAGCAGATCTTGCTCGCTCTAGCTGATCCTTCGGGAGAGAGACGGGGGTAGCGGTCCGGAACCTGGTACAGTGAAGACCGCCAAGTGGCCCATTTCTCGAAAGAAGAAGCGGCTTGGTAAAAAGGGCGGCGGGGAAGGTTAAGACTCGGGAACCGGAGAGGTACGATTGCCCCTCGGTCCCCCGAGAATTTTCCGGAATGCCATCATGTCGGGTAAGTAGACCCGACAAAACGTGATCCGACCCGTTGCCCTGCACCGATTATGGGCATAATTTTCGAGGCGCTCTTGACCATGGGATCATGAATTTCTTCCATGACCTTACCCGGGCTAGCCCAAAATATTTTTAGAATAAGAGAACCTAGTCAAGTCATTTCATAGTTTAACTCAGATTTACATTGATATTAATTTAGTTAATCTTCTTTTATCAACTGAGTTAATTTAGTGGTCGATCCAGATGTTTTAGTAATCGTATGAATTAACTAACTAATAATGACAATTGTAACATCCAAAATGTCACTCTATTTATTTTTGTGATATCTCTCTCTCTCCTATAATTTTAAATCTGATTTTTTAAAAAATAGTATTTGTGAAATCTTATACCTTATTTTAATATTATTAATAATGTTGCTATATGTTACGAGACTTGGAAAAAAATGTGCCTTTACTCAAACATAGTCAATGGAGAGAGAGAAAAAAATATTTTCTCTCCCCAAGAATAGGCAGATCTTATGCCATCATGGGTAGTAGAACGATTTGCCATTCGATGTATACCATGTGTCCAAAAATTAAAAAAAATCGATTGTCACTTGTTTAATAAAAAAATTTGTCCTTCACATTGACATGCTGAAGAGTGCAAACCTATTTTGTAACACGGCCGCACAAAATAATAGCATTACACAAGTTTTGTAAATAGCTGTACACACGTTTTCATTAAAAATAAATAGCAACACACAAGTATTGATTGGTTCAGTGGACCTTTGTATCGAGAGACAATTGAGAAAATTACATAGTCACAGCGCACACACTACTTGGTTGTATGCCCCATTAAATCCACTAACCATTCAACACTTTATGTCTAAAATTAACGAAGACAGGTAAAAGTGAAAAAAATTTATGAACAAAAAATTTTACAAATGCAGCAGACTGTGCAACCAGTAATAGGAAGTCTTCTCTGTCCAAATAGATGATGCCCCCATCATTTACTCCCTTCGTCGAATACATCCGCACCGCCAACGACACCGGCGACTATGGTTACTCGGGCGACAAGCTCTCGATTCCCTCTCTATCGCCGGCACCATTTGTGTGTGACCATGAAAAAGATCTTAAAAGGGCAAGTCCTTGAGCACATTTCTTGTATGCAAAAGACACATAAGGCATATATAATTTAGGGATTTTTTCTAATAAGTCATTGCAATCTTAACTAATTATCGATCGATCTCTGAATTACAAAAACTTATCTATAAGTCCTTAAAACATCCACCATTATACAAAAAAACAATTGTCATTTGTTCAATTAAATGAAAATTAACTAGACTCGAGTTTACTTGACCAAAGGTGATCAAATGACTAAAATACCTCTAGTTAGTTAGTAAGAGAGAGAGAGAGAGAGAGACCCGCCGCCCTCTCCCCCACCCCCAACGGCCCTCCCCGCCGCCCTCTCCCCCTTTGGCGAGCAACACCCCCCTCGTCCCAACTTGCAGAGCACCCCCTTCCCTATTAGAAAACACCCCTCCCTTGTCCTTGCTTATAGACACCATACCCCCATCGCCTCCCCTCCCCTCTGATGAGCCCCCTCCCCCCTCACCATCCCTTTGCTACATAGACCCCGCCCCCTCCCTCTCCCTACTATCGAAACCCACCTCACCCTCTCTCCCTCCAGTGAGCAACACCCCCCACCCGTCCACCTCCCTCGTCTCAGCTCACAGAACACCCCCCTCTCTGTCGAAAAACCCCCCTCTCCTATCCATGCTTACAGACACCATCCCCTCCACCCCTGTCCCTCTCCCCTCCGGCGAAATCCCCCCCTCGATGTCCCTCTGCCACACAGACCCCCCCTTCATCTCCCTTCCAGTGAAACCCGCCCCCTTTTTGTCCCTACATTGGAACCCACCCCCCAGGTTGTTGGATAGCAGACTGCTTCGCTACGTCGTTGGCACCAAGGACGTCGATCGGGTCTTAGAGGTGATTGCAGAGTGCCGACAATGATGAGCACCGATGAATAGGGCGACGGGTTTGGAGCCTTACGCACCAATGAGCTCTTCGATCATCGAGGCAGCGCTCGACAAGAACAACATCGAGTTGGCCTTCCTCCATGAGTTCGACCTCTGGCGAAGGTATAGTGGGGAAATGATGTAGAGGGGAGGGGAGAGTTGCAAGGGTAGGGGGTTTTCAGTGGCGGGGGTGGCGATTGCAGAGGGGGGGAGTGATAGTGAGGGAGGGGGGACTCCACCAGTAGTGGGGGTGGGGGTTTGACAAAGGAGGGTTCCGATCGTGGGAAAGGGAGTTCCGTAGAGGGGAGGTCCGACAATGGGGGAGGGGGGTTTCATCGGTGAGGCCTCTCCCCCGCCCTGCTGCTGCTGCGACGCCACCGTCAGGGCACCTTCTGCTAGTGTTAGGTGCCCTGCAAGTCAATCGCTATTTAGTGATGGGACTTATCACACATAATCTTTATTTATTAATATTATGACATTTCATTCATTATATTCATTATTGTTACTTTGTTTGGTGTGTGCATGATGGAGTCTATGAACTTGTGCAGATGAGAATCAGATCATAATGAGATTATGATTGTGAGACCAATCATCTATAAATAGAAGTTCAGAACGTTCTCGGTCATAGGACACTTGAGAGGGACATCAAATGGGCTAGATAGACTGGTGCATGATATACATGTTCATATAACGGAGGTAACTGATCTCATAATCGCTTATGCGTAGACACTAAGGATATCATGCAGGTGCTCATTAGAAAATGAGATGACTGAAATGATCCGCCGTCGAGAATCCTAAGTGATAATGGATACTTGACTGTCAGTTAGAATTCTCTTAGTCATAGTGGCGAGATTGATCCTTAGACTTGAGACACCAAAGATGTCTTGCATGGGGATCTATGTGCTTTGATGCTAGATTTATAGGTTTGCGCTCCACGAGGCTAGTACAGTCCGTCAATTGGGCATAGGGCAAGTCATGCGAAGGTAATTGAGTAGTCAATATGGAATCATTCACTCTTGATATATTGAAAGAGAATGTCCCATGAAGTCATACTTCGGAAAATCCCTAGCCAAGGTTACTCGGTTTAACGGAAAAGAGTTTCTAGTGAAATCCGAATCAGGGTAGGACTCTGAGTTTGACAGTATACCATGCCTGCTTGCAGAGTTTGGGACATTGCATGAGTGAAGGATTATAGTCGCGCGGTAACTGTGGACTTACAAGTTTCAATAGATTATGAATCCCATGTATTGTCTCGAGGTCATGGCGCATTGTTTGGTGTAAAATTATATCGTAATTAATGAACTACTTATTTAAATAAATTTATGATATACTGAGAGACTCAACTACCGATTGCCATCCAAAAATTACTTGCATATATATATATATAGAGAGAGAGAGAGAGTGATATATACATAAATAGAGAGTTGATTAAGGTTAAGGGATAAGTTAGTCATTTCCTCCTACTAACCTATTTAGAGTTAACAATTGTGAGGGACAGTTGAAGTTAGGGGCACGGGACACTGGTCAAAAAGATTAGAGGGGTATAAGGGTAAAATCCAAAAGGGTAGGATATAAATGTAATATTTAAAGATGTCAGGGATATGGAGATAATTTTTTTAATAAAAAATGAGTAATGCTTTATGCACCGAATCCCATGGATAAAATCATGTCAAAATGTAACGGTTGATCCCATTGGTCTAAAATGTTGAAAAGATTCACTCTACGTAGAAAAGGATGTCCGCGTCATATTCGTACGACTCATTTTTTTGAATATTAAATACGGAGCATGTTCAACGAAAAAAGTAGAGAAATAATTTTTTTTGTAGAATAATAAAATATTTTGTATACGAATGAAAAAGATATGAAATATTTTATCTTCAGAAATAAATCAGTAAAATATTTTGTTACGTGAACGTAACATTTGTTATAAAGATAAAACACTACAGAAACAAAATATTTTATTACGTGAACGTAACATTTGTTATAAGGTTAAAATATTACATAAATAAAATATTTTGCTATAAGAACGAAACTTAATAAAATATTTCAATTCTATACTAAATATTTTATTTACGAAGTAAAATATTTTAATATTTCATAAAATATTTTTTCTTATATCTTCTCGTCGAACGTGATCCGTATTTAATATTTGAAAAAATACACCGTATTAATATGACGCGGACGTCCTTTTCTGCTCAGAGAGGATCCTTTCAATCTTTTTTGAGTCAATGAGATCAACCGCATTATATTTTGAGATAGATTTGTGCACCGAATTCGGTGCACGTAACATTACTCATAAAAAATATATTACTTGTTTAGATATAGTCACATTTCAACGTGTACGTTGAAATAAAAAAACATCTCACTTGATATATATAGTAACATTCAGACATTTCTGTCCAAAGAAAATAGGAACATTTAACACGGCCTATAAAATCTTTTTAAACAGTATGATACGGGGAAAAAACGTTACGAATGATGATGAATAGGGTAAAATCAATAGTAGGTTCAGCCAGCTAATATGTTTAAATGAATCGAGTTAATGTTCCTCATTAATAACACGCTTTACCAAAGACGATTGATTATATAAAAACAATAACATAAATATCATTAAATGTCATCATCTGGATCGAATTATATTGCGTCAAGCATATTTTTTATCTTATTAGGTGGGTCAAACGAATTTCGGATATTTTTAAATGACACGTATTGGAGTTGAATATTTTGAAATAAATTATAAATAAAATATGGAGAGAGGAAGATTTGCGACCCAATATTTATAGGATCCAATGGCCCATTAAGGTCTGGACAGCCTAATAAGTGACAACCCTAATAGGACCCACTTACTACGGGATCTCGGTAAAACGGACCGACATAACCCACCAAGTCTTGGCTCGATCGCCCGATGGAAAGCCTCCTCAACACTAGGGAAAAATATAGCCGGCGATCGGATCGAGCCATCAGAAGGTGGATGAATGCTCCCTCAAGGGGGTGCCCCCAGTCCCGGACTCCTTGCGTAGGCAGTAGATATCTCTTATCTCCTATGGATCAACCCGTCATCAAGACTCTCCAATGAGTCAGGGCGAATTCCTTGCGGCATGACACTTATCTGTCAATATCCCAACGGATGCTACGCTGTCTTCAGATAGTAGGAAACTTAAGAGGATAAGGGGAGAGTAAGAGTACGTGAACAGTGAGAGTTCTAATTAAGGACGTAACACCCCTCCAAATTCTCACGCTTCCTCTATTCAAGAAAGGGAACCGTCAACTATATAAACTCAGGAAACCCTTCTAGAAAGGTAAGCCAATTTCTAGCTATTTCAACTGGTGAACAACAGTCTCTTGTCCTACACCTCCCTTGCCTCCTCTTCGCATGTTGCTCGTATCGTTTGCTGACTTAAACATCGGAGGGTTTTCTCCGGAATCACAACCCCGGGCCCCTTGATCGTTGTCTCTCCTTTTGCAGAACTCTAATCTGAGGTGACTACGTCTCACGATCGCCCTAGATTTGACGATCTGCGGTTTCGCACGAGATCTCACCTCTTCGAATTAGATTCAATTTTACTTAAATGAGTTGTGCCCCCATGTTGATTTTATTATAAACATGATCTTGACATGAATTATCAACCCCACATTTGGCAACACTTCTTTGTTAAGACAAAATGCTCTTTAAAGAGGAATTAGAAATATTACCCATAATAATAATGCAACAAATAACATAATTAACAACCTAGGACCTCTTAATTATACTAAGTTCTCCATATTATAAAGTTTATCACCCCTTAATTTTACCTCTTTCTCGTGTACGGTAGTGGTGCTACACTTACGCCCCCCACATCTCTCGAGAAGTAGCGTGGAGATTTAATGCATGAAAGCGATTATAATAAGACCCAAGGTAAATTAAACAAATATCAAATTTTAATTAGCAAAAACATAGCAAATATAAAGCATACATGTCTATGTCAAACACATTGTGAGATGTCTCATCACTAATCACTTCCATATACATCGAACCATGAAAAAGAAGCCATTTCAAGGTGGGCTCATATTCGAAGATATGTTATGTCACATGAAGCAAATCCATTCAGATGCAGTATTTGCATTGGATGAAGTAGCAAGCTCAAGCCAATAAGTATGATAGTTAAGCACCATAAAGCCATTCCCAATTGACAGAAATTTTCACGTAATGTAATTGTGTGTGAGAGACAATTTAACTGATAAATTAATTCATGTGTGATTATGTCTTAATATGCTCAATAGATGGCGAGATCTATATGAAGAATATCGTTCCGGACGATGAGATTCTCGAGTTCATAGTAATATTTTTGAAAAAAAATCAACTAATTAAGAATTTAAAAAAGCCTCCCACTTAGAAAAAAATGGTTGAAAAAACACTGGAGATCAAAGTTTTTCTGTTAAAGAGAACTTTTACCTTTTTTTTTTGGTTCTTGTTGGGGTTGGGGGGAGGGGTCAAAAGCCTTTGTTAGATTGTTATTAGGCTTTAAAAAGTTCGGTGTTTTCATATAAATATTTTAGATAGTAATATTGAAAAGATTGTGGATAGATGGATATAATCCCGATTGTGGCCCACTGGCATGTGCGTTAAATTTTGGAAGAGAAATTACAAAAGAATAAGGCATTCAAATAACATATATCCCAAATAATTATAAAAAAATGATCTTATTAGATAGATGTAAAAAGCGCTTGTCCTTATTTTATTTTTCTTTACTTTTTTCGAAGTTCAGAGAGAGAACTTTTACCTTTTTTTTTGTTCTTGTTGGGGTTGGGGGGAGGGGTCAAAAGCCTTTGTTAGATTGTTATTAGGCTTTAAAAAGTTCGGTGTTTTCATATAAATATTTTAGATAGTAATATTGAAAAGATTGTGGATAGATGGATATAATCCCGATTGTGGCCCACTGGCATGTGCGTTAAATTTTGGAAGAGAAATTACAAAAGAATAAGGCATTCAAATAACATATATCCCAAATAATTATAAAAAAATGATCTTATTAGATAGATGTAAAAAGCGCTTGTCCTTATTTTATTTTTCTTTACTTTTTTCGAAGTTCAGAGAGAGAACTTTTACCTTTTTTTTTGTTCTTGTTGGGGTTGGGGGGAGGGGTCAAAAGCCTTTGTTAGATTGTTATTAGGCTTTAAAAAGTTCGGTGTTTTCATATAAATATTTTAGATAGTAATATTGAAAAGATTGTGGATAGATGGATATAATCCCGATTGTGGCCCACTGGCATGTGCGTTAAATTTTGGAAGAGAAATTACAAAAGAATAAGGCATTCAAATAACATATATCCCAAATAATTATAAAAAAATGATCTTATTAGATAGATGTAAAAAGCGCTTGTCCTTATTTTATTTTTCTTTACTTTTTTCGAAGTTCAGAGAGAGAGAGAGAGAGAGAGAGAGAGAGATTTTCTCAAGAAAAATAATATTACACAATTATTTGGAGGTGTGTTTTTTAAACGGTTTATATAAGGACGTCAAAAATAGGAGGTGAGAATCAAATCTTAATTTTTAAAACTGATGCAAACTCTTGTCAAGATTAACATATTTTTTAAATCTATTTGACAAGATTAACAAAGTCACCTCGAGGGTGGTTGAGGGGCGCCGACCGCGAGGGAGGGAGAGGGGGCCGCGGGGGAGACGCGGGGGAGGGGGGGTTCGCTGGCCGCCGAGGAGGGGAGGGGGAGAGGAGTAGTGCTAAGATGTCGTGGGTGATTTTTTAAAAAAAATTTATTAGAGATTTATTTTTTAAGAAGATATACACATAGTAAGATTTTTCCTTAAAAATAGGATAAGTCTTATCAAACGGGTTTAAGTGTCCTCTTCTTCTTTAATTTTAATTTTGAGAGAAAAAATAGAGAAAAAATATAACTAAAGAGTCTATTATATGTTTAATTAAGAATGATGTTTCTCTCCCTGTGAAATATCTCGGACACATATTGAAGAAGAGTTTTGACGTACGAAAATTATATTTTTAGAGTGTTAAAAATTCAATTCTCCTCTCCTCTGGACATCGTGTTTGAAACAAGTGTATCTTCATTAATCAATGGATTTGGTTCTTTGGTAAAACTCCCATTTAAGTAGTCAACTCAAGAAAAAAATGTAACCAACACATTTATTAGCCTGACAGGAGATCTCGAGTTTGACTAACGGGACTCATTTTTTTGACTGATATTAACCTTTCGAAAATTTGAGTCCGGAGTTTAATATCATTGCTAGTTTCCCATTAACAAAAAAAAGTTGAAATACGACTTTGGACTACTTTTGATCACACATCTCCTTGATAGGGTGTTTAGTTACTATTTTTTCTCTCAAATTTAAAAATAAGAGTAAGAGATCCATCTAATTCCGTTTGGTGTTCCTTTCTTAAATTTTAAGAAGAGAATCTCACTCCATTACAATCTATTTTTAAATAAAAATAACTCTCCACTATTTTTTTTTGAGATCACGTACTCTCTCGTCTCGCACGAACGTCACGTCTCCCTCACCTCCCCTCCCCCACCGTCGCGTTCGTGCCCATTCTCCCTCCCCTGCGCGTCCCCCCTCCCCATGGCCGGCGTCCCCTCCGCCATCCCTTCCTCTCCCTCGCCTCCCTGCTGCGCATCCCCCCTCCCTAGCCGGCTTCCCCCCTTCATCCCTCCCTCTCCCCCACATCCCTACGCGTCCCCCCTCCCTAGCCGGCATCCCCTCCGCCATCCCTCCCTCTCCCTCGCCTCCTTGCGCGTCCCCCCTCCGCCATCCCTCCCACTCCCTCGCCTCCCTACGCGTCCCCCCTCCCCTGGCATCCGTCATCATAAGCCCGTCCGGCGACGGGGAAGAATGTAGGCGTCCCTCGTGATGAACTCCACGAGCCGCTCCACCGCCGCTACCCCTATGCCGCGCACGCCTGCATCGTCCGACGCCGCCACTGGCTCGCCACCGCCGCTGGCCCCATCCCTTTGCGAATGGGGCAACCGTATGCCGGCGCCCACGCCATCGCCGGAGGCTGACCTCCCGCAGCATGTGTAATGCACTGGATCTCTATTGGATCTTTATTAGGTCTTTCGGATGTCTCATTTTCAACCGTTCACCATCTCTCTTCGTTCTCTCTCGTTTCAGGGTTTCTCGGCGCGGGGTGCACACCGTTGCGGAGCTGGCCGAGGCGAGGACGTGATGGAGTGATCGGGACGCGGGATGGGGTGTCGGATTGAGCGTGGCGTGGCGCAATCCCTCAGTGGATTCGAAGGAGGCGCCGTTCGCGTTCCGGGTGGTTTTCGACGCTGTTTAGTCGCTTCGGCGCGCGGTTTCTTCGGTGGAGGTAGGGAGTGTAAGGTTACGTACAGCACCTACGGGCTACGCAGCGGATAACAAAAATTCATTTGCCCGATCCCGGTGTTGTGGAAAGTTTAATCTGTGCTCTAATCGGTGTTTCTAATACCCTAATTACGGGTTGCGTGTTTCACCTTGCGCGGAACGACGCTGTCCGCTAAGCCCGATGCAGAAAAACCGAGCCGCACAGCTGTACGGCCTCTAGAGATGATCCACACGGATCCTTGCGCAGCGACGGTACCTCCCCGGCACGACCTTCCCCAGCTCAATCACCTTCAGGAGAGAGAGAGAGAGCAAGAGGGAGAAAGGGAGAGGTTAATCCTCTCCCTTAAGCTTAATGCTTGTTAGCTTAAGGGAAGGAAGGAAGCAAGAGTACGAATGAACTCACGTATGTGGCTATATATAGAGTTTAGGTTTATTAGAAAAGGGTTCTAAAAGATCAAAACTGTATATATGTCCTATCTCATATTATACATATGTATTAAACTCTGTTTACACTCCTTTCCAAAAGGAATTAAATGGCAATAATACATACACTCGTATAATAATAATCCGTCACCCAAGAATCTATTGTGTGTGATCCTCTAGGCCCATAGTCACTCTAGTTTAAGGTCCATTAACTTCTAATTCCCAATTAGAAGTAAATTAAACGTATTCTTCGCTTCTACTAGAGCCGAACAATAGTTTAATTTATTCCGAACCTTTGATCACGTTGGGTCAAGCAAATCGCGTGATCCTAGATGACCCCGGGTTTAAACCAACCTGTCTGGTACCTGTAAGTCCACAGTTACCGCATCGATATAATCCATCGCTCCTTCTATGAGTCTGGTACGATCGAGGGTACGGTTTCTGTCAAACCCCATGATCGTGCCATTTGACTATGACCTCCTTAAAGTGTATGACGTCCGTTCTAAACGAACTCACACGACCCTGGCCAGGGATTTAACGGAGCGTCAATGTCATGACCCATTAACTGTCTGATATATACCCGACAGTGAGCGATCCCCTCTTGACCATTGATGATCTTCACACGTATCCTGGAGTGGTTAATGACTCGGCAACTCATGACTTATGGTTAAAGTCACTTAGCTAAGTAATTAAATCATTCCAGTCCTCGTGTAAGATCCGATCAATGTCTCAGGTCAAAGGACCAACGATGCTACTGAGACCGTTGGATCTTCAGTTGACATTAGGTATAATCAACCATCTGAAGATCCAATAGCGGATCAGTTCAGTGTACATCCTCCAAGGACATACACCTACACATATGTGTTGGTGCCCCGCACCAATGACCATGAGACTGGTCACTGACACATCATGTGTACTGGTTTAATAGGTAATCAAAGTCCCCGAGTGATTACCCTCCAACCAGGAACAGTTTAAGGTATGTGTTCATGTAAAGTAAGTCTCATGTTCGAGATCCCATCTCGAGCTGACTTTACAACCACATATCCTAGGGACAACGTAAAGTAACACAATCGCATATTTACGTCAAACACCACTTTATTAATGAACAAGATCGTACAACTATTGGGCCTACCCGACCCGAAATTGGCCTGTAGCACACCAACACTAACAATCTCCCACTTGAACTACAGCCAATTGTCCATAACTTTGAGGCCCATCTTATCCCGATGACGCTCAAATACAGTCTGTGTCAAAGGCTTAGTCAGTGGATCTGCTATGTTGTCTTCTGACGGTACACGCTCTACCGCCACATCTCCACGATCAACAATCTCCCGAATAAGGTGAAAGCGCCTGAGAATATGCTTTGACCTTTGGTGAGATCTCGGTTCCTTCGCCTGAGTGATGGCCCCATTACTATCACAAAATAATGGGATGGGAGCTGATATCTCGGGAACTACGCCAAGTTCAAGATGAATTTCTTCATCCAGACGGCTTCCTTAGCAGCTTCAGCTGCAGCAATATATTCCGCCTCCGTCGTCGAGTCTGCAGTCGTGTCTTGCTTGGAGCTTCTCCAACTGACTGTCCCTCCATTCAACATGAATATAAATCCAGACATGGATTTGTAGTCATCTGGATCTGACTGGAAACTAGAATCTGTGTAAGCTCTAAGCTGTAGGTCATGTCCTCCATAAAGCAGAAAAAGATCCTTAGCCCTTCGCATGTACTTAAGGATGCCCTTTACTGCCTTCCAGTGCTCTTCGCCTGGATTTGCTGATATCTACTGACAATGCTCAAAGCATTGGCAACATCAGGCCGTGTACATAGCATTGCATACATGATTGACCCTATCGCCGAAGCATAGGGTGCCTTATTCATGTGTGCCACCTCCTCAGAAGTTTTAGGACTCATCCCCTTGGATAGGCAAATTCCATGTCTCATGGGAATGAGACCTCTCTTGGAATTTTCCATCCTAAACCTTTTGAGGATAGTGTCTATGTACATGGATTGGGATAATCCTAGCATCCTTTTAGATCTATCTCGATAGATCCTTATGCCCAGCACATAGGATGCTTCTCCCAAATCCTTCATGGAGAAAGTCTTGGACAACCAAGACTTAGTTGATGTCAACATCCCTACATCATTCCCAATGAGTAAGATGTCATCAACATAAAGGACCAAGAAGGTCACTGAGCTCCCACTGACCTTCTTGTAAACACAGGGTTCATCTTCATTCCGAATGAAGTTGAAAGATTTGACAGCCTCGTCAAATCTTAAGTTCCAGCTTCTAGATGCCTGCTTTAATCCATAAATGGACCTTTGAAGTTTGCATACCTTATTAGGATGTGGCTTGGAGGTGAATCCCTCAGGCTGTACCATGTACACCTCTTCTGACAGGTTTCCATTAAGAAAAGCTGTCTTCACATCCATTTGCCAGATCTCATAATCCAGGTATGCAGCAATGGCAAGGAGGATTCTGATTGACTTAACCATGGCTACCGGCGAAAACGTCTCGTCATAGTCAATGCCTTGCCTTTGACGATATCCTTTCGCCACTAGTCTAGCCTTGTATGTGTCAACCTGTCCATCTGCACCGATTTTCCTTTTGAAAATCCATTTGCAGCCGATAGGGACCTTCCCTTCGGGTACATCAACTAAGTTCCAAACTTTGTTGGTGTACATGGACTGTATCTCTGAATCCATTGCCTCTTGCCATTTCTCGGAATCTACACTACGGATCGCCTCCTGGTACGACTGAGGATCATCATCCTCATCGATACATACCTTAGAGGACCCCTCTGAGACATGTCCAACATATCTCTCAGGTTCTCTCGGTAGTCTACCAGATCTCCGTAGTGTCAGTGTTTCACCTTGAATAGGATCAACCGATATAGTCTCATCTAATGAGTTTGTGTCTATGGGTTGTGGTTCTTGGACTTCGTCCAATTCTATCTGGCTCCCACTGTTTTTCTGGAGTAGATATTCTCTTTCCAGAAATACAGCTCTCTTGGCCACTAAGACCCTTTGCTCAGAAGGGTGATAGAAATAATATCCAAACGTCTCCTTTGGATATCCCACAAACCTACACTTATCGGTTCTTGACTCAAGCTTATCACTCTCGTTCTTCTTTACATGAGCAGGACACCCCCAAATTTTAATGTGATTAAAATTTGGTTTCCTGCCCTTCCATATCTCATATGGAATGGAACTGATTTACCTGATATCATATTCAATAAATAAGCCGCAGTCTCTAATGCATAGCCCCAGAGAGACAAGGGTAGTCCTGACTGTAGACACGCCATTCCTGACGTCTCCTAAGAAAGTCTCATATTACTATACGACGCCCCGCGATGGCTTACGCATTTCGAATCACTTGAGTACTTCCTTTTCTTGAGTCTTCTTCCGCCCTTTTCGGCATCCGGAATCGTCTCGTCACGGCATTCGGACGGCATCAACACAAGTCAGACGCATCAAGAGGTTCCGGAACCAAGAAGGGTGTCTGCCGGGCGCCCCGCCGACACCTGATCTAAGGACCCGGGTGGGTCTTAAATGGGGGCGTCCAGCCCCTGGACGCCCCCATATTTCTAATTTATTTTATTTCTTTTCTCAGGGCCCAAAACTAATTAAAATATATATATATATATATATATATATATATATATATATATATATATATATATATATATATATATATATATATATTAATGGAGGCGTCCAGGCCCCTGACGCCTCCATAAAAATAATAATAAAAAAAATGTTTGTAAAATGCCAGTTGGCATAAAAAAATAATAAATAAAATATATATATATATTAATGGAGGCGTCCAGACCCCTGGACGCCTCCATAAAAACAAATAAAAAAATCAAAATGCCAGCCTTGGCATAAAAGACAAAATCACGATAAAAATAACATGTTTTTGAGGCGTCCAGGCCCCTGGACGCCTCCATCAACTCTCTCACAGGCGCCGGCCAACCGAACGACGGTTTGTCGTGTGTGAAAAAATCTAAATTTGAAGACGTCCAGGCCCCTGGACGCGCCCATTCTGAATCACGAGGCGCCGCTCACAAAACCACGCGTTGTGCCAAACCGCGTGCCGCCGTCGTCGGTTTTCGGTGGACCTGTTTGAGGCGTCCGGGACCCTGGACGCCCTCCACAAAAGTATTCCAAAAAATGAATAAAAATAGAATAAAATATTAATTCGGCCCTGATGGAGGTGTCCAGGGTCCTGGACGCCTCCACGCTCCGGAGCCCTATAAATAGAGGCCCACCCCCTCAGTTCTAGAGGAGCTTCGAAGTGATCCGATAGGCTGCCGGAGCCCAGAGGCTACGGAGTCATTTTCTAACCCGTGGGTTCTTTTGTAGGTGGAGGTTCTGCCGGCTTCTCGGGTGCTCACGCTCGCGAGAGGAAGGTCGTCTCCATCCACCGCGCTTCCACGTCGTCCCCCACGCTGCCGGAGCTCCGCCGGATTTCACCCTCGGCTCATCCAATAAGCCTTTTCTTCCCCTTTTTCTTCGTAGTTCTTTTGCATTCATCATCTCGCATCCTCTATCCCCCTTCATAAGGGCGCCTCTTCTTTTATACTTCTTGCATCCATCATCTCATTTTCCTCCTACTCGAGTCCGAGAGGGGTTTAAAAGATAACACCAACCAGGTGTGTGTCTTGCCATCATTTCGTTATTTTTATCGCAAGGATTTGAATACTACACCTCTATCTTTCTAATCCACTTGTCATTTGTTTGTCGTTTGTTTTGCAAGGGTAGCCGAGGAAGCCCTCTCCGTCGGCCGGCCGGAAGGAGAGGAAGAAGCAACCCGCCATCTCCCGCTCTTGAGGTAGGCGCGATCACCTTCTTATTTTGGGGTCTTTCGGCCCTGGCGATCACATCTTATTTCCGAGGCCGCGGCGAGTCACTTCCCCAATGGCCGTTTAAATTCCCGTTTTTATATGTTATATTCTTATCTATTCGTGTTCTCGAGGCCGCGGCGGTGTCACTTCCCCAATGGCCGTTTAAATTCACGTTCTTATACGTTATATTCTTATCTGTTGTGTTCTCGAGGCCGTGGCGAGTCACTTCCCCAATGCCGTTTAAATTCCCGCTCTTTGTATTCTCTCTATATTATGTCATCTTATTATCTGCTCATATTCTCGAGGCCACGGCGAGTCACTTCCCCAATGGCCGTTTCAATTCTTGTTATTTAATTTTTACACCATTCCCGTCCCCCCGAGGCCGCGGCGAGTAACTTCCCGCTATGGTCGTTTAAACCCCATATTTTGCTATATCACACTTGTCCCGCTCGCCCCGCCGGAGCAATCTCCCATGGTGGCCCCTTCTCTCTCTTCTCTTATTTCTGTGTTGCAGCAAAGCAAACAAACAAAAAAGAAGGAGCCCGCGCGCTCCGCGTCCTCTTCGCTCCCCGAACCGCGTGACGTCGCTCACAGATTGGTGATCACGGTGGGACCTCTACTGCTTCCTTTCGGCTACCCTTGCAAGTTCGGCACCACCCGTGCCTCTCCACCTTCGCGCCCACGCGCGCCCCCGTTGTGCTCACAGCAGCACCGTCAGTTTTGATTGGTTCTTTGTTTATTATATGTCTGTTATTTCTGTTATTTTTCCACTCCATATATCTGTCAGCATTCCATTGCATACATCAATTCCTCTTTTCTATCCTTTTTTTCATTTTTTGAGGATCACCCTTTCCCGGTGAAGGAAGGACTCTCCGTTTGGGAATTCCTCTCAACAGACTAGAATCTCCTACACTAGGACCTCTGTAAGTCCCCGACATCGAAGAATCTCCTCTTCGTTCACTGGGCTGGTTGTACCATTGAAGTTCACCGGAGTTAGTCATTTCATTCGTGGTGAGACGAGAGACCCTAGCTGACACGGCGGTGAAACAAAAACAAACTAGGGTCCCCATTTTGTGTGAACTTCGGATCTCGCTAAAAATACAAAAAAAATCATCAAAATCAAAACACAAAAAAAGGGCGTAAAGGCATCCACTTGTTTGATAATCTCTGCTACCTACTTGCTAGTGTATATTTTTGCGTTCTGGAAAAACTGTGAGCATGTCTCACGAGTCTTTTGAGGAGAACCACCCTAGCCGTGGTTTGTCAGCCGACCCGCGAGTCTACGCTATGGACTCGGGTCCTTCTCATGACCCCTCGCATGAGGTGCAGGTTATTACCGGCGACACGTCCCCGCCACAGGATATCACTTCCTTATTGGGCGTCCTCGCCAACACGGAGCTTACCTCTGAACAGCTCCGGGCCTTCCAGGCCATTCTAAAAGGGAAATCTGTTTCCCCCACGCCCCAGGAGTCAACTCCGGCCATCGCACCTCTCCAAGAGTCCGTGCAGGCCATTCCATCTCCCTCATTGGCGCAAGCCATCCAGTCTCCCTCGCTTCAAGGACAAGCGAGCCAACAACCACCCTCATTCCAGTTCCCATCACAATCTCAAACTCCCGTTGTTCCCCAGACACCGCTTCAGCCGGGGCCAACTGTCGGCGATCCGACAGCTCCCTCTCATTCTGGGTTCCCCCCTCAAGTCTCAGGGAGACAGTTTCTCCCCCAGTGGCAAGTGCCACCTTCACCTCCAGAGGAGCTCGCCCAATCGCTCCTCAATAGGTTCAACCGCATGGACGAGCAGTTTCAAAATCTGAGAAGGATGGTGGACGTGAAAGTCACCCCGGAGGTTGCTTTGCCAATCCTTCCTGTCATTCATCTTCCTCCCTCCGAAATGCCCACGTACCGCAGATACAATGGTACCGGCAACCCCTTCATTCATCTCAAGGATTTCATGTATGAGTCCTCTTACTGGCAAAACGATCAGAGGTCCCTGGCATACCTCTTTCGGATATCATTGGATGGTCCCGCGCTTGAGTGGTTCTATTCTCTGGAGCCCCGCGAGGCCGAGAATTTTGAAATAGTCCGGAGAAGGTTCTTGCAGAAATATAGGGATAGGGTCGGTCCCTCACTCTCCATTACCGACCTAGTGGCCGAAAAGATGAAACCCGACGAGGATTTTGTCCGATATGCTGATAGATGGAGGCCTCTGGCGGAAAGAATAAGGGATACCCTCTCCGAGCCCGAACAAGTGAAGATGATTGTGTCTAATGCAACCCCACAGTTCAGACATGTCCTGGCCATGAATAAACTTACTACAATGGAGGAACTCTATGAAAGGGCCCGATACATCCAAACCCAGCTAAAAGACTCCCCCATCATGAACATGTTTGAGTCACCGAAGCCCAAAGTGGTCAGAAAGACAGGCGCTGGTGTCCCGGGCGGAGCCACAGAAGGGGTCGTGACAAATGAGCAAGTCAGTGCGGTCAACAATGCCAACTATGCAGTCAACCCAAGGCCTCCACAAATGCCTCGACTTCCCCTTCAACCGGGTCCTTTCCCTCTTCGTCCTCCACCCCAAAATAATCCACCCCAGGATAATATGCCTCCATTACGCCAACCCCAACAACAACAACCACAACCTCAGCAACAACAACCACCGCTTCAGTACAACCAAGTTCCACCCCCGGGGAACTATGGTCCCCAACAACAACAAAGGAGGCCGCTCGGTCCCAAGAGAGCCTACTATCCACCATTGCCAGAAACCTTAGAAGATATTTTTAATGCCCTCATGGCATCAAACCAACTCGCCCTACCCAGAGAAAGGCCCGCGTGGCCCCCCAATGTTGATACCTCCAAATACTGCGTCTACCACAGGCAGCCAGGACACACAGTAGATTACTGCTTCCATTTCAAAGATTACATCCATGATATGAATGATGAACATCAAATAGATTGGGATGAGATGAGACGGTACGTCGCGGCTCTCAAGGCTAGGAGACCTCCTCAGAGGCCACAGCAGCAGTTACAACAGCAGCAGCAGCAGCAACCACAACAACAACAGCAGCCTCAGCAGGCCCCACAACAACAGCCCGACATGGGAATAATCCAA